>QVRM01004396.1:0-272537 GCA_003439945.1 Dermanyssus gallinae | reverse complement strand
AGTAACAGTTGATAGGTGTTGGAAGATCCGTTCATTCTGAAATGAACACACTGATCCTCTTATGTCAGCATGAATGTGAAAAAAAATCTTCGTTATGGTGGTTTTTGTTAAACATCTGCGGCGCCTGCCTCTAGACGAACTAACTAAGCACCGGAACGTTCTTCGACCGAACGACATTTTGGCTAACATTGTATTGCTAGTGGGTAAACAGTGCATTGCTGTTGACCGTCGTCGGCGTCGTCGTCATTAATTAACAATAGTGGTGACGCCGGGCGAAGAGCCTCGCGCCATGATTCCTTGGACTTAGTTTACTTGCCCCCTACACTGGGTTGGGATCAATGTCGACACCTCGTTTAAGAGAGTCCGCAGGACAGGCAGTCGAAATGAGTGTTTCGAATCGTCGAATAGAGAAGCGGCCGTCTCAAGCAAAACACTAATATCAATCTCATTAGCAGGCCCATGAGAGGGTTCCGAGGATCTGAACGGGTGGCTAGTTGCTCCCGGTGTCCGCGGCACAAACACGTCGAGTATCTATCTGCATGCAGGTTGCTCAGCACAGCTGTAGGCAGGCCATAGGCCAGATGCGTGACGCGTGACCTTGTTCACCGCCGCACGTCACTTGCTTGCGCCGTGTCGCCTTAATGAATTATGCCGTAGACGCACCACCGGCCAGATGTGATTCCTGCACGTCGGTAAATAAGCACATGCTTGTTACCGACTTGTTTACGTCGTAACATGCTTTTGCGATGGACGGATGCTGTTAAGCACGGCGGACGTGGCTGGCGGCACCTTTGCTCACTGTACTGCCGTCTGAAACAACACAACAACAACAGTAGTAGTAACAACAATAACAGCAACAGCAACAAAACAATAACAACAACAACAACAGCAACAACAACAACAACAACAACAAACAGCAATAGCAACAACAACAACAAACAGCAGCAACAACAACAACAGCAGCAACAACAACACCGTCGCAAAGATAATACGGGAGAGTCAAACAAGGAAGCCACTCTAATCCGGATAGTATCAGGCTCAGAATTGCAGGCAAGATGCGGAAAGCCGCCGAAGGGCCGGCCGTTGGAACAAACAACCTGGTTGGCATCATGTATTGTATGTTTCTTTCTTCGTTCGTTTTGCTTTTCTTTCTTTCTACCCGATAAAGTATTACAACGTACTCCTATTGCTTCACCTTTGTTAAGTAGTATTTATATACATACATCAAACATTATGAAAGTAAAATACAAACAAAGCAGCGTTGAGATTCAAGATGGCAGGGAGGCAGCCTGGAGACAGCGGGTAACATGGTGTCGATCGCATAGTCCCCCACAAACAGGTGTGCACATACAGAATTCGACGAGCTCGTGCGAAACCGCGCGATTCCATACTATGCCATTGGTGTCGGTGGAGCTCGACATAAACAAGGAGCGACACTAAATAGGTGCAAGTAGAGTGGTTCTATACCGTTTAAGACCATAATGCGCTTGAATTATGTGCAATAAGTGTATTTATTAGTAACGTTGTGTTGCTCAGGATTACGAATAGCGATTGTAGCAGGAAGACCGAACTGCAGCCAAAGGTCCTCGCTGAATAGCAGGGTGTTGAAAGGAGGGTACACAAACAAGTTCGCACACAGAGTGAACTTCCAGAACCTGTTTCAAACGGTGTTTGACACGGTTGCGTTTGTTTAAGATTCTTGACAGTGAGGTCCCCCAGATTAACTTGATAGGTGGCATCCAGCTAAATGGCTCACCACCCCGCCTAAATTTGACCGTTTCCGCCTTCACTAAATTTGCCGTAAGGCTATCTCAGAAACGGCTTCGTGGAGCCTGGCCAAATATTGTTGCGTCGAGCCCGGTGGCGTAGTGGATTAAGTCTCCGCCTCGCAACCGGAGGAGACACATAGGTGGCGGGTTCGAACCCCACCGCTGCACATTTGTATTTATGGGGGTCCGTCTATGAAGCAATGTGAAAAACAGTTCCGTGGACGTTAAATCTTGATGAGGGTCAGCCCGAAAACTTTACTTAAATATTGTTGCAGCTGAAAGCAGCTAGATCAATAGATGACCAGATTATCTGCGTACAGAAGCACTTTAACAAGGTTTCAGGACCTGCGAATCATTTCAGGGAAATCTTTTAAAAAAACTGCGAAACGCCGGTTCTTCCTCAGTACTGTGACTAGGAGAGTTAGTAGATACGTAAAGATCCCTTCGGTTACTAGATTACTCAGGATCAGTCCTTGGGCGCATTGTCAATAGCGACTTTGAAGTCTACGAACACGACGTGGGCGTACTGTCGAGACTTGGCGTAGAACGGTTCTTGCGGAGCCCCTTCTGTTTCTCAGGAAGATTGCGTCCTTCCATTACCCGATATAGATCTGGATAGAAGACATTCATAAAAGAAGGCTGCCCAGCAAGGTGCTAAGTTCAGCTCGCTTTTAAGGTACTTTTGTACCCTAAATTGACTAGCTGCTTTGTTAGATTTTAGCCTCGATATCAACACGTCACAAGCTCTGCAGCTGCTTGCGTTCACTTCTAGACACTTCGTCCCAGGTCGTGACCAATAATATGACTTCTTATGGGACTGTGTTATTTAATGCAAACTTTTTCATGTTGTACTCGTTCGTTCAGAACTGTCTAGTTTGGTATGGAGCAGGTTGTAGCTTGATAGCAACTGAACTCCTTCTGTAGCTCTGCTTCTTTAAGGAGTTTCCTCTCCTGCTGTTTTTTTTTTATGGAGGAAGGTTATATAGAAGCTCGACAATAGAGACATACCTAGATAATAGAAACTAGACATACTCTTTAACAACGAGTTCTCCAAAGTTACCTTGGGAGTTTTCGCCGTCTTGCAAGGAAATGCAATAGGTCTTCATCGCTAGAATTGCAAATTATTTTCTCAAATACAAGATGTTTCTACTAAATACATATACGCAGATGGTACACCGTTTCTATACACAGAGCTCTCTTCATAGTATGCAGCACATCGAAAGTAGCAAACAAAGCATCGAGACATGAATAAAGCTAAACGAACTTGTAATAAAACATAGCAAACGTAAGTTCATATAGTTTGAATTCTAAAGTTGTTTGGCTATAATACTTATATATCTATAAACGACACAGCCATTGCGACGTCGCGAGTTCCATGCAATCTCACTGCTAACCAAACGAGCCAGTACGATTAAATACTTTGAAATAATAATTCAAGTAACCTATCTCGGCACTCACACATTAACTTTGTTGCAAAGAAAATAAAGAAGGACGTCGCAATTCTAAGCCTTATAACACACTCAGCAGCAGTAACACTCATAATGGTCGAGCCCGATGGCGTGGTACATTCGCCAGCGCCTCGCAACCGAAGGAGACATAGGTGCGCGGGTTCGAGCCATACCATTACACATTGCATTATGGGGGTCCGTCTATAAAGCAAAGCGAAAGCAGTCCCGTGGACGTTAAATCTTAGGGTCCCAAAAAAGTGTAACACTCAATATGACGGGTATATCGCGCACTTGTAGAGAGTTACTATCAATATGGGCTCAATGCGGTAGCTACCATCCGACGATAAAACATCCATTGGTGGCTCTGTAGAAGAATGCTATAGGATTGTTCTGCGGTGCTGGCCGTATCGTCGAGTTAGTTTGTTTATCTTAAAGGTCCTCAGTTTCAACTATTTCATTAAGCTTCTGAACCTTTGTCATGCTATCGTAAAACAAGGCAATAAAACCACGAAATAAATTAAGAAGCAAATAGGAGAACACATGACATCACTCAGCCAGAATCACTTGTAACTGGGTAACTAAAAAAACAAAATCACTTGTAAAAGGGTAACTGAAAAACCATAATTCCAAAATAGTGGTCCCACTATGCACTTCACAGAACGCCCCACGTGCGAAAAAGTGCACGCGCAAAATCCTTGAGTCGAACATACCAACTGATGGTAGTCATGCACAATGTTCCTTGTGTACACGTGCTGACTAGTGCTTGCCATTCCATCCCAAAGCTCGCTCGGACACCGTACACGTGACCCCCAAGCACAGTCAACACCAGCTCAACTTTTGACTAGAGTACATAGATCGCGTCCTGTATCACTTCAACGAGTGTAGTGAATCCATGTCGTTCTCTCAGTTCCAGCGAGAATATTCATAGTCCGATTTTATTATGTATGTCGTATATACTATGTTCATATTTGCATACCCCAAACAGGGTGCATTTAATTAAGTGAAAAAATTACGCATAAATATATCGTCGCCTAGAATTCACAGACGACATATAACCACCTTCAAGAATTTCCACACTAACACAAGTATTACAAAAAATCATTGTTATTAGTAATCAAGTATTAACTTATCGCCTCCAAGTAGACCCAGTAGGCGAACATCTGCAAAGTCATGTCCGTGAATGTTTGAATAAGGTGGATGCTATATCTGCATGCCCACTAAGATATTTAAATACAACTATAACGACAGTTCTCTCAAATGACCAATAATATATATTACAAAAAAAATTATACTGGCTCATCATCAATTCTTTTTACTAAAACATAGGCACACAATTGGGTAACACGGTGCAAAGTATATAGCTAAATATCATAATCGCGGAATGTGCCAGTGATGCGTACACATCTTTCAGTCTTACGAACTATGCGATCACAATGCTGTTATTAACAAAACGCACTTTAAAACAGTGACGACCAGAACAACAACGATGCAAACCAATTCGCCTGTGCGGGTTGCGGCGAACTGGCCCAAGCTGTGGTACTCCTGCTGCTACTGAATCGCGCTGGGAAACAGCCCTTTTTTTTTTTACATATGGAAAGGAGGGGAGTAGATTTACGCACATTTGTTGACGGTAGCCGCTGCGAGATTTATTATGGCTCTTCAGGTCCTGCCATATACTGCTATGCAAACGCTCATCGAACCCGGTAAATCGAACCAGAATTACTCAATCTGGCTTAGTTGCGGTGACCGCGGGTCGGCAGCTGCGAGGTTACGGAAGTGCATGTGTACCTGCCAAGGAAAGCTGGCTCATCTTCTATCTTTGTTTGTGCAGCTCTACCTGCTGTTCTGTTAGTCAGCCGATCTTTTAGTTGGTCTATCTTTCTGTCTGTCTAGGTGAGTGAGTGGGTGTTTTGTATCTGTGACTGGAGAGCCCGAGTGCTCGTTAGTTAGATGGGCCACCATCCTTAGCTAGAACAGACATGAACGAACAGGAAGGAAGGAAGCGCCGCGCATTGGCTGGTCGCAATAGCCATTGCCACCCGGCCGGCCACCGGGTTGCTTGGACACAATCACGCCATCCGACCCGGCGGTGTGTGGCCACCATAGTGACCTCCAAAGCCTCACCATTAGACAGCCATCTACTACTCTTCACTCTCTACTGGCCACAACGACTAGCTGCTCTACAGGGGCAATTCTACACGAAGGACGAACGAGCTCACAACGCACACAAGCAGCAGACCCCCCAGTGGTTGAGATGCGTAGCTATGTAGCCTTTCTCTCTCTCTCTCTCTCGCGCCTGCGTGCCTGCACGCGCCAAGCCACTGTCTCTCTCGTTCTGTCTCTCTCTCTCTCTCTCTTCCCTCTCTCGTTCTCTATTCATAGACCTCGTCATCCAATCGAAGTCCCTCTGATGGGCTTAACGGCCCACACGAGGACATCGACAGGGTAACAGGAACGCTGCTGGTGAGGAAGAACAGCGACTACGTGCACTAGATCACTAGGCATAAAAGGACGAAACCCTTTGCGAGATGACGTTGCGGCAGATACACATGCATACAGACCGATACGATGGTGTCTGGTCTATACAACGGGACAAAGGCCGACTTGACCTTGACAGCGGCGGCGGGACACATCAAAGCGTGATGTGATGGGCGCGTGCGATGCGAGCCTTCATCAGGGCGCCAATTGCGACAGCATATATTAGCATACATTTTTTCTAAGATAGTTCAAACGAAAACACAGTTACAGCTGCGCTCAACAAACGTTTTTGCAGTTCACCCCTTTTTCAAGTTTGCAGCAAAGTCTCCCTACCAATAGCAGCTGCAGCGTTATGCGACCCTAATATAAAATTATGGTGATTTGTGTACACACGCTTATTAAGCGAAACAAACCAAGCAACCAATGCGTAGCGGCAGCAGCGTTAATTACGTGACAAGGTAATCGATGCAACCTGTTGTGCCATTCAATGGGCAGACGAACCCGTCGCAGGTGCTAAGAAGCAGATAATATCTTTATATATGTTCAAGAGAACCTCAGACACAATTTGTTTGTGTAGTATCTAGCGAATTATGTCGCTGTACCTTCTTTGGGAAAATGAATCCATCAAAAACGTTTATTTGAGTGCTCTACAAATTGTCGCAAATTCGTGGATGCATTAAGTGTCTAAGGGATTCCATACGTCGTGAAGCAAGATGGCGCTCTCGCTCATACCAGCCCTTTAGTACAGAGTGGCTATCTGAGCATTTGAGTACGTTTTGGGGTAAGAACACACGGCCACCGAACAGCTCCGATTTGTATCGTTGGACCACCATGTATGCGTGGGGCGTGATTGTGCGCGGATCTGACAAGTCTTGACATGCTAACAAAGACTCGTTCACTGCACTACAACAAAGCGTTAACAGTTAGACTGATACACTGACAAGCGCTTGTATGCGCTTTTGACCGCAAATTGAAAAAGTGATCAGCGTAAGCAGAAGTTATATTGCATGCAACATTTTGACATTTGCAACACCCATGAGTTTTCCCGTAGACTTGTGTAAAACATTTTACCTAAATATCTATTCTGAATTAGCTACGGGCTTAAGAAGGGGCGATAAAGTACGCGCCAATTTAAACGGCACACCCTGTATATATATATCACTAACATACAAAAGCTCTGAGATAATCGACTTCGAGCTGCTTAATTCTGGGGACGAATTCATCGACCAGATCAGCTATCACATTTCTATATGTGACATTTCGGGTACAATTCGGGTACGTAGAACGCGTACAATACCACGTTAAAGAAATATCGTTGTGGTATATTTGTTGTGGAGGCAAAGGCATGAGTACAGTACGTTACTTTGGATATAACTAGGGTTATATACCTATACCAGAGGTTCACGAATTGACATATTTTGCAGTGAACGTCTATGTGGCTACAAAGAGTTGACTGATGCGTTCCGAATTGGTTACGTGAGCTCTGACTTTCGTTTGTTAGCTAGGTGTGATCTTTAGCTCCCCTGCGTTCACACCTTTCGGTGGTTGGCCGGGTATAAAGGCCGCACATGTAGTAATGTTCGAAATTACTGCTTTTTTTGTGCAAGAAACCGAACAAGGCGGTGAGTTGAGTTGGAGGCATTGAGCGAGCGCAAATAGCGCTTGATGCCCTGAAGTAAACTCAAACAACAAGAGACGAGTGCTAAGAACCCTCTGTGGTCAACTGCTCCAAGACGTCTAAGCCTTGTGACCCCCTGGTACAATAGGTAGATAGATATGCTGGTAGATACAGCACAGGCCGGAGGCAAAAAGAGGGGTATAAGAGACACTACGGGTTTACGTTGCAGCATGCGAAGGTTGCAAACGCCCAGAAGCGTCAAAGTTAGGATGAACACATGCTAAGCCATAGATGATGTAGCGGTAAAGCAGGCTTGTTCCGCTGGCATCGTTGGCATTGAGTTCGTCGTCAATGACTCGCGCACCTGCGCGATTCCTCGTTTGGCCCAGCCCTCATGCTCACAAGGGCAGGAGCTATAAATTTGCCCTTAGCAACGAGATAAAGTGCAGGAGTGAAGGAAGTCTTAGGCATAGAAGGGTAGTTCGAGAGAGATAGGGAGAGGGTGAACGAAAGAAAGACGCGAGGCGAAATAGAGGCCACTTTGTTGGCTCGCTCTTGTCTGGATACGGGCTGCTAATGTCTCTGATCAAGGCCCACTATTGGGCGAAGCAAGGAAAGAAGGAGCAAGAAAGAAGCCATTGAACACGTAATCGACTTCGAGTTTCTTTCAACGTTAGTCTAAAGGTTCCTTCGGACGACGGGCCGGGGCACCTGCGCAGGCCATGCCAGACAAGGTGACTCCGTGGGCCTGAAAACGACAATCGCTAGAACGGTGCTTGCGCAGATGTTAAGTCCTAAATCGTAGAGCGTAACAATATTTGACTATAACTTACTATTTAGACCAAGACTATACTTACTCTTTTTACGTGCTGAACTTTGTCACAGAGCGTTTTTTCAGATATTTATCTGTCGTCTTGAATAACGTCTAAACGCTAATAGAGAAAGCATAACGTGAGTAAGCATTCATATATAATTGCTTTTTCAATAAAAAAATCAGCTGTTATGCGGCACGAACCAGAAACTGGGGTTGTCAGCTAGGCGTTGCAATCTTTATCAAACAGGCACTGTCTGTCTATTGGGACATGGACTCAGTGTCTAAGATTCGGCAGTAAATGTACATGGAGCTCTCAGTTCGTAAGTACCATGAGATTTCAACGCGTCCCATATAAAAGTGCAATATAGAAGCTTATCACGGCTGCGGTGCTGATAGTTAGTAGATTCAGTGCAACTTATTATTAAGCCTAATATTAGGATACAAAACAGGTGTCTGTTTCTATTTTATTAAGTGGTAATAACAGACAAAAAATAGTTTAAAATAACCTCTATCGCGTGGTAATAACAAACAAAAAAATAGTATAAGATAATCACTATTGCGTGGTAATAAAACAAATTAGCCGACTTAATAATCTGCTCTAAATTATGCAGATTCAGCTTGAAAACAGCAAAATTATGAATTGATTTGTCGTTACTCAAAGCCATCCGTACACTTTGTGTAAGCGCTAAAAATGCTTTTGTGGGAACGAATGTCTGTCAACATGACAAGTTTATTAAAGGTAACACAGTATACATACAAGTTGGTATGCATTATGTATTTTGTGACAGCGTGTGACTTGCAGTGTTTGCTCTCAAGTATAAGAGGAACATCTTAGCAACAGTTGTGTCAGTCAATTTCAAAATTCTAATACAAGCTCTCAGCTGCAAGTTATTAGATTAAATTGCAACTTAAATCCGCTTAGTCGAGTAATATAGAACTTTCGGCTCGTGGTTTATCATATATGTAAAGGCTCTCCTATGAAATTTTTTACAATCCCCGGTAAACGCATTCAATACCGGAATCAACTTCGAAACAACACCTCGACGGAATTAATACAGCACAATACATATATTTTTTTTAAATATTTAAGTTTAGCCATATTCATAAAGCCTTAGCTATTCCACGGCAACTCCCTACATGTATATTTATGTATATATTATTTAGTGCAAAACTGTATACGAGCATTAGCCTTACGGAACAGCTAAGTCATGTTCATTGTACATGTTTTCAATAAAATGCACATACAAATATATACAATAATCTACATATATTTATATATATACTAGGAGACAATTGTTTACACCACATTATGGGTTAAATATATATATATATATATATATATATATATATATATATATAAGACCCATCATGCAACCACTGTGCTGGGCGTTACTAGAGCCATCACACACATCCTGTTCGCGGCTGTTCATAAGCTGACCTGCCACTGTACCGCAGCAACCCCCGATATTGCGCTGCTGCTTGCTGTTGCCACCATCGAGAACGACCAGCAAACTCATTAGCAACTACAAGAGCGGCTGCAGCCGTGGCCGGCGGCTTGTCTGATGACTCTGACACAGCATGCGCAGAAGTCAGTCACTCCTGCTTCTTAGCCTCTTAATGGACACCCATCGCGTTGCCTTCTATTTGCTCCCCATGCCTCTTCAATTTTGACCGATCGATGTCACCAGCGTCGCCCGTGTCCTGATGACCGCCCCGTCATCCGGCTACGTTACCCCAACTGATACCACATCATCAACCGTTACCAAGTCGAACGAGATAAGAGTTAACACGCACTGGTTTGTTATCCAGGCCGTTGGCTGGGAGGAGAACCCCCACTTGCGCAGTGTTCTTGCGCACCGGAGCTCAGCCAACTGCCAGCCAGCGCGCCCGAATGAAACAGAATAACTGAACGCGAAGGCCAGCTCTCGCGTCACCATGTACATCCGCTTCACTCCTTCAGCAGATAAGCAGACGGCATACAATTGACTTGTAATAGTCAGCTAAAGTCAGGTAAAGGTGCACTTGTGGTTGGTTGCTTTTGGCTGCAATTGGTCAGCCTATTTTCTTTCTGTATGCATCTAGTAAAACGCGAGGGATCATGCGCTATAAGTTTATCGTTGTCGACAGAACACTGAAGAAGCTAGGGCATCTACAATGTTGATATAGAGCTGTATACTTTACGCTATCAAGAGCAGATTTACGGAATGTTAACTGTAAACTAAGAAGCAACTTCTCAACTCTCAACAGTAGCTAAATAGGTTGACACTACTTTCAGTTGTCAGCAAGGGCGCCTGCATGTACATTCGTGTATGGATGCGCATACAATTAATGCGTGTGCACACTTTTCAGCATTTGTGTTTATATACGCATATTAGTTACCGTTTGAAAATGTATGGACCATGGCTGTGCTTATTCAAAGCCCAGATGAAATAAACATATGCTCTGCAGCTGATTTCTGTAATATATATATATATATATATATTTTTTTTTTTCGTAAGGCAATTGCCCGTGTACGGATTTTTCATGTCATGGCTAAGTTTACTCCACTCCGGCATTTACCTTGTCTAAATTGGAAACCATGCAAACCAATTTAAGAGTGGCCGGTCTGGGTCTCGAACCCAGTCCTCCCGAATGCAAGGCAAAGGCTTTGCCACTAAGCCACCTTGCACCATATATATATATACATACATTTATATAAATTGTTTTGTGGCACTTTTTCAAACGTTTCTTATATTTTAGCGTAAATTGAGCACTAAATGTTTGCTCCGTCTAACGTATATGCTTAGATTCGGCCACTGTAAACTAGCAAAACTGACCTCGGTCTTTGTCCGGCGGGCTTTCAACGGCTCCAAGAAACAAATCAGAGCTCCGCGATCACTGCTCTGTTTAGGCAGAACCGTAATTGAACGCTGTCGCTGTCGTCTTGGCGCCGGCTGAAGAGGACTATGACGCCACGGCCCGAAATGCTTGGGCAGAACGTCAGTTCAGCTTTCTTGAGCGTGCATGTCGACGTAGACTGCAACACAGTACTGCCGTACAGTTCACGCTAGTTTGCAAAGGAAAAAGGAGAAGAAGACGGCAGAACCACGGCGACAGACGAAAAACGAAGCGAGAGAGAGAAAAATATTAGAAGACAGAAAGCAATAGTGAGAGAAAAGAGAGGAGAGACAGGGGGCGCAGTCGTGTCCCCCAAGGTCGACAGGGGTTCTAGCCTAGATTGGGTTAGGTAGTTACTTCGCGAGTTAGCAAGAGGAGCTCGTCGTGGGTCGACTAAACTGACTTGGGATGGGCCGAGGGAAGCTGAGACGGCAATCTGTCGCCGGGCCAGGAACACGCCGAGTACAGGTGCTACTGCGAGTTGTTGCCACCACCACAACCTTTACCACCACCACCACTACCCCAACATCGACCATCAGCGACAGGTATGAAGGCTTATCTACCGGCTACCCCCCGCTGTGGGGTTGGGACGCTGACGTCGCCGCCCTCATCGTTCTGACGCTTTTCTTGCTGCTTTTGCTCGACTGGCACCTCATTTGACTGAGCAGGCAGCGCTTAATTGGATAGCCACGAATATTATTCCGCTCAGCAGATGAATGGACATTATACACACACACTCACTCACGCATATACACTTATATGCATCTCATCTAGCTACAGTTACCTACTACGGCCAAATTTGCCCATACGCAATGTCGCGTGAACGATACGACTTCTGCTGACGAAAGATGCTGATGTATGTATAATATATGTATCTGTACTTGTATTATCCAAACACTTTCCAGGGCCTGCCAATCATAGCACAAATTACTATAAACTAACTTCGCCTTATGCTAACATCACTCAACAGGTTGCCTGCACAGTGCAGCGGTTGAGTTACATAGGTCCAACCAAAGTGTTTAGCGGCCATGCCTTTCAACGGCTTTCAAAGTCACCCAGTACATAGCGACACACTATTTGTATTCATCAATCGGTTCTGATGGATTCGCAGGTGTAGATAGTTGAAACGGCAACAACACGTCCAATAACTAACTCGTTTAAGAGCTCCGTTGCTCGGAGCGACGCCGACGATAATAATTAAGAAAATAGTTGCTGTAGTAGAGCTCAGGATTTTTCGAGGTGTTTTCGACTCGACGCCACTCAGTAAAATCGACAAGATATGCGTCTTAAATAGAAATCAAAGCAGTATACGTCAAGTAAAAACCAAACTATTATAGAATCATATTCGTCCTACCGCCCGAACCCTGCTGTCTTCAGACACGCGATTCGCCAAAGCACGAACCAAACACTCGTATTCCTCTCCCGGTTTTCAATATGAAGTAGAGGTCTTTCAACAACTGGCCGCCTTCAATCTTAATCAGATCGAAGGACCTTAGGCCCTTGAGGTCGTTAAAGCTTTCCATTTCACAAATAGAGCCGTTTTGGTTAGCCTGGCGGCTCAACATCTCCGAGGCAAGGTCGAAGAGAGAGACTTCCCTCTTCAGAACGGCTACTTTAGCATTACGCAACCTAGTATAGTTTTGTCTACAGTGGTCAATGATACTTAACGTCTGCCGATTTTTAGGGTGCAAGCCTAGCCGTCCTTAAAAAAAATGAAAAAAAATTAATTAAACATATAGCGTGCGGACTAGCCTTCCACGGAACGACTTCTATGATTGCCATGGCGTGAATAGAAATGCCATTATGGCAGCAATCTCTTCTCATTGAGTTAGGCTTGCCATACGAGGAGGAGCAGAAAACCACCGTGAATGCTTCGCGCGCCTTTTGGGACCACAGACAAAATGTTCGACGAAGTGCAAGGAGGTCCACTAGAGCCAGCATTGTGGAAACTTCTGATCTGAGGTGTCACTTGTACAGAGCCCTCTTAACTACTGATTCTTTCTACGAAATGAAAAGCTCTTAAAAGGATCCGCTCATACGGATTCACGTACGTATATCGTAAGTTTGCGGATATATTTGCTGCTGCCGATAATTGGTTCATCAATACAGCTACATACGACGCTGTCGTTGTTGTTATTGTCGTGGTTGTGACTACGCTTGTTGGTGTTGTTGCTGTTTCATACTATAATGCATTCGCAGGACTGCCTTTGTCTATCGGGGCACAATCTTGTCTTTTACCAAAATTACACTACAAGTTACAAGACTACTACTAGAGTTATCCTAGGCTCGTCGAGCCTGATTGCGTGGTGCATTCGCGTGCGCCACGCGACCGGAGGAACCACACGGATGTGCACGGGCTCGAGTCCCACCGTTGTACATTTGTATTCATCAGGAAGCAATGCGAAAGCAGTCCCGTGCATGACAAATGGTGCCTGAGGGTCAGCCCGACAAAAGTGGAGTTATCCTAAGCGAGGTGTTGATCATTTGTTTAGAAGGAACGTATGGAAAGAAGCAAGCTTTTCTATAGGCTACTTGTTAGGTGTTAGAAGGGTACGGACTTTACCACATGCTCACTCATGATTGTGCTACCTATGGACGTCGATCCCGCGGTCAGCAAAAGTCACTGTACGTTTGGCAAACATTGTCGCAGTCAGTGAGTGCGTTTCTGTTTGTATGCGTATGTGTTCAGTTCTGTGTGCGTTCGTCAAAAGGACGTCACCGCTATCAATCGTCAGCGCTACTCTTACAACGACAACCAGTACGAATTCTGCTCAGATATATAGCGACGTTTGCCAAGCTAGACGAGTAAACTATAATCGACAATAGATAGAATGGAAATGGTCCACCGTTTCGGTCATCAGTGTAGGATATAGCATATACACGTCTGGTCGCTAACGCTGAGGGGCGACTGCGATCTCGTCGGGGCATGCAAAACAGGCAGACAAGCAGGGAGCTGGATAGGTGTGTAAGCACTATGATGTGGTCGCGGTGTACGGTCATGGCGCTAACATCGAGTACGTAGGGCTCACTCTTTTCTCGAAACCAGCTTAGGAGGTGGTGATGGAAAAAGTAACTCGCTTAGGCAAATGGCCGTAACGATAATTTCCGACACGACCGAGAGGCAACATTGCTTCTGAGAGGCAACATTGCTTCTCGTTGTTGAGAAGTTATGCTAGCCAAGCGTGTTCGAAAGCAGCACATCGTTACACTCGAGTGACACAGTCGGGTCTCTCGCCGACACGTCATAGACGTTGCTGTGTGACGTGTTTTTCAAGTCGGATGTAAGGACGCTGGTTGGTTGAGTGAACCTTAGAGGAGCTGCGTAGCTTACTATACTGTTATGCTCTGAGCGCCTGCAAGAAATTGGGCCCTCCACTATCGCCTCAAAGCAATTTAATTTTGCAACCGTTTACTCCTCATTCAATCCCTTTAGATTGTAGGTTGCAAGTCAACGAATACTCACAAAATCTCAAAGGAAGCATACGTCAGTAAGAGCAATGAGATAGTTGTCTAGCTATAATGTGCTCGACCGCACGGTTAATCCTGGGTATGGGGACCCGTTTCTTGTGTTCAAACATGTCTGGAATATCTACGTAAAGCTTTAAATATAGAGGATACAATTCGGCGATGAGTCCGGTGGCGTGGTGCATTCGCCTGCGCCTTGCGACCGGAGGAGACACATAGGTGCGCGGGTTTGAACCCCACCATTGCACGTTTGTATTTATGGGCGTCCGTCTATGAAGCAATGCGAAAAGCAGTACCGTGGATGGCTTGCAGACAGCTCAATGTACGATGTATTACAACTACCTTCAATAGCCACAAAGCCACCGCACTATCCTTGGCCCACCAAGCACCCAAAAATATTACAAAATAATGACCTTGACACTATCCAATGTGCTTACACCCCTATTGTTTCGGGGGTTACCAGCGGTGTTCGTTTGCCTAGACTTGGCTCCCGCGTTTTCCTACCAACCTGCAGTTCGGAAGCGCCCGCACTTGAATCGACTGTTCTACCCTGTCTTCTCATACACGCGATTCTAGAACCGCAGGTACACTTTGAGCTGTGCTACACGGTGCCAACGCTTTGAAACATACAGTGTCTAGGTGCGCATTACCAACCACAGTATTGCGGCTCTTAGCGCCGCTTAGCATATGCCGCTCTTGCGGCATTCGTGTTCACAAAGACGCCTGCGGCGATGCCTACCTGCAGCTGAAATAAACGATGCGTTTAATGCGTCGGACGATGCAACTCGTTACAGCAGCCACAATTAAGTACGGCGACACATTAACGAATGATAGAAACAAGGCACACTGGGTCAGCATACGAACAGTGGTAATAGTAGTAAGAACCAGTCGCATATTGTATGAGTCGAATATCGGTATTCGATTATACTGTGGTTTGCGCAGAATGCAGAATGGTTCATGCGCGAAGCGTTTTCATGACTCCTAGCGTACAAATTCGGCGTGTTTAGGTCGACCCGCCTCGTTCAAAGCGTCATACCGAGCAGCAACATTTGTATGCACTGTCTAAGTAGTTAAATACCGATAGCATGTTACTGATCCGCGTGCAAGGCAACTGGTGCTATATTTGCCTATACGTTGCGCAGCTACTGCCTCGTAAGCGACTCTCTTGTAGTTTAAGGAGTTGTGGTGGCGCTAGTGGTAATACCGCGTATGTTGTAGTGTTAATATGCTATCAACGCCGGATTAATTCGTAGACCATCGTTCGTCCCCTACGGGCTTGGAACTCACCGCGAGTTCCAGACAGACAGGGAACGGGGAATCGAACGGATAACATCGATTCTACATGCTAAGCCTACCCCCCCCCTCTCCGCCGTGATCTGTTAGGTGCAAAAGCGTCAGGGGACTTAATCGTTCCACAGAATGTACATGTACATTACGCTTCTCCTTTTCGCAACCCTGCGGCGGCTGGCACTTGCAAACCTGAGCCGTCCCAGCAGCCCAGGCGAACAGTCTGTCTGCTTCTATGTCATCGTGTGGGGTTATCCGATCTGCCTATGGTTCAGACATCCGCGGCCTACACCCAGCTTACCAAACAGAACGGCTGAGTTGGATAAACGCGCTCTTGTTCATACGCCTTAGAGTAGCTTTATTCTTGTTATTGATGGTGTTACATAAGCTGATCGCGGGCTTCTTTTGGTCAACACAATTGTCAAATCTTATTAGTCAAGCTGGGCGCGACATTATAAATTGCACCTCACACGCTTGAAGAAAAGTATTACTTTTATTGAAAGTTATTTATAGCGAGATCCGTTTAATCCATACTCAAATTAGCTGAAAATACGAACAATCTTCGGCTGCTTCAAATCAGGAAACCGCAATGTTTTCGGTTAGTAAAAGCTCACCTTGCATCAAGCGGTAGAGGAGCACATTTCTGCAGAGGAAACGTACGGCCCCGACCTGTGTGTCCTGAAAAAGTTTCACTCTTCAATGGAAAGTTGAATTGAATGACAAATGCTACAGTTAAACATGCCAATTAAAAAGCATTCATTGACATGACAATTAAAAAGGCACTAATTCATGGGAGACAAGAAAATGATGACCTGCCAATGTCTCAGACCACAGCTAGAAATTAATATAGTGGAGGGAGATATTCTGGAGTGTCTCCGTAACGCGAGTTTTCGAGTTTCCCTAAGCCTAGTGATAAACCCAAGCTATTTCGGTCAGAACATGTGATTCCCTAGCAAATGCATAAGCTATACAAACAAGGCTTATTTAGCGTTTCTAGAGATGTCTGAGCAGCATGGTTCGTGAAATATTGATTACGACCATCGCACTATATACTGCCATGCTTTACCCACAGAGACTCGCCTGGAATCTGTAATAGGGTGCGTTTCGGACGCAAGTGACTTTCAAAATATCATATAGTAAGTACTGCCGCGAGCTTCAGCGCTTCTTCAACTATTTGCGCGCACCTGCTTCCTTTGATCCTGGCACCAGATCTCTCGTTTGCAGAGCCAGTCCCACTCTTATCACGCAGGCTGCTAGTGTGTACGAAACATTTCCGAAACCCTCTAGAAGGAAAAGTACACTAGAAGATTATTCGTAGGAGACGGCTACGGATTACAAGCGTTTACTGAGCCTTTACGTATAATGTACACCAAAGCACGGCGTACGGCTGCAATATTACAGGTGTTGAGCTAGGAAATAACAAAATTAAATGAACTGTAATCTGCCAACTACTCAATTTTCCTAAAAATGCATGTACTTACATAATATAACCAAGTCTAGGAGGGTAGAAGAAATTTGAGTTAAGTGGATTGGGAGACCGAAAGATACTTGCGTACGCTGCATTTCCGAAACCTTCCAGAATAAAAAATAAACTAGAATATCCAAGGATCGAATAAGCTTTAAAAATAAATAAAGTAAAATACTTTCTAGCATACAATGCAATTTCGGGAGCGTATACATACAGCGATAGAAACACAAGGCGAGGCGTATACTTATGTTTTTTGTAATGTGTCGAGCTTACCCGTTTTTGTACGACCGAATATCCCTTCGAGTGCATAGACACGAACGTTAAAGCAAAAACAGTTTTGGCCGCGTTCGACATTTTACTTTACTGAGTTATTCACCGCAATTTTATAGCTTCGTGCAATGCCGAAGGTCAATTTCTGCAAAAAGTAGTTAGTAGACCCTTTAACTATTTTTGGTCATGTTACTCTGTCAGACCCACCTGGCTGCAGAGATGGGATCGTACTGTTGGACACCACGAACTTCAAAATTTCATATACTTCACCTTCGAGGCTTTTGTTTAGCTTTGGCATGTCTGGCCTT
This sequence comes from Dermanyssus gallinae, assembly GCA_003439945.1. Classification (NCBI taxonomy): domain Eukaryota; kingdom Metazoa; phylum Arthropoda; class Arachnida; order Mesostigmata; family Dermanyssidae; genus Dermanyssus; species Dermanyssus gallinae. The sequence continues at coordinate 254,735 of QVRM01004396.1, read as the reverse complement.
TTCGTCGCGGAAGTAGAGTTTTTGTTTTTAAACATATTTATTTACTATATTATTTCCTATAATATCCTATAATATTTATTTAGTACATAGTATGTCTAGGCGCTCGTGATAGGCTTTGAAGCCTGTGACATCCGGAAAAGCATGTATACTACAATAATAATTCAGACACGGGCTAGCCTCTTCTGCAAAATACCCTATATTGTTACAATTATTTTAATTGTGTAATTATTGAAATTTCAAGCATAATGAAGAATTACTGAATTTAAATAAATCCGGAGAATACGGTTCCATAACAACAAAAAACTAATAACATTCGCCACCAGTGTTTCTAAACGGTCTGTCTTTGAAGAAAAACTATGAAGCTTTTACACGGCCGGACTTTGTGCAGCCAGCAATCTGCGACAAGTGTGTCTGCCAATCTAGGAGCTTCTGTCGAGATCTCGTTGGCTTAAAAAGCTCTACCAGCTATTAGTCTGGCTTACCCCGTTACATTTGGATAAACTCGAGTTGGTCGGAAGAGCCGCACCTAAGAATTAATTAAGATCATACGTTTGCTCTGGTGGCCTGTGATCAAATGGCCGTGGAGCCGTGTAAAATTCTTCTGAACAACACGTTTCGCACATTCTAAACGCGTCGTTCAAGATGACTGTAGGATGGCTCAACAAAACCCAATGTAGGGGCAGTTTGTCGTTGGTAGCCAGTTTTCGAACAACCTTTCTCCGACGATCTCTAGCGCAGATTCGCATAGGTCGCATAAAACGCTTTACTAAGCCGGCGTGTGTCTGCTTCGACAAAGGCCCGGTCAATCTAATCTAGATTTTTGTACGTGTTTTTTTTTGTCTAACCATCACGGCATCGTTCATACCTTTGCGTTGGCGGTGGTCGTCGTTGAGTGCCCGTTTACCGTAAGCGATGTAGAGGCCGCATCGAACCGTGTTGTTTTTCCGTGGAAAATGGCGACCAGCGGCGTGACAGAACTGTCTATGGGACGCCCTGTGGCAATGATGACGAGAGCTCCGGTGACAACAGCGTTGGTGCTGACCGAGAGAACAGGAAAGCTGGTTATGGGCCGCCGTCAACCGTACCAGCCACTATCCGCAGTATAGCTCTTCACGAAAAACGAGGAAACGGGGGTAGCCACTAAGGGGGTTATAGGGTACTTTGGGGGCACTCTGCAAGCATAAACTGCCACAGAACTGTGGCTGTAGTAGTAGTAGTAGTAGTAGTAGTCATGGTCGTCGTCGTCGTCGTCGTTGTTGTTGTTGTTGTTGTTGTTGTTGTTATTGTCGTTGTTGTTGTTGATGTCGTCGTCGTTGTCGTTGTCAACGTCATAGTCATCTGTCATTCTAATTAATGGACTTCTGCTGGCGTGCGTTACTGCGCAAGCTGTGCAAGCTAGGCCATCTTGCAGAGCTGCAAGCTAGTCTCGCCGTACGACAGACATCCCCTTGACGGTTGGTTGAACGGCTTCCACTTCCCGACTCTCTCTCTCTCACACTCTTTGTCTCTCTCTCTTTCTCTCTCTCGCCCGGTTCATCCGTTCATACTTGCCTTCGTGCAGCACGGCCGCGACAAGCACACCGCGTATGCAGGAAAGGCGGAAAAGTGCGCGTTCGGCATCGGTAGCGGAGCGCCGCGCAGTATAGTCGCAGATGCACGTGCGAATGCCGGCGATGCACAGGCTATATATATATATATATATATATATATATATATATGGGCGCTCGGAATATAGGATCGCTGGCAGACAGAAGCAAAAAGATGACGTCGGCAGCAACCAACCCCGAGAGGTAAACGGCGACGATGATGAGGATGCGGCTCGAGGCAGCCACACGATACGACCGAGCCCCCCGAGCCCCGAGCCGGCGAGGCCATGCAAGACCAACGAGGGCGAGCCGAGCTGAGCATGCTTGACTACACCACAGCACACCTACACGCGCGCTACATGGTGTAGTGTATTGGGCCAACTGCACCACCAATGCACGGGTATAGTAGTAGTAGTAGTAGTCGTCGTCGTCCGTGGCGGCCTGGGGTGTCATTAACAGATTGTTGATTGTTCATTAGGCGATATAAAGGAACAAGGATAGTTGAACCAGCGGTAATGCAACGATAGCTAATCACGACAGTAGCGGCAGTCGCATCAACAACAACAACAACAACAACAACAACAACAACAACAACAACACCAACAACAACACAACAACAACAACACACAACAGCACACAACACACAACAACACACAACAACAACAACAACACACAACAACAACAACGACAACAAAACAACAACAACAACAACAACAACAACAACAACAACAACAACAACAACAGAAACAACAACAACAGCAACAACACTAACAACAGCAACAACACCAACACCACGAACACCACCAGCAACAACAACAACAACAAAAATATACTTGCGCAACGAGTTTCTTGGGATGGACAACGGAAAGTGGACGCGCAGATGCGAAGGTAAACAACAGCACAGAAAGTGAAAGAGGGAGGCTGTAGCAATTTTGTTTGTAAATTAAAATTCTTTTTTACTGGTTAAGACGGCGAGTTCATATATTTACTAATGGATAGGTTGAGACATTTGTGGCGAATGTGTTTGTAACTAATAGCTAGTACAGTCTGGGAAGATGCCGCAGTAGACGCACTTAAGGTTGGATTTCCGAAAGTCTATGAGTACACGGTACTATACAATGTGTATGAGTAGTGCTTTCGTTTACCCTATAGCCATTTTTTGAGACTTTAACCAGGAGGTAGAAGCGTGAGTGAGCGGCCTCTGCAACATGCCCAAAAGTGTGCTAAATGGAAAACTCAGAATGACGTGCGTTGAAGTGGAGCCCTTAATTTGGTAATCGTTTTGTATGTTACATGCAATCCTGCGACCATAGGCTAACTTAAAGTTAAGCGGGTGCTTGCTTGGCAACCACACCCCGCAACCATGCGCCCCGTCGGTAGGCGACTAGCGAGCTTCTGCAACCATACAAACAAAGCAAGTATGAATTCGTATAGATCAATATATAATACAAGTTTATTTCACCAGAAATTGGTAGATATTACCTAAAATGCATATCGGCTAATAACAAACTTCACTACTGCATGCATTGAACCAGCTTCTTTTTCCTTGCATTGCAGTATGTGGTATCGGTCAATATTACATGTGCCACAATATTTACATATACAGTCTTCTATTTCAAAACAGTACTCGTTTAGGCATATATATTGGTGGTAGCTATGCCAGGTAAGTCTACAGAGTATGCGTCTGTTTGCTTGCATTTCCCGCTTCCAACGGTCTATCGTGAATGCGGGACCGTCGGTGAAAACGTTCAAATTACACGTTTTTACACTTTATAGATCAATATACTGGAGTACATATAGAGAGTACTTTACCGAGCAAGATGGCTTAGTGGCAAAGCCTTTGCCTTGCATTCGGGAGAACTGGGTTCGAGACCCAGACTGGCCACTTTTAAATTGGTTTGCATGGTTTCCAATTTAGACAAGGTAAATGCCGGAGTGGATTAAAAATCAGCCATGACATGAAAAAACCGTACACGGGCATTAGCCTTACGGAAAAAAACCATATGGGTTACTTTGGGATACGTATGACTATTTAGGTACGAACAAGCAATAATGCAGAGAGTACAGGACATCGTCATAAATGACATATCTGCACGGTATATACTATTTTGTAATATATGATGACAAATATTCGATTTTCACGAGTACGTGTGGGTGCGCCGTCCAGCTAAGTAAGGGAGAAAGCTAAGTAAAGGGGATGTCTCAGGTCAGCTTGAATTCATTGCCCAACCGATATGTTCGTGGTCGAGGATGAAGCCCTGGATGCTATTCACGTCCAATACTCTGCAGCTCCCCCGTCACGACTCCAGCTTCTCGGAGTCGGTTCCATTTCTTCTCCCGTGGAATCAAGGGTGCTTTATAGGAAACGTGTAGGCGCACACTCGTCGGGCTCAGCAAAACTTGTTCACAAATACAGAGTTTTCTTCTCAACGTGTAGCATCTCGCACCTCTTTCGGAGCTGCGACCTCTCCTATGAAGAAACTTTTTTGGACGTGGTGAGTCAAATGGCTGCCGACACGATCTCTTAGCTCACTAACATTCAGCTACCACTATGCAAAACTCCAAGCGGTTCTCTCGGTTGCTTTTGAAGAGCTAGAAATCCCCTATGCAGCCGCAGGACCTTTCATAGGCGCTTCGATGTACAACGCCTTTGGAGATGATTTACCTAATCGTTAGCCCAATAATCTGGAATTATACCTCAAGCAATCATTTATTACTGAAGTCGAGTGTATATTGAACACGAACCTACCCGAGTGCTAGCGGGTTCCGGCAATACAATAGATGACACGTTGAAGTTCGAGCTGCTCTGACATGGAATCATTGGCTATCGCAATCAAGTAAAGAGCTCCGCTCGCATAGCTGCCGGGACAGAACCGGATGATGTGGCAAAGGATAAAGCTAGCCAAGGAAAGGCGATTCAACGACTTCTTGGTTAGAAGTCATCGCTTGCGCAGGAGCTGAAACGTGGCTCCTACTTTAGATGAGGTCTACATACGCGTAAGTATGGGTCTTTGCTGGGTGCCCCAAATGTTGGCGCCCAGAGCAGCGTCTGCGGGAAGGCCTGGGGCGCCCGCGGCGCTTGACAATACTTTCATATATATATATATATATATATACCGAGAAGATGAACGCGTTCAGTCCTAACGAATGTGCCAATGTTAAACCGTGTTTGTGCCCTCAACAGTCTATCTGGTAAGATAATGCTACAGACTGCAAATAGTATAAGTAGAAGCAAGCAAACAGCAATAATGACAACAAATACACCAACAATAGGAACAACAAGAGTAAGCAGGCTAAACCAAAACAACAACGCTAAAGCCAACGAAACCTACTTTACCAGTAACCACGTTATTGACGCGATACCTACAAGTGCATTGTTGGCATCAATATATGCATCCCCAAAAAATATTTAGGGAACTGTATTCGTCCTACTGAATGAACGCTTTACCCTGTAATACGATTCGTACATTTACAGAAAATATTTTGTCTAGCCGCTCTGGCATTAGCAGAGCTATTCATTGCTGACCGATGATGATAGCAGAGCTTGAAATACTCGACTAACATTACAAATAGACGTAGTTCTTCTTCCTTTTGCGTAGAGGTCTTTAGAAAACAGTCAGTAAGATGTTATATTAGCCACATATATAAATGTATACTTTGAAAGTTATTCGATTCTCTCTAGAACAGTAATTTACACTTCTTATATATATATATATATATATATATATATATATATATATATATATGCGTTGTAGGTTAGCGATGATTAATAATCATTTACAATACGTTTGCACACTCGGCAGTGCTCGCCTTAATACAAATGGTGGTAAAAAGGTGCCACGTGAGGTTTAGAATCAGCTGTCCGTGTCCTTGCTTGATGGTAGCCCCCACTCTTATGGACCCGGTGCGAGCGGTATATCCTCAAGGTTCCTTGCAACGTTAAAACGGTAAGATCCATAAGATTCCTCTCCGTGGCGCCGAGCCCCAAGAGCGTCCTCGCAGATTCGGAGTCCCATACACCACTCATAGAGATAGTGATGGATTCGAATCTGCGAGGTTTTGCGGGTCGGGGAGCGCCGCTCTTAGGAACTCGACGTCATATTTGGTGATCTTGTCCTGCCGCGCTTTTACCAGGTCCCGGTTCGGGCCGCAAACCTCGGCATCTAAAACCCAGACCTCGGTAGGTGTTGTTATTACGAGGTCGGGCTTTAGACCCGGTGCGCCCGGTCGACGGAATACTCGCTCACGAACCACCTCATGACCCCTCTCGCGGAGAAGACGCGCCACGCGATCACAGACGTCGTCATGTCCCTTTATGGTTTGTTTGTGTGTTGTATCGCACATCTGAGCGACATGAGCCAACGTCTCAGGCGCATGACACCCGTGCCTACAACGTTTGTTGTAGCCCGGGCGTCCCCTGGCCAATCTGGCACGCGTTGGTAGTGCGTTGATCCTAAGCTTTAGTAGGTTTAAATACTCCTTACCGGATAGGTAGGGCATACCCTTAATCCAGTAATGTACAAAGGGAGTTTCGTGTGCTTTTTTAAAGTGTGCTCCATCGAACGTGTTGTGTAGTTGTTGAGACCAGTAATCGGTCTCTTGTATAGCGGTCTATATATATATATATATATATATATATATATATGGCTAATAAAACATCTTACTGACTGTTTTTTAGAAACATATATATATTAGACGGCAAATTTACTTAAGTTCAATAACTCTTCATTGAGCTTGACATTTCCATTATTACATGAATTCAAACAATTATAACTATTCAGGTAATTTTGCAGAAAAGGCTATCGCCCGTGTCTTTCCGCTCTTGTGAGTGTGTCAACGTCTTTCATATTACATAACGGTGTTAGTAGAATTTTTGTATTTATGTTTTAAATGTGTTGAAAGACTCATCCAAATACACATACTTTTAATATATCCGAAAATTAAACAAATATGTTGTTTAAGTTGGTTTTGCATTAATTTGTAGATAGTTCTAATACACATCTAAACGAATAAGGAAATCTGGCATTTATGTTTACCAGGCGATAACTGAGCATTGAATAATTTGTTACAAGCCTTGTATATGGGTGTGTTACAACATTGTTTACAGCACTTCTGGTAGGATAAGCATTATTAGACGTAGCTCTAAAGGGGGTACGGTTCCTGCTATAGTGTGTCAGAATGCTATATAAGTATATTCCATAAAAGTACAATATATTTTTATCTCTCCATATGTCCTCAGTGGTTGTCCTATAGGCCAATCCAAATACATTTCGTATGCCATCTTTTCTGAAGAGTTACTATTGGCTCGACATTCGACTTAAATGAAGCACCATATAACAAAACACCATATTTTTATGTGTGAAAGAATAAATGCATAATACACGATTTTCTTAAATTCAAGGGAGGTAGTATGTCGTAACTTATGCAAAAGTAAAGCGCCTGTCCTACGTTTGCTTATCATATGTTTAATATGAATTTCCCATTTGATGTTATTCTGGAACGTCAGACCAAGGTATTTATAGTCGTGTACCTCACCAATTATCGGACAATTGCAGTTTGCCTCAAGAACTAAGCTCGAGCCGGCAACAGAGTCGAAGCACAGCCTGGTATCATTACATCTGTTTAACGGCAGATTTTCCTATTTCGTATTAGCATAACAAGAAGCACATGAATGGCAGGTAATGTTAAGTGTGGTTATAGATGTTCTATATAGATAGTATATATATATACTTTATATATATGATATATACTATACGGTATATATATATCGGTTATATATATATATATATATATCTATATATCTACGGTTTATATATATGTATCTATCTATATATATATATATACGGTTTATATATATGTATATATACAGGGTGTTGCAGAATTTTTTAGATTTTTAGATAAATAGAAATAGGGAATTGTAGAGCTCGTTAAAGCAAATATTTTTTTCCAATGGAACATGGTCTCTGAGAAGTCTTGTTTCGGAGTGAGAGCGAAGCTAACATATCAGCAAATGCGCATGACGATCATTTTGGTACCAAACTTATGGCAATGCAAGCTGTGGTTGCGGAGTAATTACGATTTTTGGAGGGCATGTCCAGATTAAGTGCATGTAAAATGACTGTGGCGACGTTCACTACCGCCGACGTGTCGCTCGACAGCCGCCAGCGCGTCATTTTCAATGCACTTAATCTGGACATGCCCTCCGAAAAATCGTAAGTACTCCGCAACCACAGCTTGCATTGCCATAATGATCGTCATGAATTGCGCATTTGCTAAATATGTTAGCTTTGAACACGTGGGTGACCGTAGGGATATGATTCGGAAGTATTTGGCGTAACAGCTAATAAAGAACTTCATTTTTGACGAATTCTCTTTTAAACGACCGTGTCGCATCTTCGGGCCGGCCTTATATGCCCTTCGGAAGCAGAATTTTCTCAGAATCACGACAGTGTATTTAGTTTCTGTCTAGGAGGACTGGTTGTCTCGCAACAGCACATTTTATGCTCTTATGTCGGGCAAAAACACTAGTGTCACAAATTGTAGTAATTTCGCTCTCACTCCGAAACAAGACTTCTCAGAGACCATGTTCCATTGGAAAAAAATATGTGCTTATGCGGTACCAAACATATGTCCATGCGAGCTGTGGTTGCGGAGTAATTACGATGTTTCGGAGGGCATGTCCAGATTAAAATGACTGTGTGGCGACGTTCACTACCGCCGACGTGTCGCGCGACAGCCGCAGCTCGTCATTTTTCATGCACTTAGCCTGGACATGCCCTCCGAAAAATCGTAATTACTCCGCAACCACAGCTCGCATTGACATATGTTTGGTACCAAAGTGATCGCCATGAATTGCGCATTGGCTAAATATGTCCGTTTTGAGCGCTGTGAGTGGTTGTAGGGTTATGATTCTAAAGTATTTGGCGTGAACGCTACTAAACAACTTTATTTTTGGCGAATTCTCTTCTAAGCGACCATGTCGCGTCTTCTGACCGGCCTTGCATATTCTTTAGATGGAGCAGAATTTTATCACGAACACGATGGTGTGCGTAGTTTCTGTCTAGGAAGACTGGTTGTCTCGCAACAGCACATTTTGTGCTCCTATGTCGGGCAAAAAACACCAGTGTCACAAATTGTAGTAATTTCACTCTAACTCCGAAACAAGACTTCTCAGAGACCATGTTCCATTGGAAAAAATATTTGCTTAAACGAGCTCTACAACTCTGTATATCGCGCTTCAAATTCCTCAACACGCTTATATATATAATAATATATATATATATATATATATATATATACTATATATATATATATATTATATATATATATATATATATATATATTATATTATATATATTAAATATATTATATTTATTAAATATATATATATATATGTGTTGCATTAGCAACTCTGTTTTTTTGTGATATTTCGGCTTGGTTTATTTGAATGGCTTGATTTTAGCGCATATCTTATATATATTATACTATATATAATTTATTATATATATTTATATATATTATCATAATATATATAACATATCAATGTCGCAAAGTTTCGCCATAAGGTATTTGAAAGAAAACTCCACCGACGCGTAATCGGTGGGTTCTCTTCCCCCCAGGAGCCCTGCACCTATGTTTCGCAGAAACAAAACACTATTCGTGCGTTTCCTTCCACCGGCCTGGCTGGATGCCTCGGCAAAAACAAGCAAGCTAATTTTCTGCACCTTGCAGGGAATGCGTTCCTCTGCTTCGTTTTTCTTCCACGCTTGAGCTGGAAGTGGCACCAATTAACCCTTTCGCCGATCCTCAGTAACGAACAGCGTGCAGCCATTAACCTTCGCGGCCTGGAATAATGATATGCCATCCGTGCGCGAAATGACCACCCAAAGGACCTACGACCTTCATCAGGCGGCCGTTCTCGTCCCCGCCTGTCGAACAGTCTCCGCTAACTGCTCATGGCATGGTGCTCTCGTTGACGTTCACGTGCTCATCGCCTTCACGCTACTCTAGCTTTAAGTCGCCCTTCTTATTAGAAGCGTCCGTCATCAGCGTTGGAACAGCGGGGACTTCTTGTCATTGAGATACAGGACCTGTTTCTGTGCTACTGCTGCGTTATCAACGTCAACACTCGAATTTCCCTTGAGCCCAGACCCCTTAGTAGGGCTATAGGTGGGAAAGCCTGCAGGGTTGTTAGTCTTTGTGATTTGTATCGAGGTCAATGTGCGCCGAAAGCTGAACGTTTCTTGTAATTTATATTATATATTATTCAATAAAAATCTAAGAGGTTGAGGTCGGGCAAGTATGGAGGTCATTGTCCATTGTCGTTGAGTTGGCATTGCTCTGTGAGCAGGTGCAGAGTCCTGTTTTTAATTCTTTTCTAAAATGCGAAGAACGTTTGATCCGAGGAGTTATCCTTATGTCCTATAAGCTCCGTCCCCAAAGGTGAATTGCTTATTTAATAGCAAACAGTTGCTTATTGCTTAGTTAAAAGTAGAGAAGGTCATATCACTGAAATGTATGTCCGGAAAAGGATAGTTCATCATCTTTTGTCTCTCCAAGGTCTTTGCTCTAAGATAACGTGTTTTTGTCTTTGCTGCACTAAGCTCATGGACCTGTTAAACCTTGTATTACGTAGTAAAATTTTTCGGATACTTCTGTCTAAAATTTGAAGATGCGCCACCAGCTTTCCCGTACTCTTTCGAAGTTAATACTGAAACAGACATATCACTTTCACCGCGTTTGCCGTTACAGGTACAGTTCGTTTTGCGACATGCCTATACATGTGTACAGTGATGCCTGTCTCTCTGTACCTCTTTAAGGTACACAACACAAATTGCCCTTTTGAATCCGACGGTTGCTAGCTTTTTGGAAGTCTCCACTGCAACTCTTAGTAGCAAAATAGAACACAATGTAAATAAGAACGAATGCCGTTTTTGAGTATTAATGAACACGGCTAATGTAATGTAAGTAGAGTAATACCAAAAGGTATTATATATATATATATATATATATCCAATGTTGATCTTAGGTGATAAGCCAGTGATCCATCGTGGTGGTACGGACGATAGGTGGTTTTGGCACAGGATAGGGCCAGCGAGAGATGGTGGTACGGTACGGCCGTAACGATCCGACAGAGACGAACGAGGTAAAACCAATGAATGCTGAGACGCTTGATTGGTGCTATCAGTCCAATTTTTGTGAGACCAAAAAGGAAAACTCTGTCGAAACGAGTCGCATTGCTAGGCGGAATCCTTTTCCCAGCATGATTTGACACCGGCAGCAGCAGCAGTAACAATAAGAACAATGATAAAAGTTCTGGCAGTTATGAAAACATTAACATTAGTTGTTAAGAATGATAACAACTGCAACCATGAGCTGTATATCCAGCACAACCAACGACTACAATATCAATGGTAACAGCAGTCAATGGATCTAGTCGCCGCCGCTGGTTCTGTTAGCCCTGATATCGGCAATGTCCTTGTCCTTGCGGGCATAGGCAAGACACACCACAGCAGAAGCACCTGCCCTATTTCTGCCTATCGTGTGGTTGTTTGTTATTGTTGCTACTGTAACTGTTGTTGTTATCGTCATCGTCATCATCATCATCCGTCCGCGGCACGCATGCAAAAAGACGAAAGTTTAAAGGAGTCGAAGGCTTGAACGATAAACACGATGGGGAAGAAGCCGTCCACTGCCTGTGCCTTTGAAGGGTTGCGGCGCCCCCCGGAGGTCGCCGCGTCGCCGACGCAAATCGGTGCCGCCGTTGAAACGCCAGCGGTATTCGGCCGGTTCTCGTTGTCGTCGTCGTCGTCGTTCTGTTCACCATGGCCGTGATGGATACGACTCGGGCCACTATTTTTCGGACGGACAACAGAAAGGGGCTGCGCAAACGCAAAGGTAAACAAAGGCAAAAGGGGAAGGGGTAAACACGAGAGCATGCTGTGCGCAGGACGATAATGTGAGGGGTTTTTCCCCATATATGCCGAGTTTTCGTTGCCGGTAATATAGCAAGGCAGAGAAAGAGCAGGGGAGGATTCCTCCCAGCCCCCCCCCCCCCACCCCGCCCGCGGCTTGAGAATTGAGCCAGCTTGATTGATGAGTTCGTTGCAGCGCCTCGGCAAGCCTTGTACGTCTTTTCCCGCTTACTCGCCCAGCGCCGCCAACAGTAGCAACAGCAGCAGCAGCAGGCCCTTGTTGCCGAACATTCTATTTACTTGCAAACTCGTTGCAAGCGCATTTATAAGGTACCCGTCGTCCACGCCCTTACGAAGAGAACACGCGTGTGAGCGTGTGCTTATGCATCGGATTTACCTGATTTTGAGGTTCGCGTTTAGAGATCATTCTTATAACAATGCAAAGTGATAATAATAATAATAATAATAATAATAATAATAATAATAATAATAATAATAATAATAATAATAATAATAATAATAATAATAATAATAATAATAATAATAATAATAATAATAATGATAATAATAATAATAATAATAATAATAATAATCATCATCATCATCATCATCATATGGCGGCTAGACTAGAATAAAAGACAACCGCTTTTCAGAATAGTTTTTGTAAATTTATACATTGCAGAGGTTCTACTGGCAACGTCGAGAGCTGCGCAGAAGTAGAAGGGCTGCGTGAACCCCTACGCGCAAAGAAACCGGTTCGACTTTGAAATATAAAATACAACTTTGTAAACATTCTAAGGGGATTACTGACCAACTGCCCTTGAATGGCGATCGGGGGTGCCGAAAAGTAGCGGCGGCAAGGCGAGGTAGAAGAATCCGTAGATTTATCTTATGGAGCAGATACCCCTGCGCAAATGTTACGAAAATCAAGTGACAAATATAGATCAATTGCGAACAAAATATAAAGGCATTTTCATTATCCCATCAAAGGGAGGTATGTACGCTTGTTTTATATAGTGACACTTCATGCAGGCAGATGACAAACATGATAAGAGCCTGCGTTCAACAACAATATAGGTCGCAATAGATTGGGTTTGCATGTGTCCTGGCTATCCGCTATGCAAAAGAGTTCCAGAATGTCTATAATGTTGAAATTTTTGATTATTCGATGTCAAAAAGTGCTATAGTAGGCCTGATTACCTGATTTTGAGGTTCGCGTTTAGAGATCATTCTTATAACAATGCAAAGTGATAATAATAATAATAATAATAATAATAATAATAATAATAATAATAATAATAATAATAATAATAATAATAATAATAATAATAATAATCATCATCATCATCATCATATGGCGGCTAGACTAGAATAAAAGACAACCGCTTTTCAGAATAGTTTTTGTAAATTTATACATTGCAGAGGTTCTACTGGCAACGTCGAGAGCTGCGCAGAAGTAGAAGGGCTGCGTGAACCCCTACGCGCAAAGAAACCGGTTCGACTTTGAAATATAAAATACAACTTTGTAAACATTCTAAGGGGATTACTGACCAACTGCCCTTGAATGGCGATCGGGGTGCCGAAAAGTAGCGGCGGCAAGGCGAGGTAGAAGAATCCGTAGATTTATCTTATGGAGCAGATACCCCTGCGCAAATGTTACGAAAATCAAGTGACAAATATAGATCAATTGCGAACAAAATATAAAGGCATTTTCATTATCCCATCAAAGGGAGGTATGTACGCTTGTTTTATATAGTGACACTTCATGCAGGCAGATGACAAACATGATAAGAGCCTGCGTTCAACAACAATATAGGTCGCAATAGATTGGGTTTGCATGTGTCCTGGCTATCCGCTATGCAAAAGAGTTCCAGAATGTCTATAATGTTGAAATTTTTGATTATTCGATGTCAAAAAGTGCTATAGTAGGCCTGATTACCCAAACTAGGCGTATATCAGTTAAAAAGCATTATTCAAATGAGGGCGGGAGTCTAAGGATAAAAGAATATTTGTAATTGTGATTCGAGAGAATCTTTGACCAAATAATGTGTTTCAAATTGTCTTAAAAACTGCTCAAGTGTCTCATGTACATTTTGACTACAACTCCTGAACAAGGGACCGATATGGGAGTTTTGGGGAACATAAGGAAAGGATGCAAATACATGCAGACCGCATCAGGCAAACTGATAGTATTAAAACAAAAACATGTGTTTACAACTAGGCTTAAGTAAATGACTAGCTAAATGATATGGCAGCTACAATGAAGGTTGGTAGTGATATGATTTTATAACATGTTCGAGTAGCTGCCTGTAAAATAGTTCAATTCGTGATACACTCCTAGGCTCCATGCTTTGGAACGATACACTTAGAGGCACATAGCAGAATACCGTTTTCTGTATACTGGCACGCAATACCAACAACTGCATCATGACGTGAGAGTCCGTGGAATGTACGGGTGATATAGCTTTAGATTGTCGGCATATTCAAGATATTTGACCTCATGTGTGACCTGTGGCATGTACTTTTTATGGTACACTCTTCAAAAATAAAAACCAAATTACAAATTCAATCTGCCCACGAGATCGTAACAGAATCACTCCATGAAAACAGCTCAGGCATTTGAGACAGCAAACGAGTGCCACGTGTATTATTTTTTGCTATGCCCTGATTAGCATATTCGTATCTCAAATATGAATCGCCGCAGCCGAGGATTATTTCTTTGGCATGCTATTCATTTAGGCTAGAGTAAGCTAGATAAGCGCCGCTGTTTAGTGATTCCTAAACCATTTACGCGTACAGAACACATAAACGAACATGTAATGGTATTGTCGTTAAGGTGAGTCCGTGAAAATAGTATTCTGCCAATTTGTATTACAAAACCACAGTGCAGTAATAATAATAATATTTGTGCAAAGCCACAATTTCAAATGCCATCACCAATTTGCACATCACGCATTAACAAACTCTTTACTATTCTAATAACGCCAACTTCATTACATTATATATTATAGATGAGAAACTACACGGATGATTACGTATTGTTGCCACGTATGGTGTCTTTGTTATGTTGACGGATTAACTAGTAACGAGGTATCTACGTTTTAGCAATTTTTGGCAAAAAGTTGTTGGTAGATATAATATAGCGTAGTAACACTGCGGCTTGCCCAATTAGTCGACACCAAGTCTAATGCAGTTTATTCACACGTTGACTGGGGTACAATTGCTTAAACTCCATTGTGAGTCAAATACATTTGTATGTACATGCTTAGACTAACTAATATGAACACGCTTACCACTTGTCGGAAAATCGTAAACTATAATTGAAATACCTTGATTATGTTGCTTTCCCATTTGAAGTCAGGCAGCCCACTCTCAGATCCCTCAGTTAGTCATGAATTCAAAGGCGTTTGACTAAGAGATACAGTGGATGGGCTCATAGGCGGTGCAAAATGTTTGTCAAATGTATTTGCAAAAGTACGCAATGGCAGTATAGAAGCAAGATAATGGACACAGATGAAATACAAAACGTCACCTAAATAGATACAAATAATAGTTAGACAAGACAATGAAACACGATGCCACTCAGCTAAAAAGGGTAATGCTGAATGTCCCACGATGTAGTTTTTCAATAAAGTTATAGTGATTCAACATAACGATATCGTCACCGTACAGTATGATGCCGACCTATCGTGTTTTTGTGAATTATTGGCGGTTAATCGCTGGTAGAAAAGGGGTAGAAGGGTAGAAAAAGTAGATGCCTAAGATGTCATCCTGGGAGAGTCTGGATAACGGTCACAAATCGTGTCGTCAAGAACTATTGGGCTTTTTTTCTCCACTTCGTATGATTATTTCGTGCATGATGTTATAACCGACTTATAGTTACGAAATTTACGCTGCTCCTGCAAGATTATGTTGCGATGGTAGAGGAATGTCCGATGCCAAATTCTTATAAATGCAGCACATCTTGGCAATGCCCCTTCAGGGTCGGACATCAGTAGGATCACAATTGAAGTGTTCATTTCGGTCAACGGCTGTACCGAAAGCTTTATTCCTTTTCGCTTGACTTTGATAGTCCTTGCTGTAACTGATGGGTGCCTCTAAAGAAATAACTAGAGCCTTCTTGGATTTATCGTCAGGTTTTTTTTGCATTTCGGATTTGCCGAGGATTTGTTTTAGTAGAGGCCATGCTCTTGAAATGTTCATGAAGCACATTATCAGGAATTGCGCTACTGCAAATCACCTGTGCTCTGAGCCGCGAGGTAAGGTCGTTTATGTGCTTTCATCATCAACCGTTGCTCCTGTTTTATAAAAATTATCTTCTCCTTTGTCGATGTAAGGGACCGATACTCTTTTCGCAAATCTAATTAGGCATTCCGAGTTGACCCATCAGATCTTGATGCTAATAGCAAATTTAGCAAATGTTGGTGAAGTTTATAGCATTCCCGATCAAACGGTGTGGCGGCTTTTCGTTTGACATGCTGTCTTTTGCG
Organism: Dermanyssus gallinae; assembly: GCA_003439945.1. NCBI lineage: Eukaryota > Metazoa > Arthropoda > Arachnida > Mesostigmata > Dermanyssidae > Dermanyssus > Dermanyssus gallinae. The sequence goes on along the minus strand of QVRM01004396.1, from coordinate 238,745 downwards.
GGCTGACTCCACCACTATCGTTGAAAGGAAGTCAACGACATAAGATAGCGGCGTGGACTCAATCGGTTGATGATTCCACTCCCCGAAGCTCACTAACAGCAGCTTAATATTTATTTTTCCTAACGTGGCAGCGTGGTCTAGGAGACTAGTGCGCTAGTAATGGTTGTCATCTACCGGGGTGTCGCCAGTTTGATCCCTGTTGTTGGTCGAATTTTCTTTAAGCGATGCTCATTCAGAATCGATGATAAACCATACCGCTGAGAGTCAGCGGCCATGCTGCTCCAAGGACTGTTAGGAAAACCCTTAACATGTTCGGCCCTAGGAGCAATGAAGATATACCTCAGGTTAAGTGTCAAGCCTGCAGGGGACGCAGGAAAGTCTAGAATTTAAAACAACCTCCTTAAAAAATATTTTTAATTCTAGAATATTTATTTTTCCTAGAGACACCTCGTTTGTTAGGAGTTGTAACTACCGTAGTCAACGAAACATCAATAGAGAATAGTACGTAATTATTTAGACCTGTAACCGTCAAATATTTATACCCGTTGAATATCACATCATCTTTGCAAAATTAAGTCGCAAATATGTCAATCGTCGATTTCTTGGAACGAACTCGCGAGCTTTTGTGTGCTGCTGGTCCACGAGAACGCTACAAACAATGTGGAAGTTCGCAAGTCACTACATATCCAGAGACAATACTGATGAAAAACATCAATTAGCGCAGATGCTCCTGGAGATGATATATCAGGGCGCAACAACTATAGCTGTTTAAATGCTGGAAACTCTTGGAAACGCAGAACAAAATTCCTCTATAAGATCCTCGGTCGAGTAGTCTGCAGTACTGCTTCTACTGCTACTCTAGGGAATTGCCACGATTGTAAGCCAACGCGTACCTAAAAGCACAGTGTCCATCATCTGTCAACACCGCCATAACATTTTTAAAGTGCTGGTCCAATAGTACAGAAACGCCACCCGTTGGCCCTCCGGCTTCGTGAGCAGTGGCCGGGCAGCGGCAGCGCTAGTATACTTGAACATCAAAATTGTTTGTGACAAATGCTTCCGTCAAAACTATTGCATACAGTCTGTGAAAACCGCCGTTAGATATAGAATCCATCACCGAACGCCTTCGACGTTTCACTGTGTGATACGAAGCGTCGTTCTAATACTGGCGGGGCGCAGGGCACTTGGTCTGAGATGTCTCGTGGTGCTGCATTGCGAGGCTTCTACACACTCCATCATAGTTTTCTGAGCCGGAGATGGTTCAATTTGTTCGTCCCCGTAAAACTCCTTCCGCTTCGTGTTGATTCCGTTAAGCTGGCGGGGCTTGAAACTGCTGACCGGGTTGCGGGATTTGCAGTTGTTGCTGTTGCTGAACTTCTCTATATTGCTGGACTCTCAGAGGATCATGCCCCACGATAGTCCTGGCAGTTTTTGGCAGTTCTATAGCCTGACTGGTTTTGATTTTCTTTTTTATTTTCTCCTAGTTCGCTTTGTAGTCAGTGCCTACTGCATGCGATATATTGAGGTTAACCAGAGGCGCTCGGATAGCCGATCAGAGCTGCACCTCAGTAATGTCGAGAAACACCACAGCGTACTTTGCCAATACAATCCTAAGACGCAAGGCTGTGTCTTTGTCGTTGTCATATAAGCTAGTCACCCCACATATGTCTGAAATTGCCACATATGACTAACGACCTTCCGAGGTGGGACTTTCTCACAGTTTCTACCACCCCCTTCCCCTCCCCTATTTTTAGGCACATGTTGGTACTGCTATGCGCATGTGAATGCATTTGTGAGCATTAGCTCTCAGCGTTATGTTCCACTGCGTCTGAAGTCCTGGAATTCCCTTGGCAATAATCTACGAGCGAATTCCGCTCTTCAAATATTTTGTCTATATCCTTTATATAACTGCATTGATCTTGAGCACCGGTCTCTGGTGTCTCGATATATCTGGTAAAGTCAAGAGTTAGAACCAAGCGCGAATTACCATAAACGAGCAATCGCATTTTAGATGAATGTGAGGCTAACTGTGTGATAATAGCCGTTTAAATGTATCCTTTTGTATGACCAAGACTTCCACACTATACACCATCTAATTGAGATCAACTCAGAAATGACGAAACATACAGCCACCCCCACAACCCCATTATTCTTCGTAGCGTATGAACGTATTGGTATTGCGTGGACACATATTTAACTATATAACACATACTTTCTTAATTACCACAGGTTTCGAGCGCCTCAGGTTCAAAGACAAGGCTTTGCACTTTGTCTAGTTGAAACACAACGTTTGTCGTGATTGCAGCGCCTTGTTGTCTACAAAAACGACACGGGCTTTCGTGCCTCGAAGCATTAGTGACTGCAATTTTTAATTGCCTTTCAAAACATATTTTTAATTATAAGAGCCTGAACAGTGTCCTTTCGTAATTAGAAAAAGCCTTGGTTAGAGTCAGACTGTGTGTCCTGCATGTAATCCTTCCCTCCTTCCCCTCCAGGTTAAGTGTATATCGGTTAATTTTAATGTCTTCGAGGTCGCTTCTTGAGTTCGCTTCTTTTAACATCTTTAGAATGTTTCTGTAGGCGCCGGGCAGCCGTTAACTTGACTTTTAAGCGTGCACGTACGCTATATTAATACCGTAAAGGCCCGACCCACTCTAGACCAATAAATGCCGCCATTTGTTAGCCAAGCCAGTTTGCAGGTGAGGCAGATTTATTGTGAGACATTCATTTGTTTAGCGGACTAGCATTCATGCTTCAGTGATTTACGTAGGTGGTACTCTAACAAGATGTGCAGCTATCGTGAGATGGCAAGAACACCAGAAATGCTTATGACGAAAAAGAGAAAGAGAGAAATAAACGTAAAGAAAAAGCAAACGAAAATCACAACCAGATACACACTTTTAATTTCAGTCTGGTCACCCAGAGCGGCCTCGAAGTGCATAAGTTTACAGATGTTCTGTGTAGCTCCTGGAGGTCACCATCGACCGTACCTGATGTGAACACGAAGTCTTGGCGTAGTACAATTGAGCGTTTAATGCACGCTGCTTTGCGAACAGATGTGAAACAAACCCGCCATCCAATCCATCCAAGAAGTATGTGCTTCAAGCCGTTAAACAGCAAAAAAGATCGGAGAACGGCACGGCCTAAACGCGTAAAAGGTCGACGATTGCTTGGGGAACACTACTTTTATGCGATCGTAAAAGCATCGAAGCTGGCCACTGGCAAGCCATCGGACAACGGTATAAATGTGGCTTTCTCGCTTCGACGTTTATAGAGATAGTTCGTATACGCTATTTACGCTAATGCCTCTGTACGATATGTTTCGCCGTGCCGAAGCCACCCATTTTACTATTTTTTACATGTATTTATATAGCCCTGCCAATCGAATAGCAAGCGCTCGTGCGGAAGACTCAAGAGTCGACGCTAGTGTCCTTCGTATCAATTTATGCACTTATTATACTCAATTTGAGTTAAATCAACTATATATATATTTTTTTTAGGTGAACAGACTGTGTATATATATATATATATATATATATATATATATTTGTGCGAGACAACCACTCCTCCTATACAGAAACTAAGCACACCGTCGTGTTCGTGAGAAAATGTCTGAAGGATTTATAACGCCGGCCAGAAGATGCGACATGATCGTTTAAAACAGAATTCGCAAAAATTAAGTTATTTTATTAGCTTTCACACCAAATACCTCAAAAATCATTACCCTACGCCATAAGTTTGGTACCAAAATAAACGTTACAATGTGCGTTTGCCTGAATGTGCTAGTTTTGAGCGCTGCGAGTGGTCGTAGGGTAATGATTTGAAGGTATTTGGTGTGAAAGCTAATAAAATACCTTCATTTTTGCGAATTCTGTTCTAAACGACCATGTCCCACCTTCTGGCCGGCGTATTTATCACGAACATGACGGTAAGCTTGTTTTCTCTACAGGAGAACTGGTTGTCTCGCAACAGCACATTTTATGCTCCTATGTTGGGCAAAAACACTAGTGTCACAAATTTTAATCTGCGCTTCTCTTTGGCCTTTCTGGGCTAGAAGGGGTATTTGTCTTGCTTTGCACTTTTCATATTATTCCTATCATATTTTGCCTTAAGGCTTAAATAAATTCAATATATATAAAAAAACGTCCAGGCTTGCTTACTGGAGCCGATGTATTCTGCGAACTCCTGTAGGCTAGCCCGAGGTGGGTTGCGGACCTCGTAGTGTGAGTCTCCCCCTTGGTTCATTTCTTGCGGGCATGTCTGCTCGCCCTTGTCCGCACAGCCTCTTTGGACGCCAACCTCACATTTTGCACTGTGAAACATTCCTCTTTCTGTCTTATCCCATAATCGCCTCCTTTCGAGTGGCCTGAGATCACAGGGGATCGAATATGCCAGCACCAAAGAGGCATTCGTGCTGACTGTACGGTACCTCTGAAATGCCATCAAGCCTGCTGCCCCTGGGTTCTTTGTAACTTTTTGAGAGACGCCTTTACCGAAGCTGGCGCTTAGAATAGGTCTATTGAATCTGCAAGCGTCATCAGCAGTGCTTTCATGAGGGCTCGCGGGCCATAGACCTTTGTGAAGATCTTAGCTATTACGCACATTGCCCTGTCTGCTTTTGTCGTTGTTTTTGCGCAGGTTAATGCGACTGAAACCACTTATCATAGCGTCTAGTGTGAGCCCGAGGTAGCGGACTCTCTTAATAATTTTAACGTTTTAACCATTAAACTAATGCTCCGTTATTCTTTCCGGAGCCAGAATACGTCCCTCTCTATTCGTCCACTCTGACGTCAAGTGTTTAGCTTTGTGCATATTTAGTTTAAACTCGTCAGCGCTTTTATTCTGCATGATTATAGCAAGGTTAGGAGTTAAATGAAGAAGCAATATCTTATTCAAACGGCTTGCAGCAGCCAAAGAGAGTGGAACTGTCCAAAGGCGTTTTAGTTGTTGGCAGTTCAAACGTGAAGCGCGTTAAGTCATTTGTATTAAATGCTATCGGAAATGACGAACGCTGCGATATTAATAGTCTTGGTGGCGCCACTATGCGCACTACAATTGAACATACTCTAGGTAAATTGCGCCGAAATACTCGCCGTTTTAGTCTAGTCATTCTTCATTCAGGATTGAATCATGTGATAAATTGTGCTGCACGAAAAGATTGCTCAATTTCGGAAGTATGGTTGGAAATTGAATGTGCGCTAAACGATCTTGTCAGTTATGTCTACAAAAATAATATTCGATTAATTGTGTGTTCGATTCCCATTGCAGTGGGATACGAAGAAGAGTGTAGGTATATTAACCAACAATTAAGATGTAAATTTAATATGAGTGCCATTGTTTTTAAAGATCTTAGTTACATTCAGAAAACAGCCAATAATATGCATATTGATGGAGTGCATTTTGGAATGCATGGCGCTCGTTTGGTCGCTCAACATATTTCTCGTGAAATAGCCAATCACTTGAACATAGCCGTCCAATTGGATCCTGTACATCCATCATATAAAGACGGTCGTAGAATATCTGAACAAAGTTCTTATTTTCGGGGCAATTCAATGGCTCCACAAAAAACGAAAATAAAGTCATTTTCCAATCATCCATTAAAAACCATCCAGTCCCCTGCCCCGGAACCTCTGGTCTACAATTGGCACCACTTTCCCCCTCTACCACCACAACTAATCGCCCCATTCAATCCAGCAATTCCGCCTCCCCCACTCCCCCCCTGGCTGCCTGCGCTCTAAAATGTTTATATTTCAATGCACGCTCGATTGGAAAGGATGATCGTGTTCAGTTGCTCAATTCATATACCGCCTTATATAATACTGATATAATTTTTATAACTGAAACATGGTTAGGTGTAGGCGGAAGACATGTTACGAATAGTGAATTAAGCTGTGATAATAGGTATTCAGTACTCCGGTGTGATCGGGGCTCCCGAGGAGGTGGTGTTTGTATTTTAATTAGGAAAACGCTAAAATTTTGTGAGGTCAAGATGGATGACGATATTGAAGCATTAGCGCTGGATGTGTTTTCAAAATCATGTTCAGTCAGGATGGCATGTTTTATGCTACGAATGCTGGATCGCTGGTGGAGCGCAAGAGTCGCATAAAAAGGATATGCGACTCTTTTGAAAATATATGTGATATTACTAAACCAATTTTAATTGTTGGGGATTTTAACCTTCCAAGAATTGACTGGCAAAATGTGTCCCTTTTAGATTCTCAAACCATGGAGGCTACTTTTACAAATGCTTGTTTAACAAATGGTTTATATCAGCAAGTGACTGAAATTACGCGTCCACTAATGGGTGCAAGAGTCTCAATTGACAAGGAATGGCCAGATTGTAGTATGAACTCAAGTGATTTATCTAGTCATACAAACAGTCTTCTGTCGAATGAAACAATTTCAACTTTTACACCAAACGAAGACCCCAGGGGAACATTGATTGATTTAGTTCTTACTACCGATCCAGCTATAATAGAAGACTTATCTGTTTTTAAATCCCCAATACCCTCAGACCATAACGCTATTTCTTTTAACCTCTTATTTGATTCCGAATACCCTCCTATTGAGGAGGGAGGATATAATTTTTTTAAGGGTGATTACGACCAAATTATAAAAAAACTAACATTTGTGCCATGGAGATATGTCTTTCTAAACTGTGATACCGTAGATGATATGTATAATCGTTTTGTTGATCAGATGCACGCTGTGATTGAGGAACATATTCCTAAGCGCACTGGCAGGTCTAAAAATAACACTAAGCTTCGTGAGTATATCTCTAGTCTCGAATCACTCATTGAAAAAGACGCGAATCCGCGGTATGAGATCAAACTGAGTAAGGCAAGCAAAAGACTTCGGGTATTAGAAGAATCCAATCTCGATTTTAAAGATTCAAAGTCGTTTTTTTAGGTATGCCAATAAGCGCTTAAAGGGAAAAGAGGATATAACGGCTCTAAAAACAGGTGATGTGGTTATCACAGATGATATCTCCAAAGCCGATGCCTTCAAAGATTTCTTTTCCTCTGTCTACGTGGCCGAAGCAGGTCCGACGAGTCCAGCGCTTACGTTCCCCCCGCAATCGTCATCAAAGTGTCGGTATTTATTTGTGTCGGAACATAATATCCTAAAGAAAATAAATAAACTTCCATCTAAATGTAGCCTTACCCCAGATTGTATCCCCCCAATATTTTATAAAAAAGTGGCCCAGGTTATAACGGAGCCACTCTCATTAATTTATGCTAGGTCCTACGAAGAAGGTGTTGTGCCTGACGTTTTCCGGCAATCTGTAATAACGCCTGTTCATAAAAAAGGATCCAAGTCAAATATTGATAACTATAGACCTGTGGCACAATTATCAATAGCGTGTATAATATTTGAAAAATTAATTGTGGATCATATATTTCACTTCATGCAGTCTGAGGGAGTGCTTGATGAACAGCAACATGGTTTTACTAAGGGGAAATCTACAGCAACCCAACTAGTTGAAATGGTCCAAGATTGGGCCACTTATATTAACAACAAGAAAACATTTGATTGTATTTACTTTGATTTTTCTAAAGCATTTGACAGAGTAAATCATTTTAAACTCGTACATAAACTAATTGACTTAAATATAGACAAGCACACTGTTTTATGGGTATCAAGTTATCTTACGAATCGGAAGTTTTGTGTGCGGGTAAATAACAGCTTTAGTCGGTATGGGGTGTGTCCCTCCGGCGTGCCTCAGGGGTCATGTCTAGGCCCATTATTATTTTGTATATTTATCTTAGATCTTAAAAACGTTATACCCGCAACACTTAAGTATAAACTCTACGCAGACGATCTTAAACTTTATGGGCTTTCTGGCACAGAAGCCGAGAGGGGAATATTACAGAAAACAATTAACTCCATCTCCGATTGGTGTGCCAAAAATGATATGATAATTTCGGTACCTAAATGCGCCGTTGTGTGTCTGAAGGAAGACCACGCTTACACACTTGATGGACAAGAGATACCCAGGGTAAACAGCATTCGTGATCTTGGGGTAACGGTTACACCGGAACTTGATTTTAACATTCACATCACGCAGACTATTCAATCTGCTAGTCTTATATGCAATACGATCTTTCGTTGTTTTATTATTAAATGCCCAATGTTTTATATCCGCCTTTATAATAACCTTGTAGTTCCTAAATTCATCTACAGCTGTGAAGTCTGGCGCCCGTATTTAAAAAAACATATTGATGCAATTGAAAAAATGCAGTCCAAATTCCTTCGACGTGTTGCAATGAGATGTAAGGTTGAGCGTAGCAGTCTCTACTTACCACCTTATCGGAACGCATCGAGAGCGATTTTAAAATGCGAACGAATCTCAGCGTAGCTTTCATCTTTTTAGATTTCGAAAAACTTGCGCAGCACCCAACATATCGCGAAAGATTGACGCGACCGATTAATAAGTCGTGGCGTTGGCGAGATGTTGAGAACCATTAACATTATATTCTTTCGTAAACGATATGTTCGCAATGACTATTTCATTCTATTAGGAGCAAATTGTCTCTAACTTCCATATTGACAAGTAATTGAATACAGACTTTGTGAATACTAGTAATAATTGTCAACCTTGAATTATAAGGGCATGATTGATGAATGAATGAATACCGACATAGACCACTGTGTGCATTTCTTGGGCAGTGTCTGTTAGTCAGAGGAACGTTGTCATAAGCCAAGTTTCAGAGGAGCGGGCCAAGTATAGACCTCTGTGGGATACTAACTGTCGTTGGGAAGCTCGACCGCCAACAACTGGCCGTGCCATGAATTCATTGAAAATATTCTTTTTAAGATAAGAGGGGATCTTTTTTATGTAAACGTGTCCAAAATGGTCCTCTATAGTCACAATCGTCCCCGTTTCCCTTGAAGAAAGGGACGACCCTGGCTCGTTTCCAACGTAGTGGAAAGGTGCCGCTCTTAAGCAGGGCATTGAAGAATTTGGGGTACTCCATGAAAAAGTTTCACTGTTTCGGGGGGGGGGGGGTCTGGGCTAGGGGCCAATTTATCTGTGCGCTGCACAGAAACCTTGAAATCTTTTTCTCTGTGGAAATGTTCTTAGAAATAGCTCCTTTAAGAGGTACGTAAGTGGGAAACAGCTAGTGAAGACCCAACTGTGCTCCTTGGTTTGCTTAGTGTTACAGTCCACGTCCAAAGAACAATCACAAGAATGTACGCTTTACAGGGATAATTTTGGTACCACATAGAGGTTGGTTTGATTACCATAAGCCATTTTCCTCGCCCCCCGAAATCGGAATCCCATAAGGGCGCTTGCTCAATTAAGGAAGAGAGCACAGGCGAGGCCCATAGAGCGCTAGAGAAATGAAATTCCTCTCTCACGGTGTCGAAGAAATGCCACGGAATTTAGATTTCAAGGCGGGGGGAATACAAATTTAGTAGGTTTGTTAGTTCCTAAGTAAGGTAAGCTGCCAACGACACACGTGCACTATGCCTTCTCGAAACTTCCCAGAAGACAAAAACATTTCTGCACTTTTGCTTTTATACAAACGTATAATTGTGTATATGGTATTGCTCGCAAACATTTCTTATAAGCTTCGTTGATCGAACCAAACGGGATGTCGAGAGTATCTCTCGACATCAATATAACAATAAAGGACACTCAAAGTTTGTGTACAGATATATTTGGGAGAGAGACAGAAACGTACATATATGATTCGTCTCGATTTTTGTTCTCATATATATATCTATATATATACGCGTACACAAACTTTGGCACAATATTTCTTGCCAGCCGCGTTTGCATTTAAATACTATTAAATATTGTTTACCATACTGCCTGACTGCTTGTGTTTTGGCCTGTGCAAAGTGTATTAATAATGAACTGTTCCCATTCACAATACTCGATATTTAGACTTGCGATTTATATACCCCCCACACGTATCGGTAATTTGAGGAAAAACGCCTCGGGTGCAATTGCCGCAACGCGTAACTCTAGGTATAAAATATGCTTCTTTATATATATATATATATATATTTTTTTTTTTTTGAACAAGGTCATTTATTTAGTATATACACAATTACAATGGTATGTTGTTTCATGCTTTAAGTCGTCTAATCCAGTCGACACGATATTTGCATAGACGTACCGTCAGGTACCATCATTATGTGTTCAGTGTTTTTTAAATCGGCCAATGTAATCTAGTTCAAGTGCCGGGAGCAACTTGACTGGTTTCACTCTCCAATGGTGTAATTCTGTTTCTTATTTTTAAGACCAAATGGTTAATTGCGCATTTGCTGACGGGTAAAATTAAGTCTAAAAATGTTAATTATTAACTACATTAATTGCTTTTGCAATGTCCGTTGACCTTCAGGTTTATCGACCTACTGTGTGCATTCACACATTCAGTATGCATGTTTTAATGCACCGTTTTAAACAGGACATTTACAAAAGAATCTATATAAATAATAAACATGAGTCGTCCTTGGAACGTTTCCATGTAGGCACACCGAACTTCAAATAATGTTATCTGAGTATGCGTCGATAACACGCGCGTGTAGAAAACGTCCGCCAAGATGGAATATTGCAAAGCCAGACTACGATTGAAAAACAATCAATCCTATTTGCTTGAAGATCCTATTTGCTTCTTGCACGATGTATTTTGGTGTTTAGGCAGGTTACTAGAAGACACGTCAATGTCATTCACATTTCACAGGCTTGACCGAGATGTGGTTGACAGCGAACATCACTGGTTTCGCAGCGGCAGCTCGTCTGCTATGGGATATAACGTATTAAGGTAAACCAATTTCAAGAACTTCTACTTTTTGCGGTTTGCCTATTCTGGGCAATCAATGCCAGTGGATCTAGCATGACGATTTCTATATGAACGCGCTGAAAAGTTAAGTTCGGTTGACGCTGTATTCTATTCAGGAATCACATGCCGCTCACACACGTTTTCAAGCTGTGATTGCGAGTGAAGATACTTTAGATTTATCCGTTTTACGATGAAGCAAAAAGAGCACGCAAAAGGGTTTAGTATGAGTGCCCACACGAGAGATATGTGCCAGAAGTAAATACACATTATCTATTCATTTTCCAGGCATACCAGTTATGAAAGCGCATTCGCTGAAGAACATAATCTAACACACCGCGTCCATTTCAGGGTTAGCAGCATGTGACACTTTGCTGGAAGAGCTGGCTGAAACTATTGTATGACTTGTGCAAGCTGTGTGCTACGTCTCAACGGGTCAAAAAGATTCGTGGCTCCGTGTTTCTGCGCTTGAAGATACCAGCCATCGTAGCAGTTTAAGAGCGCTTCTTAAAAGCACAACGCCAACAAAGCAATTTAGGTTTCGATCAGGGCTTTACAGAATCTGTGCGAAACAGCTAAACTTTATAGTGTAAGACGCCCCTCTAGTTGTTTTCTGACTTTGCGCATCTGGATTTACTTTAAATTCGTATAAATAGGCTAGTACGAGTGGCTTTATCAATCACTATCTAATACGGGTCTCTTTTGTGGTCATACATTTATATGCATGGTTGTAGAATCTCTGAGTGGCATGGTTGGAAGTCTTCTTTTGTTCTTGTAAACACTCACGCCACACCCTGCTACATGTCAAACCAAGTCGACTCGACTTGACTGTTAGATTCATACATAAGCATGCTTTATATATATATATATATATATATATATAAACTGCCTAAATGTAACTGGCAGGATCGTGTTTCGATTCGTGTATTTTCGGTTCACAGTCGTCAGTATTGCCTAGTCTGCGTTAGCGGGCAGACCCAGTAAACATAACAATGAATTGTTCCTTATTAAGTTAGTTGGATTGGCTCCAGTGCCGGAGCCGATGTGGAAATGTACACAATGTCACCGAACCGAGTATGGCGACTCAGCAAGTCCAACCCCATACCCCCCCCCCCCATGCAAGAGTAGAATAAAATAAATGTGTGCCATACAACGACAAACTTTGAACAACATTCGCAACAATATTTCAAAGGAAAAAGCGGAAAAAGATTCAACCGCTATTGGGTGGTTCGACGGGAACAGAACAACATGACATCGAGTCGAATCCGTTCAGTCTAAATTCGGCGACGATCAACGACGAGCGCTGCCTGCCTGTATCCAGTATTAGAAAAGTCAGCAAAAATGGGTGGGTCCTTTTAGGGGTTCTCTCTTTCTGTATTCCGGCGCTCCGGTCCTTGTCACTGTGTGGGGCGATTCAATGTTCAGAGATGTCAGCTGTGTTACAGGAAACGCATGCTAGGCTACGATCCTCGACTGTACAGTGAACGACAAGTTTTTTGCAACATGTTTTCTGTTTCCCTTCTTCTTCTTCTTCTTATTATTATTATTGTTACTATTACGATTTCCCTCCGCTCGTTCCAGCGTGTTGCCTGGTCTTTCGAATCTTGATGCCAGAAACTGGCTATCAAAGAATATTCGTTCACCGGACAATTTTGAAGGCCTGCCATTGCACTGTTCTGTCATGACATGTCAGAGTCATCCAACGAGCGAGTACACATGCGATTTGTCTCCGCATCTCGTCGTTTAGAGTTCGATTGTCGCAACACACGAGATAAACGTCGTTACGCTACGCAAGTAGTTTGTCCGATGAGAAGCAACCGCTGCTATTTTCATTGCACGGCAAACCTAACGACGAACCTCACAACCCTATATCCCTATAGAAATACACGTAGCAGTAGTCGTCTTCGCGATTTTGTCGTCGCGATTGTCAACGCGATGCAAAAATTCTTGTCATCATGTTGAGCACCCCCCACCCCCCCCCCCGTTCCTGATCTGCACTACCGCTTGATCAGAAACCAGTTAGAACGGTTTGTGCAACAGACTAGAAGAAGTCCTACGCGTGGCGCCCCTAACCGATACAGGGTGGCCCGGTGATCGGTTGGTCGGGGCGTTTGCGGTCGCGAGTTTGTTGACGATGAGCCGAAAACTTCAGGAGTTTGGCTTTAATTCTAGACTACGGGCCGTTGCCTACGGGCAATTTGAATAGCTTTGAGGCATATCTTGAACGCAACTTAAGGGCATGTCGAGATATCTAGGGTAGTTTCCCCAGTAGCATTCCTCGTGGCAGCAATTTAGCAGCTACTAACGGTTCAATGACTCTCAGCGGTATTGTCTATCATCTATTCTCAACAAGCAGCGTTTAAAGAAAATTTGATTACTTGATTAACATGAATCGAGCCGGCGACACCCCACAGCAGTAGCCCCCTAGACCAGGGTGACATAAAAGCGATAAACCTGTTAGAGTTTCGACTGATCATAGCGCACTAAAGATGTTGACGCTGTTTGAGAGTGACGACATGCCAACTATGCTGATACCATAGCGCTGATGAAGAAAAAATCATATCAAAACGATTCGACGGTATTTGCCTGTTTGTTCGTCCTTGTTATGTATTTGTCTTGTTTTTCATGCACAGGGGTTTGCTTTCAATGCTTTCGCGCTCAAGCTTTACGAGGTAGGTAAGCTTCTTGACAACAGCGGCACTAGTTAAGCGAGAACAACTCCGAAAAGAACCGATGGCGATTGAACACAGATTGGTTCATTGTCGTCGCTCTCACCAGCATCACCAGCGCTACCGTCCGGAGTTCAAACAAGCACAAAATGCGGAAACGACCCAAACGGGATGGATACGGTGTGGTAACCATGTTGACGATTTACGAACATGTTCGACCTGTTTTTTTTTTTTTTTTTTTTAATGTTGAAACCTCTCAGCATTAATATGGGGGATTACGGGAATCGTGATGTACATGCGCCACCACAGCCAGTGACTAGTGTGGGACTCACAAACCCTGCTAGGCATCTTAACTAACTCTCTTCTCTAATAATCTCTCTAATCTTAACTAACGTAACTGCTAGGAATCGCTTCGTATCCATGGGAGTGGCCAGTTTGCCTCTCCTCCCTACTCCAGCCTTCTTACAGTCGCCCTAGCCCGCTCTGGTGCGGGGCGGCGACTTCAAGAAGGCCGTTGATACCTTCCGCAGCCCGCCCGCCTGTGGGTGCGTCGAGAGTAATCATCCGGGGAATCCTTTGCTGTATTTGCCTAGCCTGGTCCGCCTGCCTGTCACCCACCCGCCTCCCGTCTACAGGTTCCCCCTCTCGACGGGAGCCTGAGTGGACGCTAAGACGAGCTCTCCTAGCAGTCTCTTTGACCACCTTCGTGGACATGATCGCATCAAAGTGGGCAATACCTTTTTTCCAGGCCGCCCCTGAAGTCATCATATGGGTGACGACCTCGTTGACTGGTCGGCAAACTCCGTCAGGGCCGGGTGCCTTTCCGGGTGTCAACCTTTTCCTTGCTCGCTCGACCTCATCTAACGTTACCTCCGGAATGTCTTCCGGAGCAACCAGAAACTCCTCCTCTCCTCTCCACGGGTGGTCCGGAAAGAGATGGCGAACCGTCTTCTCCAGCACACCCGGTAGTAGTCAAGGAGGTGGTTTCCGGAGCTTGGCAGAGACAATCAGGTAGGGCCGACCCCATACGTCCCTTGCCACCTCTTCTATAAAACGCTTCCAAGATTGCGCCCTACTCTTCTCAATGAGCTTCTGCAGTGTCCGTCTGGCAGCTCCGTAAGACGCCAGCAGGTCGGCCGATCGCTCGTCCACCATCCACCTTGCTCCCCTGGGGCGACTCTTTCACTCAGCCATGAGCGCTGTCTAGTGTAAGCCCTATTTAGTCTAGTACATTTACGACGTGTTTCGCCAATTTCTTGGTTCCACCAGTGCACCGGCCGTCGGCGTCCCCCAGAGTTGGTCCGGGGGCCTGCCTTCTCACAGGCCGTTGTGAGGACAGCTGCGATCCGGGTCTCATCCGTGGTTTCTTCTGACAGCTGTCGACAGCCCTCGTCAATCTTCTCCGTCAGAACCCGCTGGTTTAGCTTGCGCATCTGCCAGCGTCTGCGCGAAGTGGCAGCTGGCTCGGGAGGGGTAGCGACTTCAAACAGGATGCATCTGTGGTCACTTCCGTTTTCCTCCTCATTAACCTGCCAACCCGATATCTTTGAGAAGGCTATGTCATCTGCCATCGTGAGGTCCACGAAAGACTTCTGGTTTCCCCGCGAAAATGTGGGTACTTTCCCGTCGTTTACTAAAAGCAACCTATTTTCTGCCATCTATTCTTTTAGTACCTAACCCCTATCATTTGTGGTTTTGCTGCCTCACCCGACGCAGGCTAAGTTGAAGTCCCCGGTGAGGACGATTCCCTTTCCCGTATGAACGCGTAGGCTCTGACCCAGACTATCGAGAAACACATTGAACTCCCTAAGTTCCCTATTTAGTGAAAAATAGCAAGAATAGGAAACCTCTAGCCCTTCTATTTTCCTATGCGAACCCTGAACCAGAACCCCGACTTCTAGCCAATAAATGCCTACTATTCCCTGTCCACCAGGTGCCTGAGTCATTTCCCGTATCAAGGCTGATAACGCCCTTCCGGAGTGCAATGCCTTTGTTCGGTTCCGATACTAGAGCAAGCTACCTAAATACCCCTGTGCTGGATTGTTTGGTCCAGCAGGGCGTGGGCTGCTCTACGTCGGTTCAGGTTGACCTGTATGACCCTAATCATTGTGATTGTTACCTGCTCCTCTCTCGATCCCCTCGGAACTAACCTGTTGCCTCCTGGCTGTCGTCCTAGGCGTCTTGAAACCGTCCTCGTCGACTGTTGGCACCCTGGCCTTTAGTTTCCGCTCCTTCTTAGCCAGCTTGTTCTCCCTCTCTTCTATCCCCTTTTTTTTCTCTTCTGTCTGCTGTATGGCCCTCTGCTTTACAACCTTGCGTCGCTCCTGCAGAGCTTTAGCAAACGCCGGGCAGGACGTTGAGGCCGCCGAGTGCCCCTCTTTATCACAGACGTGACAGTGAGAATTGGGGTTGTCGCATGCACTCGCGAGATGACCTTCGTTTCCGCACCGATAGCATCGCTTGGCGTCCACCTTCGGCTCTTTGCAGTCCTTCGCCATGTGTCCCGCACCCCGGCGATTGTAGCACATGGCACGGAGACCCATTCCTCAGCTCTGCAAACGGAGACTCTAATGGTGAAGCTTCGTCTGGACAATAACCTGGCAGTTGCAGCTGATGGCAGCGTTACCAGACACTGCCAATAGCCATTTTTCTCCATGCGGGGGTCTTCAATGCGAAGGGGGTGTCCTCTGACAGCCCCAACGCCTGCCGTAGCGTTGCATCTATCTGCTTTTTGTGGGCGAAGGGGTCAATGTTCTGTAGAACAATGGTCTTAGAGACTCCGCCTACTCTCCGATCAACCTCCAGGTTTGAGCTGTTCCAGAGAATGTCGACGGAAGAGCTCCCGGCGCCAGCCTTGCTCTCCCAGACCTTTATAACCAGGTCCCCTTCTTTGGTTTTGGAGACCCCGCCAACCTTCAGGCCCGTCACCCCCAGCTGACCGAGAAGCCGGACGCTCTGTAGGGTCTTTGCAAAAGTCTTCCCCTCAGCGGTCTTTATCCTGATAGTGCTTTGAACTACAAAGGGCCCAGGACTACCAGTTTTTATCGACCCACCTGTGGGAGTTTTCGGAGTGACTAACTCGGCGTCACAGCCCACCCGGCGGCAGAGGGCCTCAAGGGCCCTTCGTATGCCGTCAGTTTAGTACTGTTTAGGCACCTGAAGGGTAAACCTCTCTCATTTAGCTCCGCCATTGCTTTCAGTACCACCTTAGCGAGTAGCTTGAGAAACCCACCTTCTGGCAACTGAGCTACCCTAAGCTCTTCGGCCCTTTCTTCATTCATCTCCTTGCCGCATCTGGATCACAGGGGAGCTCTATCCGCAGCTTTTTTGTCGTCTCTCCTGGCCCTTCTCCCCCCTCGGAGCTTTCCCTCAGATAGTTTTTGCTGAAGCCCCTCTATTCAAGCCTTCATTTCTTCAGCCTCCCGCTGAAATCCATCTGGCCCTCATCTCAGAGTTTTCCCCCTCAAGCCGGGTAATCATTCCTATGTGTTCCGCTCTTTTATCCTTCTCCCTTACGTCCCTTTCTTTGCCCTGCCTCTTAATTTTTCTAGCAACCTTTCCCAACTCCTCAACCGAAATCTTGATTTCTCCCTTGGTGGTAGGGTGTTTTCCGCATAGCTGGTCTAGCACCCCCGTCCAGTTGAGTAGGCTGGCTAAAGCCGAGTCGTAGTCCTCGATTACTGGTTCCTCGGGCGGCTACAGCGGAACACGCAGCTCCCGAGAAGTGTATCCCTTCAACCTGTTGGCCAGGACATTAAGCCACTTTTTGCCCCCTGTTTTTGCGGCGTCCCAGTATGTTTCTTTAGGAGGTGTGCTGAGACGCGCCCTTTTTTGACCCGCCTTGCTATTTCCCCCCTTATCATTGTCCTCCTTATCCGCATGGCTTTGGTCCTCCCTCACTATGCTTGTTTCTGTGTCCTCAGTCTCCGCGTCCGAGGTGGCGCCAGCACCGTCGGCGGGGCTGCCCCTTTTTTTCCATTCTAGTTACCCCGCTTGGGCCCTCTCCCTGACTACACTTTCCCTCAGGAGTTCTGGAAAGTCCCTGCTACTCCTAAAGGGGTTCCTTTCCTTATCTATCTCGCCCGCCCCCCTCCCCCGTTTCTTGGGGCACTTATCGTTCCCCCCTTTTATCCCGGTGTCGACCCCGAAGAAGTCAGCCTCAGGCAGGGCCAGATGCGAAAAGTACCACAAAGGCACCCCAGAGGTATCACAAATGGTACAAGTGCACGTCGGCGCTGCGCACGTCAACCGTACGTCGGTGCGGTGCACGTTCACCGTACGTCGGTGCGGTGCACGTCAAAGTGCACGTCCCCGCGCACGCTCGCCGTACGCACACACACGCGACCACATGCGCTCCACGTGTACGTAGCAATTACAAACAACACGGAAGCTATGCGCCTCACTAAGTCACCAGATCGCTAGGTCACCGAGTAAATGCCAAATCGATAGCACAGGGCAGCAAACTAAGCAAACACTGCGCAAGCAAAACACAAAATTTAAGCAAATCCCCAACCGTCGGGAACGGACGTCCGTCCTGTGAGGTGCTCAAGTTGTGCGCTGGATATATATATATATATATATATGCATATATATATATATATATATATATATATATTATATATATAAATATGTATATATATATATATAATTTATATACATATATGTATATTGAAAACAAAAAGACAAACACTCACGAAATGAAAAATAATGTTTTTAGTAACTATGTATCGCGAACAAAAACCATTTATTGCTTTGGTACAAACGGTGCCACAACCATCTTCGTTTCCCAGGTAGAACCTTAGACAGTCAAGAATTCTATAAAACACGCGAAGATACTAATGTCGCGAAGATCAGCGCTAGAATAAACAAATCACTAGGAACGCCAATGGGCCGGCACGAATGAGAATGAAAGTGAGTGTGCTTTTTTTTATCAAGTTCCGGCTGTAAATTCATTTTCAGGAAGAAGTCCATTTTAGAGAGGTACTTCTGGTTAAACGTCAAATAAAACTCTCCCTTAAAATGTTTTTTGAGAATTTTCTTTACAACGTCTTCACTCGACGGCTTGCGTGTAGAGTTGATATAAAGAGAACCGTTAAACCATTTGGAAAGTACAAATTTGTCGCGCACATCGATTGCTTTCTGGAAGTAGTCTTTAGGTGAAGTGAGAGGGCCGTTTGGACGAACCGTACACGAACCGTATTTCGAAAATGACTGCTTCCACAGTGCTTCATCTGTATTGACACCGTTGTCACTCGGCCAATGTTCGCGCAAGTTTTTCTCAATATCTTTTAGGTCAGCCATATTTAAGTGCGCACTTTTGCAATTCTCGGGACCTGAGGATTTACCTGTAATCAGACCGTCAAAAACAAGAGTCGCATGGACACAAATTAGAATTCCATTTAAATTATATGGATTCCAATAGTAAGGATGATGCTGCTGATAACCAGTTAACATTACTAATTAGTTAATTGCATCGGGCCCGCGCTTTTATGTAAAAAAATGCTATGCTTATAAATGGTCAAAGATCGTTTCACTGCGTTTCACCAACAAACGAGCGCACTACGCAGAGTAGATGACTCTTCTGCTCTCCAAGATGGAACGCCTAGGTATTCACATCCATACGTCAACTTACAAAATGTATGAATTGCTAGAAACATTTTCGTGTAAGTTCCAATAACCTGCGGAGCCAACAAGCCATCATTCCCCGTTTGAGTTTGCCACCGAGTTGTTTGCGGAGGGTTAATTAAGCGCATTAAAATCAAAACTGTACACGCATACTTGGGGCGATGCGATAAGTCACTGGAAGCAACACATTGTACGAGTTGCAATTTTACTCAGACAAATCGAGATGCATTTTTATTAACAAACATTTTTTCAACAAACATTTTTTCAACAAAAATAGAAGCTTACATAGCAGAACGAGCGGCCGGGAAAGCAGAGGCACACCTTTATTCGGGGTAGCAAAGCAATCACGGAGCAGTACCACATTTAACCATTATAGACATAGTGATTGATTATCTTGTGAAGATTAGTTCAGTTGGCGAGATGAATGTCTGTAACTTTACCGTGTTAACACTCGAACCGTAGCGCTAAGGTAACGGTTATAATATTATATATATATAAAATTACAAAAGCATACCAGGGCTAACCAGTTGAAAGCCACACGTCGTGTACGGATAGTGATCTTTTCTGTTGCAGTCTTTCTTACAGTATTCACCCCACCAACAGACGCTGAGCTTGTAGGCATCAAATTTCACCGATTTCGCACAAGCATGCTCACTGAATGTCAACAACAGTGCCACAACGATCTGTAATTAAATAGATAACTACGTTGACTTACTATGTACAAATGTATGTATTTGTATATAAATACATGAGTCGTTATAATAATATATATATATATATATATATATATATATATATATATATATATATATATACATTAAATATATACAGGTATATAAACATATAATATATATTTATATAAAAATATTTTTATTAAATACATAAATAAATGTATATATATATATATATATATATAAATGTTTGCAGGGACAACTGTCATGTTCCCACCGTTAATGATTAAATAATTTTCTCCATTTAAATTTATCGAGAATGCTGTTAGTGAAATAATTAATGCACTCCTGTAGATACGCCGTGAATAGTTTTCCTTTAGGCGGCAGACGACCAGGTCACCCGCGTACATGACGATGTCGATATGTCAAGAGTGTGTCTTTGATGTACGTCTTCGATGCGATTCAGCACGGGAAAGCAGGTTGTCACATTGTACAATTGATGTTTTAATGCTCGATGATCCCGCGGTCTGAGTTTGGCCACAGCGTTTTTCAATGTCGTCTAGTAGGGATGCGCAAGTTGCTGCTGTCGGTCCACAACTTTGGAGTGTTTGTTGCTTGTTCGACAGTGCTTGTCTGTGATCACGGAGTGGCATAAATCGGCGCTCGAGCATACTAAGTGACTTTTCTTAAACTTCACTTTTCTGAGCGAGCAATCTCTACGATGCATAGCCGCAAGTAGAGGCTTCTTGCTTTTTCCGAATTAATCACACGGCAACGGTGAGGCTGTGCGTACATAATCCACAAATGATGGTAATCGAACTCAATCCGTTGACTCTTTCAACACTCCATCATCGTGGGTCTGCAAAATACACACCACGTTTTTCCCACGACCTTTGTAAGGTTGTTTGACTCCTTGCTACTCCTCTTCGACGACAGACATTAAGCCAGCTGACCTGCACACAATTTTCTGGAAAAATACACAGGCGACACTCTGCTTCTGAAGCCATAGCCTGGAGCCGCGTCGATTTAACTATTCACTTCGAACTACCCACCGACCAAATTCCTCGTGAATGAGAACCATTTGACAACCCTACAAAGGAATGAACTAATACTAGAACTGCTGAATAGTAGATTATACAACGACGACGACGTCAAACGACGGCAAGTTTACCTATAAGATGAGGGCTTCTTGGACTTAAAAATTCAGTAGACTAGCGCCAGCTTGCAGCTCCACTAGCTCTGTTCTAAACGAGCTGAATGCATTGCCAGGATTGCTGGTAGAAGAGGATAACATATAAAATGCGAATCCATAAAATCAAGAAAATAGCAGAGTGCAGCTGCATCGAGCTTAAGTTGTGTCCGGCCGGGATGAAAAAACGCCCATATCAGCGGTAATGTGAGGATTGTAATTACCCTAATTACCCAAAATGAGCAAATGCAATTTGATTGCTACAAGCTAAGCCAACAGGAGGAATACACTGGCTCAGCTTGAAAATACAGGCGATCATTGTCGTTGCTCTACGTTGACTTAACTAATTGTAGTACGGTTTCTTTAGTGCATTCACGTCTCGTCTGTACGCTACCCTGATGAATGACTTACCGTGGGTGCAACCGCATGCATTTTTCGTTGTCTTCCCGCTCTAGATTGCCGCTGCGATGCCCAGCATCGGCTGCACGTCGGGTCAAGCTAGACTTTGGCGGATTCCTGAGCCAGTTGCTTGGTCTTATAGCCACGGACAGCTATATTATGCTCGTATATTTATATTTATAAAGTAATAAATAGATTATGCACTTATATTTATATATTTACGAGTTTATTTTTGTGCCACTAGTATTGGAGACACTAGGGGGACCTGGCCCTGAGAAAGATAGAAGTGACCTGAGGCATGGTCACTTTTACAGAAGATTGGCAAACGAATTGAACTCACGACGGGGGACAAAAGAGCTTTCGACTTTCTACTCCAGCGGCTATCTCTGGCGGCTCAGCAATGCGGCAGCAATTATGGGCACAATGAGGGGCTGCCTAGAGGATAACCTCGATTGGTAGCACCCCTCACAAGCCCAAGAGTAGTTAGATATTCATATTCCACTGTAACTTCAAAATGAAATAAAACCATATATATATATATATATATATATATATATATATATATATATATATATATATATTTATGAATATATTACAATTCTACCTAGGACCATATCGGGTGTGAGTGCACACATGCAGCTACTATATTCGCCTTCTTTGTCAATCAAGTCACTCGTCAAACCTGTAGAAGCTCAACAAAAGATTTATTTTACTTTAAATATTGCTCGAACGAATGCCCGCCAGCCAATAAGCAGACTGAGCTGTGTGTCTGTAAAATAGCAGCCTTCGTTAAGCAGCGCGAGCGCACATAGCGTCGACTAGAGCAAAAGCAAAGCAAGCTAAACCCATGGTGGGAAATAGAAAATGCCTGCACTCCAGTAACAAAAACGCGGAAGCTCACTAAATGCTTAGGCAACTTATTATACGGTGACAAAGTTATACACAACGTATCAACAGAACAGCTTACTGCTGGCACCGTCGATATCGACCGAGCATCCAATCCAACGTACACCTGCGTAAGGTACTGTCACCAGCCAGAACATCAACATCGTCAAAAAAGAACTCTGTAAATTGACACGACAGTCGACCGAGCACATCATCGAACGTGCATCTTGTCTTTTGAAAAAAAGAGAAAATCCGATTCCATCGTTTAATATTGTTACTATACGAGCGCTACAGCTTTCCTTGAGTGAATGAATAGGCCGAGGAAGCATGAATTAACATCTATGCTTCGCTCGGCCGCGCTATGCGCTAGAGGTACGTCGTGTGTTTTCGTTCATCGTGCGTAAGTCTCTCGTAATCGCCTAGTTGAGTCTACATTTTATAGTTAGTTCTATTACAAAGTGCAGGCGCTTGTGCCACGTGTATCGTGATGGACCGGATACCTGGCAGGAAAATATTCCCACATCGACGGATACCTTGCGTCCCGTAGGGGCATATACTGACACGTGACTGGTGTTTACACATCCGGTATGGCGTGAATTCTTCGCTCGAGACAGTATTAATGAATGCACTTGGTGCAATGCCGCAAAATGCGGTGACTTGGCCGTTTCGCCGTGCGTGACATGAGGCAAACGGTGGCTGTCGGTGTCATCAAGTCCGTCAAGCCGAAGGAGTTGTCCGGAGGCAAGGTGACCAAGGCCGCCGAGAAGGCCGTCAAGAAGAAGTAAACAAATTCCAGCCTCAGCCACATCACTCCAAAAGAACATCTAAGAGGCCAAGTTCCCCAATACATATCGCCAAAATCGTCGAAATGAAAAATCGTCTGCTTCGACACCGAAATAGATGGTCAATGAGTGAGCTCCTGAAAAAAGTGACAGTTTAGCTGTGTAAACTCTTCAATCCCTGTGTACCTCCTGTGGTCTGAGACCCCTATACATCAGACTTCTCTACAAAACTGAAATATTGAAGAGCTTACCTTGTTCTCAAGTTACACTCAGTGTATCTCTCAATCTGTGCTCACAAAGAAACGTGGATCTCATCTCTGACTTCATCTACTCCACAATCTGCGTAAGATTGCAACTATTCGCTGGTGAAGTGTCCGCACTGAACTCAAGCACCCAGTCATACCGCGGTCCTAGGGATAACAATTTTGTTGCATCAAAAATTCACTTTTTCAAACTTTTTCGAACTTCAACTAAATATAACTGGGTGGTAAGAATAGAACAACAAGCTGTGGTACATTGTGACACATTGTGAGACTGTGTGATACCGTTGCTTCCTTCGAACAAGCAAGTCAGCGCGCACCAACAACATCAATAACAACAATAGCAACGAACAGCTGACTCGTATGTCTGACAACAAAACAGCTGGAACAAAACGAACGATGATGGAAAATGATGATAACAATGGAAACACGAAGAAACCACGTAATGTTACGCCGAAGTGCCCGAACTGTTCACGAGCCATCGGTCGAGCATCATCTATCCAGTGCACTAAATGTAACCTATGGGTTCATCTTGCCAAGTGTACAAGACTCTCCTATGCCGAAGCCAGGCAGGAAGACGTCATGAAAAATTTCAAATGTAATATTTGCGATCCACCCGCTATTGAGGATGAAGGTGGGATGATTATTGCTGATGATGAGACCGACCTTCTGACGATCATTAGGTCTCTAGTTGATCAGGTACAAAAATTGAACGTTACCGTCCGAACTCTGGTTTCGAAAAATGATATTTTACTGGAAAGAAATCAGCTGTTAGAGAAGAAAATGGACAAGCTATTGAGTAACCAAACTATATCTCAGAGTATGAGTACTACTAGGCCTGTAAGCGCCCGCTCCGACAGCCAAAAAAGCCGACAAAGTCACCAGAGAGGTAGGAAGATTGGCACATCTGAGAGTTATACATACAGCCGATCCCAAAGTAGATCGCAGTCTAGAGGGCGTCTACAGTTTCAAAACAATCTTCACACTATCTCAAATCGTTCACACATGACTGCCGGTAGCAAGGAAAACCGAAACCGCAGACGCGTTCTTGTAGTCCAAAATCGAAAAGAGCAAGGACCGAACGCTTTGCCTAGTGTTTCTGTACGACTTCGCACGGAACGCATTTTTGTGTCAGGTCAAGAACCAGGACTTAAAGCAAGCGTGCTCCATGGCCACCTGTCGAAATCAGGGGTGTACCCGATTGTGGTGAAGAAGATAAAAACTCGTTTTGCCCACTACAGCTCCTTCTATGTTGAAGTTCCAGACACAGACGTAAATAAGATGTTCGATCAAGAGGTGTGGAATGAAGGTGCCGTAGTCAAAATATTTAATGGGCGTCTGAGAGAGTCTGATGTGATGGAGATGCACCTACACCAATGACTGAACGAGGCACATCGGCGGTCATCAACCCTGGTAACGGACATGCAATGGAACTCAAATACGGCACCGAATTGTGAAATAAATAATGAACTCAAATGTATATCTATAAACGCCCGATCACTAGCCAAACCTGGAGCTATCGATTGTCTACATGCGTTTATGGAAACTGATAAGACTGATATTGCGTTCATTACTGAGACTTGGCTAACCGACAGGATAACGTCTGCTGAGTTGGCTGCCTGTGGAAGATACGAAGTCTTCCGTAAGGACCGTGTTGGGCACAGGTGGAGGCGTTGCACTGCTAGTGAATTCTAAGCTTCCCTGTGCTGAGGTCAACCTAAGCAACACTTCCTCTGAATTAATTGCGGCAGATGTATTACTGGTAGAAAAAAGAGTACGACTTGGCTGTACATATCTCAGTCCGACCGGCTCGCATCTTGAGCGGACGACAAGATTAGAAAATCTGATTGCTGATCTACAGAACATCGTAGCTGGCGACATAAGCGTTGTTCTCTCCGGCGATCTAAATCAACCTAAAATAAACTGGTCTGGTTGGTGTACTGTAACATCATCACGACAAACCGAAGAATCGACTAACAGTGCACTCTCAATACAGGAAAGATTTCTTCAGTTTTGTAGTGAATCTGGCCTGAAGCAACTTGTCGCTGCTCCCACTCGTGGACAGAACTTACTGGACGTCGTCCTGGCAAATGATGACTCAGTTGATAACATTTCTGTATCAGTACCGCCAATAGCCAGCGATCACCAAATGATTACATTCACCATATCGTGCGGTCCTATCACCCCTGGTGCCTGTGATCTCTGGTGGGACTATGACAAAGGTGACTACGAAGGGATGATCACTAATCTAACTGCGACAAACTGGACTATGTTTTTCTCAGCCTGCCCTAACGTGGACGACATGTACAATAAGTTTGTGAGTTACATGTTCTTCCTGCTTGAAGTATTTGTGCCTCAGAGGGCCTCAGATACCGATAAAAGCTAAATTCTGGCATTCAACAGGTCAGCCGCCAACTGAATAAAGCCACGCAGAAAAACGGTCCAGCGCTACAGAAGACACTGAAGAGAATGCTGGATAGAAAACGAATTATGGAAGAGAGCAGCGTCGCGCAGTCGACTGCTCCCAATGCTGTGCACAAATACGTGCAGAAGCGTATGAGGATCAAGGACAGTCTTGCCTCGATTAGAAGACCCGACGGTACAATCGCCACTGACGACCAGGAGAAAGCAGAAATTCTTAGAAATGTCTTTGCAGCTACCTATCCCACATATGAAGAACTGCAGACACGGAACGCACACGTCGCCCCACCTATATCAACGCCAACGCCCGAAAATGTGAGCGTTGTGAACGACGTAGACGCATCTCCTGAAAACATCCTTAAGCATCTCCGCAAGCTTGCCAACAAGCGGAGCGCAACCCCTGACGGTATTCCAGCTTTTGTCTATAAAAAGTGTGGCTACGACGTATGCGTACCACTTTCTATGATTTTCCGCCGATCCCTGGAGGAAGAAACTGTACCTAGTCTCTTTCGGTGTGCTATTGTATGTCCGGTACACAAACGAGGACAAAAAAGTGATCCGAATAATAAAAGGCCAGTTTCACTCACCTCCGTCCCATGCAAACTATTTGAGAAGGCCATCGACGAAGAGATCTATCGAAACGCAAATGCACAAGGCCTTATTTCGAGGGAACAATTTGCGTATCGTCCCGCTCACTCGACTCTCTTGCAACTGCTCGAGACCCAAAATGACTGGTGTCTGCTTTTAAATGATGGAAGAGCATTTGACTGTGTGTACTTCGATTTTAAATCTGCCTTCGAAAGCACCACGCACTCAAAGCTGCTTAAACTTCTGCCGCAATACGGAGTTGGTAGTCGTATAGTTAACTGG
Organism: Dermanyssus gallinae; assembly: GCA_003439945.1. Taxonomy (NCBI): domain Eukaryota; kingdom Metazoa; phylum Arthropoda; class Arachnida; order Mesostigmata; family Dermanyssidae; genus Dermanyssus; species Dermanyssus gallinae. Next base: position 212,181 of record QVRM01004396.1, on the reverse strand, counting down.
ATTAGGGCTTTTCTGTCGGATAGACTTTTTAGAGTTAGGGTTAATAATTGCCTATCATCAACGGCAGAAGTCACATCTGGCTGTCCGCAGGGTACCATACTTGGGCCATTAATGTACATATTGTATACTGACTCTATGAAACACATAATACCTCAACATGTGCAGGTAAAGATATATGCTGACGATGTAAAAATGTATACACCTGTAGATAATGCAAATCATATTGTTTCCTTTCAAGGAACACTAAACAAATTTACAGAATGGTGCAAAGGACTTGATCTTAAACTGTCGGTGGATAAGTGTGCTGTCCTTCACTTTGGCCACAACAATCCTGCTCATATATATACATTGGGCACTAAGGAGTTAACTGCAAAAAGATCTATAAAAGACCTAGGTGTGTTAACGGCATCCAATTTAAACTATGCTCCTCACATTCTAGAAATAGCAACGTCGGCTACGAGGAGAATGAACTGGATTCTGCGTTCTTTTGTGATCAAACAACCCTCTCTGTATGTAAGACTATATAAACAATATGTTCTCCCGATTTTGGTATATGCCTCACCTGTGTGAAATCTAGGTTATTCTCGTGATGAAAAGATACTGGCCGGTATTCATAAAAAGTTTGTTAAACGTGTTGCATATCGTTGTAACATTAGCGAAGACGATGTTAAATGCGACAATATTGTTGAAATGTTAGATAGAATTGACATACGCACGTTTACTCGCATATGTAAACGGCCCGAGCAAGCAGGGAGATTTTTTAACATGAATACTACAAACACTCGCTCGAGAATCAATCTCCAGGCTAAAATGATTGCCAGGAAAGCGATTGTTAACAAAATGTTTGCATGGCGCTTAGTCCGTAAGCTTAACCATGTACAACCCGCCGCCTGAAGGCCGACTTGCGATAACCTTCATCTGTGATCTCAATAAAGCCCCCCTGCTAAAGGGTGTGTGAATATACCTGGCAGGAAAATGTTTTCAAGACTTCATCGTTTGCTCTGCGAAACTGGATCATTTCAAGGCCGTCAATACGAAGCGGGACGACCGCGGACAGCGAGAAGCCCAAATACGGAGGACCACATTGTTGAGCAAGTAATTGCGCGTTCTTCTGCAAGCATTAGGCAGGTGGCTTTAAGTGTCAGTGTAAGTTGTGCCACTGTTCACAGGGTGCTAAATGAATCAGGGCTACACCCATACCGGCTGCAGCGAGTTCAAGCCTTGCGGGATTCTGATTACCAGCCACGCATTCATCACTGTCGCTGGTTTCTGCAACAAGCCGCGGCCGATGTGGAATTTCCTGCTTTTGTTCTTCTTACCGGCGAAGCGACCTTCACGCAAGCTGGTGTGTTCAACGCACACAATGCTCATTGGTGGTCTACGGAGAACCCGCATATGACCTGCCCGCATAGACACCAGCATCGATTCCCCGTGAATGCCTGGGCTGGCATTTTGGGCAACTATCTTTTCGGACCTCATATACTTCCAGATAAATTGAATGGTTCAACATACAACCTGTTTCTGACCACAACCCTGCGAGAACATTAGGTAAACATTCCACAGAGTGTTCGATCGAGAATATGGTTCCAGCACGATGGTGCTCCAGCACACAACGCCATCTCGGTACGGAATTATCTGGATGAGACGTTTGCTAATCGCTGGATTGGCCGAGGCGGTCCACAAGCTTGGCCGCCGCGATCGCCTAATCTGTCCAGTCTTGACTTTTTCCTTTGGGGCCATCTAAAGGATCTGGTCTATGCAACTCCCGTTGAGTCTCTTATCGATCTGATCGGCAGAATAGTAACGGCTGGTGGAAGCATTCGGGAGACGCCTGGAATCATTGAACGCGTGCAACGCGAGCTTTGCCATCGATACCGAATGTGCTTATTTGCTGGCGGGCACCCGTTTGAGCAATATTTAAAGTAAAATAAATCTTTTGTTGAGCTTCTACAGGTTTAACGAGTGACTTGATTGACAAAGAAGGCGAATATAGTAGCTGCATGTGTGCACTAACACCCGATATGGTTTTAGGTAGAATTGAGTTACTCTGCAACCACGGATGCCAGCTCTTCCAATTTGATACCAAAATGCCAAATTTGCTAGAGATGCACGTTCGTCTGGACGTATTAGATTTGCGCGCGTAATGGAAACTTTTTGAGAACTGGGCGTTAAAGTTTAAACATGCAAAAGTGAAATTATAATTTAAATCTCTTCTTAACATCACAATAGTCATTGCGCTCGCTTAGGTCAAGTATAGTTTTAATTCCTTCCGAATGCGCCGGTGTGCTCGGTTTTTCAATTGAAGAATGCGTTCTCTTACAATCGTGCATTTCGCAAACGTATGTCGGAACAGCCCCCCAAAAATATAATAAATAACAAATAAGGACACCCTGTATATATGTATTTTTATATATATATATATATATATATATATATATATATATATATATATATATATATATATATATATATATATATACATATATATATATATATATATATTTATAAATATATACATATATATATATATATATATATATATATAAATTCCTTTTGCCAATGGAAGGGGAGGAGGTTTCCTATAGGAGTGATATACAAATGTATGGCAGAAGTTTGTAAAATACACGAATGTAAGAAAACGGATTACTTAAATAAAAAATTAAGCTTTCGGAACAAGTTTCTATTGACTGAATATACTTAGCTTAAACAGAAAAGAGTGTATTATTGTGAATATTTAAAAAAGTTTGCAAAATTGTATTCTTGTGCTTCTGCAGCATGCTCGAACGTACAGTATCAAATGCTGTCGTGTAATGTTAACATTTGTTACCCGGTCTTGTGTCACATATCGACTAGTTGCGTAGCCGTAGATCTAGCTGCAGATTTTCTTGCACCGACATTACTGAAACTGGGACGTCTGCCTGTTTGTACATACAAGACTAGGTTAGACTTGCTAGCAACAATTTGAAAGTTGCCAGCTAACCTCCGATTTGGCCGCGTTACCCGTTTATGCAGGCTATTTGTAGCGCATTTGCTTGGTTAAGCTCTGTGCATACTACCATGGTTAAACTCATTAACGGCTTTGGGTGTTCGGTTGGCTTGACCCTCGTGTCCGTCCGCTTGTTTCCTGGGCATTGCATTTGACTATGACATCGGTGACACGTTGGTCAGTCTAAAAAAGATTAGGAGCAGGTAGGAGCCGGCTTATGGTTTACACAAGCTTTAATTGCTGCATTAAGGCAGCAGGCCAACAACAAGTGACATGTTTCGCACAACTTTATAAAGTGGCAGTAAAACGGACGTAACTGATTTTGCGGATGTATTGCGTTGCAAGATCACCAGCGCCAAGTTCACCCAGTGTGTGCTTGACCACTGGCTCAATTAAGGGGCTGCCAAGTCCCAACCGACAACTGTAAGTAACATGATTTTCGACTAGAACTCTCATTTTGATGGCAAGTTGGTTGAAGCTAATTTGCCTTACTTTCAGTCGTAGCACTACGTCAGATAAGGAACGACCTACGAAACTAGGGCCTCTCATCTTATTCTGAGTACACAACTTTGCTAATACTTCCATGAAATAGAAGGATGTGCTTCGTTTTGTGCGGTAGGTCATCAACGCAAAACGCGCTTAACTCATACTAGACAAGAGAGAAAAAGATATTGCTTACGCAATCGGCCGTCGTAGGCCAAAGTCAGGAATAGCTTTAAGGTCTCAGGACTAATTTTTGCGGAACACTAGCGACCCCGATGGGAGGTCAATATAAAGCAAAAGAAAAACGTGATTGAGAAACGAGAGACGCCCTGTTCTGAAGCGATTATAACTTATTGGTACTCAGTAATAATAATAATAATAATAATAATAATAATAATAATAATAATAATAATAATAATAATAATAATAATAATAATAATAATAATAATGTGGAAAACCAGTAGAGAAGAATCGCCTCCACCCGTTGAGCTGCATCAAGAGCCAAGGTCGGGCTCCCAAGCACACAGAAATAAATGCAGTGATTCAAAGAGCTCTCCGGAGGGCGGGAATACCTAGCATGCTGGAACCCAGACTAGGACTTCATGACAATAAAAGGCCCGACGGTGTCACTATTCCGCCGTGGAAAAAAGGCAAATGCCTGGTTTGGGATGCGACAGTTTCCTGCACAGCCGCACCGTCTTATGTGTGCCACAGCGCTACCGAAGCGGGATGGGTGGCCGAACACGCAGAGAAAGAAAAGTGGCGTGAATACACAGAGACAATGGGCCCAGTCAGCAGAAAAACAAGGACATTTATTAAAGACTTAAGTGATCGAATACAAGCAAACACCGGAGATGCACGCAAAGGCGACTTTCTGAGACAGCTGCTTTCATTGGCAGTTTGCAGAGGAAACGCGTCGATATTAGGTCCGATGGGCTGACGACAGCAAGAAAGAAACTATAAAATAATGAGGATACACATTCACACCTCACAACTGTATTGCTCTAAGACATATTAAATAAATAATAATAATAATATTTTTTTTTGCCTGCTAGACGGCCTCGAGTGAAGACGTGTAGTTCGAGTGACAACAATTGTGCTAATTACAAAGGATTTACGTACTAGTGTCGAGTGTAAAACCAGTGACTGGATCCTGGTACAGTCGCGATAACTCTGTGCTGACATTTCCATCGAAGTTGATTTGTTTTCGAAGCTAACAACGACATAGTCCATTCTGGATAAGCCGTCGGAAGACGATCAGGTACGGCAAGATGGTTCCATAACACAGCCAGTTGTCTGCTCCCAAGGCGCCGATGAATCGGCACAGCGCGCCGAATCGCCGTTAGCCTTGTCAACGGCAAGTTGTTCACCTTACACATCTCGGCCAGGATCACCCGCCGTCTGCTGTAGCAGGCCTGACTATTCCCCGCTATCATCTCGTGCTTCTTCGCCGCTTCCCTGCCGCGCAGCTAGCAGACGGACCGGCGACGTCGGAAGACATATTTGTGGCGCAAAGTGCTTTAGAACCAAAACATCTTCAAGAGAATCAGCTGCTACCAAAGAGAGCCAGCGGAGAGAGGCCAGGCTAGCAGGTATGATGGAGAGGGCTCTCGAAAGTGAAGATGCCTTTCATATAGAGGACGATCCATCAGGTCCACCGAGTAAAACAGCTGTTTCTGGTGGAGAGGGTGGAGGCTGGTCTACTGTTCCAACGAGAATGGATAAAGCCGTCATGGCTGCGGCCAGGAAAGTGGCCAAGGCAAACGCGGCATCGGGTACATATATTCGGCGAAGAGTTGCTAATTTAGAAGCGTTTGCTGATCCCGAGATTATCTTTCAATGTCCGGATAACCCGTCCGCACTGAAGACTGTCAGCCTACTAAAAATATATAATGAAATAAGGCAATCTTTGCCGGGAGCGCATGCGCGTATTACAGCGCAGGGAAAGCTAGCGATCCGTGTCAAAGAACCAACCCAGGTCGCAATCGCAAAAACGCTGAAAATGGTTTGCGGGGTATCAATATCTCATTGTAAAGATACGTCAGCGTTCTGGGGACGAATCTCCGGTGTTAATCCCCAGTTTACCGAAGAAGATCTGCTTGCTTGATTTGCTGTTTGAAAGATCAGGGTGTAAGCCAAGTAAAACGAGAAAAATTTGCTGCGACCACACAGAACAATGAAGGCAAAACAACGAAGGGCTGGGAAAACTCCGCGAGGGTACGACTAAGATTCGTTACCATGCCGGTCTCAAAGTTACCATCGTCGACGAAATATTTAAACTAACGTTATGTGCAGGGTCTCCTTTGCAATGTTTAAAATGCCATAAGTACGGACATGAGGCCACCTATTGTCAAAAACAAGGTAAACCTACGTGCAGAAAGTGCGGCCACCCAGGACACCAATTATGGGAATGCCATGATAAGGCCCGTTGTGTCAACTGTGGCGGGACCCATGCTTTCAACGATAACAACTGTGGTGTAAGACGAATATATTTCGAAGCACAATGAGTGAAGCTTTACGAGAAAGTATTCACCCGTCTCCCCGTCACAGACGATTTTCCTTCAATGGTTCAAGTCGTAGAGAAAAATAATAAAACCTCGACAGATGGGCAGAAGTCTTATGCTGATGCCGCACGACCTACAGCAGCCAGGGGTCCTACACAAATAATGCACAAAAACGGTGAAACCGTGCTTTGTCACCTCTCCCGACCAAGATTTAGAAAAAGTGTGGACCAAAATAAGCAAGCACCAAATAAACAACCGGAAAGACTGCAGACGAAGTCTCAAGAAAAAACACTTAAAGGATCTTCAAACATCGTGAACGGAGTTCTTCAGATATGGAAGATCTTTAAGCCACTACTGTCTAAATGGCTAGAAGAGAACCAAGACTTTAATAGAGCTGTATCTTTTCTTGAGTCGGAGGCAGGAAAGGCCTTTATGATAGCCGTCTTAGATGGCTCCAAAGAAGTGCCTTTGATTCAAACGGAAAACACGAGTATCGATAAGGACCATACATAAATGACTTCCCAACCATCCCATCCCGACGGATTCATAACAGATGAAGACTCTAGACCGAACTCCCCACTATCCCAGACCCTTATACCTGCACACACTACGGTCGCGCCTTGAGAACCTCACAGGGCTTGCGGGCGCACATAACACGTCTACACCCCCCGGCATCCCTACGCAATCAACATCTAAGACCCTTTCAACCACAACCGACTGACTCATCCAAGACGCATTCTCCTCTTCATACTTCTTCTATGGATTCCTCATCAGCCAAGCTTTCGTAAAGGCGTTGAATAATTTCAATTCAAAGCTGGATCTTGAAAGCTGGAATAGGCTAATGTCGGCTCCATCTTTAATGCTGGCCTTACCGCATAGAAAAAATCATGATGTACGCTCTGCCGCTAGAGCCCTGCTGTCGTCAGACACATTTGCACCACGTAACTCTCGCACAGAGCGTGAATTAAGAAACAAACACCCGCCACCACCGGCCGCCTGCCAGGAGCACTGAAAAACCTTCGAAAAACCTACAGTTGGATACTGCGAGAGCGTCGAAAATCCGGCGATCTTAGAGACATGTTCCAACTGTTGTTTCGTCAGAATGCCTGCTAAATGATCTGAACATTTTCTTGGGCAGAGTGTTAAACGGCTTGCCATAGCTTGTGGACTGACTCTGCGTGGGATTGCTGCAAAGAGGGCAATGACGAGAAATAAAAAGACAATTTTGACAGCAATTCTGCCACATCAGGTTGGAGTGGCTGTTAAAGGCGGCACAGAAGCACTAGTACATGCTACACGGGAACAAGAGAGCCGCACAATTTTTGCGCCAAAGACTTTCCATTGACGTCCAGCGGGGCAACGCTTAGCTTTGGGATCGCTTGCCGAGTGGTGCACACCAGGGCTGTTATAGGCCGAAAGTTAACACGTTCACAGGATTGTAATATAAATTGATTAATAAAATGCTACACGTGCCCTCGTAGAGACTAAGGACCAAGTAAGGATTCTGGTGAAACTTGATGTCTGCAATGCATTTAATACGTTAAGAAGAGACCGGATACTAGATGCAGTAATGAAGAAAAATCTAGAACTTTTGCCTATGGTCTGGCAGAGTTACAGAGATCCTTCACTCTTAACCCGGGGCACAACTTCAACATTGCGTTCGGAAGCGGGCATTCAGCAGGGTGACCCACTAGGGCCTGCTCTATTTAGTCTCGGTATATCAGATTTAGTATCGCAACTATAGAGCCCTTTCAACGTGCGGTATCTAGATGACGCCACGCTTGCCGGCCCTGCAAGTATCATCGCAACAGATTTAAGAAAAGTGCTGCAGTTTAAAGAAGACGGGGGACTGACACAGAATGCCGCAAAATGTGAGATTACTGCTGTTGGGGGCTCACTTCAGGAGAGGGAGGAAGCAATTCAGAAGACTACTCCCTGGTATCACGCGTGTAGAGCTAAACAACTTAGAAGTTTTTGGGGCCCCCGTAATGCAAGACGGAATTTCGCATACACTCTCTGCGAAAAAAGAAGCCCTTACCTAAATGCGTCCACAACTGACACGCTTGCATCCTCAGACTGCGCTGTGCATTTGAAGATATAGCCTAGGGTCTTCAAGATTTAACTATATACTGCGTGCATGCCCTGCTTTGACGTGCCCCGAAGAATTAACGGCGTACGATGACGTCAGCAGAGACATACTTAGTGAAGTACTAAACGTAAATTAAAAAGAGAACACCTGGCAGAGAGGAAGTCTTCCGATACGTGAAGGTGGTCTGGGAATAAGGAGTGCCACTGACCTAGCTCCGGTCTGCTACGCTGCTTCACTGGTGCAATTTGGTCCGGTGGCAGCTTCGTTAGTGGAAGAGGCAGTTCGACCACAAATAAGATATAAAAGCAGTAAATCTATTAGAACAACCATGCTAGACCCGGGCCCTTTAGAATACTATCCTAGCCAGTATAACCTAGATAAGCTCAAAAGCAAAAAAAGAGCAGAGAAATCTTAGACGAGGTTGTTACCCGGAGAGACCGCGCCGTATTCTTATCGGCACAAGATAACTTCAGTGGGGGTTGGCTTAAGGCTTTACCCTCGCCTCAGCTCGGCACCATGCTGCATCCCCACTCTTTCCGCATGATGTCAGCACTTAGAATCGGCCCTAGCGTCGGCGAGCCGTTTCAGTGCAAACTGTATGGGGAGATGGTAGATTCCAGTGGCCTACACCCACTAAGTTGCTCGAATAGCGCCGGTAGATCGTCCAGACATGCTGAACTAAACGGTGTGATCATAAGGTCCCTTAGGAAAGCCGGTATACCATCTACTCTTGAACCGAGAGGTTTAGTGTCCGCTGGCGAAAAAAGACCTGATGGGGTGACCACTGCATTATGGTCACATGGAAAGTCCCTAGCTTGGGATGCAACGGTTTCGCGCACAACCGCGGCTTCCTATTTACACCACAGCTCTGTTGAGCCGGGGTGGGTAGCAAAGCACGCGGACGCCAGAAAACGGTTTAAATATGCTGGACTGGAAACAAGATATATTTTTGTGCCTATTGTCATGGAGACACTAGGACCAATCAGCAAGGGAACCGAAGCATTTCTCAAAGATTTAAGTAAGCGAATTCAGGAGGTCACGAACGACCGAAGAGAGGGTCAATTCTTGAGGCAAGCGTTGTCCTTGGCCGTTTGCAGAGGGAACGCGGCATCTATTTCAGACGCCATGGAGTGAACTACATATTAAACAAAACTTTGCAATAATACGTTTAGACCTCACAACCGTAACATTGTTTAACAAATAATAATAATAATAATAATAATAATAATAATAATTCATCCCTTCTGTAGCCAAATATGGCTCTTAATGCATTATTCTGTGCAACCCGTAAATTATCTGTAAGTGTTGAAAGCGTTGACCCGAACCGTGGTAAGCAATATGTTATGTAACAGAAAAATAACGATGTATATATAATCAACATCACATCGGGGATACGTCAATATTGTTAAGTTTGCTTAATTGTGGCACAATCTGTTCAAGTTTGGTAACTAATGTGATTTTGATACGCCACTGATGGGTCAAGGTTACACCCAAGCATTTATATTTAAATGCTTGTTGAACATTAGTATAATCGAGCTTAATTGCTATTTGTTGGTTTATTGATATTTGCCTTGGAGTGAAAATGAACATTTTTGTTTTTTGAATTTAAGTGTTTTGAGTACCAATTTGAGATAAGTTTAAGTTGGCCGTTTGTTTAGTCAACATCGCAAGTCTGATTTTGTAAGGAAATTGGGCAAAGAAAAGTAATGTCATCGGCAAAAGCGATAGCCTTAAGTTCACTAGAAAAGAATTTATAAATATTAGGAACAGTGTCGGTGAGAGGCTGGTCCCTTGTGGTTTAATGTGGGCAGCATGGAGATGATAATCGTCGCCGTTTCTGGTGATTTGTACCCTGTCGCTTAAGTAAGAATTAAAAGTTACAATCGGACCTTCAGCGAAATTGAGTTGTGTGAGTATATTGATCAGGATATTTTATCGACTGAGTCAAATGCTTTTTCAATATTGACAAAGATACCAGCAATTCATTGATTGGACTCCCAGCTTTTAGTTATATATTCCTGGAGATGTGTACGAGCTAAACGAGTATTACATTTATCACTTGGTTACGGTGCCCAAGCAGCAGTGTAGTTTCGCTGGTCTTTGAAAAAACCTCAATCGTTAATAACCAGCAGATGGGATCGTCTGGAAGACTGGGTAGCTCTGGACACACACAGTTGCCTTTTTCTGATGACTAGAAATTAACTGAGCACAGTAAGCGGATAATAGCGGTTGTTCGCTTGCCACCATACTCTAAACATAATCGCACATCTCAAAATGTGCATGTTTTACGCGCAGTATACCGAAAACGGTATTAATCAAATGTGTATTTCAGTGTTGGGCAAGCACTACCTAGATGTATGTGAAATTTCACAATTCATGTATTACAATTGCTTAAAAGCATATTAAGCATTCAGTGTCATTAAGTTTGTTAGTGATATTACTATTTTGCATTCGGGTATATTGTATCGGAGGCAACACAATCGACAGTGTTTACAGGAACAACTTTAAATTGACTTGCGTTTTTGTGCAGGCCCGTAAGTGATTGAACCCCATCGACTGAGTACTTGCTTATTTTGTGACGGTTTGTTTTAGAACACATCTTTCAACTCATGATAAATCATTGCTTTCGATTCGAAAAACTCGGGACCGACCATTATCAATCATATTTATTGTAGGCCTCAATGGGATTCCTATAGTTGGTTGTCACAGACGGTGCGTGTGGTTTCCAAAGTTCTCCGACAAAGAGTGCCTACAAGGGAGCACACCCGCCGATGTTTTGAGAAGCAGACGGCTGGATACCCAACCGCGTATTTAGAAAGGCAAATTTGACTCTTCCAGGGATGCGAAATGCACAGCAGATAGTATTTTCCAGTATAGCCGGATGCCGCAGGATACGGCTATACTGATAGTGTGCACACAGGATTAGAGCTCTATTCAAGTTTATTCGAAATGTATTCACTCATATACAACAACAAAACTGTATTATTTTCGTTGTTCAGCAGACAACTATGAGTATCTACGACAGTAGACAACTATAAACCCTTATGCACAATTTAAATATATGTATACTGCCTGAGACAGTATAGTTCCAGGAATTTCTCGACAAACATGATTAGTCTACACTGTGCGTACGATGTCCTAGTGTCGTTAATGGCCGCTAGCGTAGGGTCACGGCCCAGCAAGTGTATCGCAGCCTACTTAGTTGAGGAAAAAAACTAAAAATAGCTGCTCCTAAAGCTTCCTATTGATTTGCCAAATACTTTAGAGCGAAGCGCTAATATGCGTGATGTATTAAGTTCAACTATTTGATCTAATTTTGAAAATTAGATTAAACAGAAAAAAAACATGAAACTGGCGTTGTTTATTAAGGTTTTGGGCCAAAGCTGCAATGCCTAAACGTTTTACTTATTCCAGATATGCCCACACCTAGGGCGACTTTATTTCTCTGCCTACAATGTGGAGCTACTCGAAATAGCTGAACTGGAGATATTTGTGCAATACTAGACTAATAGACTGACAAATGAATTGTCCGCGTCTTATCTTGTGAGCAATAAATAAGTTTGTCGGACTACTTGGAGGAACACAAGATGACCGAAAACCAAATAAATACGAGCCGACGTAATCAAGTCTGAAGCCCTAGATATGGATAGGCGACCTGTGTGGCTCTTCAGACTTGTGCCTTCTACTTTTAAAGATATACTTTAGCCTTTTTACTTAAATATTTACTTTAGCACCGGATACATCTCTGCATAATCTACAATTGCAACGAGACTGTTGAGGACAACAGATGGGCCTGGCTGCCCATGCCGGTGCTCCGTAAAGGGCGACGGATTCTGCAGCAGTTGCGAAAAGGCGGTGCTTTTCTTCTCCAACTCCTCCGACTCTTGGCATCAGGAGCGCCAGATTGCTGGCCACCTTTCGGGCCTTTACTGACGCGCGCTGTATGTGCGCTGCGCCAGTCAGTCCCTTGTCGAGTATCACCCCGAGGTACTTTGCCTTTTTTCTCAAAACAATTGGGTGACCTGCTACTTCGAGCTGTATGTTTTTGGTCATGTTTCTGCCTGTTAGGCACAGCGCCTCAGTCTTGTGCGGTGCCAGTTTTAAAGAATGGTCTTCCATCCAGTCGGTCACCATCAGCAAGGCCTCATTGGCGGCTGACTCTAGTGCTCCCGTACTACGGGTCGTGACCAGAAGGGCCAAGTCGTCGGCATAACCGACCATCTCGACGCCCCTAGGCAGACCCTGCAGCTCGAGAACCCCGTCATAGGCGAGGTTCCACAGGACCGGTCCCAGAACCGATCCTTGCGGGACCCCTGCAGTAACTGCGTAGCTCTGATCGCCGGCCAGCAGGCCTCTCTCCGACAGGTACGATGCTATGATTCGACGAAGGTAGGGCGAGATGCCCTTGCGCTCCATCGCTTGCATTGCCACTTTCCAGCTCATCGAGTTAAAGGCGTTCTTGACGTCTAGGAGAATGAGCAGCACAAAGCAGCAAAAAACAGCAGTTAAAAGACAATTGAATTCACGTTTTTTGTTTTACACAATTAGAATGTTTGAACGATGCGTGCCATCCACGCTATAATACAGTAAACTTTAAAAACGCTCGCAAATGCAATCGAAAAGCGTTGTCACTTCCGTTCTATTTGCGGCCGTCTCATATCATAGGCGCAGGACCAAGTGTCTATGAAAACGTTGTTTGTACGTCATTCAGTGATATCACGGCAGAGAAAAAGAGAGAGAGAGAGCCGGCCAGATCGTTGCATTGCTTGAGCCTGGCTATAGCCGACATCTTGTAGCCCGTCACCTGAATATGATCCAATCCGCCAGTTTGCCAATAACGTCTGCCAGTAAAGGTGTCAACGCATCCATCGGAAGGCGGGTTCAGTCCGACAGGGCTTGAGATACAACTACAGTAATCAGGCTGACGGCCGCCTCCTGTTGTTGAGTGATTTCCGAATTCGCCGACCCATTGTCGGTCCGGTACAGCCAAGAGCTCAGTAATTCTCTTAGACAGGTAGTCAGAGGTAGGTCTCAGGGACAGGTAGGTTAGTGCGTGTGTTGTGAGGCAAACACCGCAGAGCCTGAAAATTAGGCCGCACGGGCCCGATGTGCGTCCGCAAACGACCACAGCCGCCCATGCACTGTCACGACAATGCCGGCTTGCGCAAGATTGCGGGAGTCCATTGGATCGTTGGCAACCAATGGCAGGCCGTTCTGTTCTCGGATGAGATCAGAATATAGAAAGATTTGCAAATAAGAAATTAGTGTACTAGTCGTGACGCGAAGAGCAATTTGCGCACCCGTGCATTGTCCCGAGCGTGTTAGTTACGGCGGCGGTTCAATCCGTCGGCGGTTTCGAGTGCAATACGCTCAGACAGGAGGACTGAATCCCGCAGCCTCATACAAACGCTGTTGGTGATAACTTCATGTGCATGCATGTTGGTGATAACTTCATCTTCACGCATGTTGGTGATAACTTCATCTTCATACAGAAAAATGCCAAGCCGTGCACCGTTTGCTTGGGAGTGTCCCCCGCAAGAGCTTGAATTTGCTCAATAGAGTGGCTTATGTACTGTCCGGATCAAAATTCCATCGAGCACACATTGAAGATGCGGAAACAACGACGAACTACAGCCAAAACTCCAGACTCTACCGACACGTCTGTAGCCTTTTTTTTTTTTGTTGTTCTGGGAGGTTTTGGTAATGCATGATGCACATGCGCCACTAGCAGCCTGCGTGACTAGTGTGAGACTCGCAAACCCACTAAACCCGGATTCCTCCCCACCCCCCCAGGCTCGGTATTACTTTGGCATTACATCGAAACCGTGGGAGGCATTACATCGAAAACGTCTGTAGCCTATGAAGGAATAACTTTTCGCACTAATTAATTGATGAGTTCATGACACCAATACCAAGGCGCGTGCCGGTTGTTATGCCTACATCATTAACTTATATTACATCAAAAATAAATTATACATTTGTCTCATAGTGAGCATTTGATGCTGGTAGTAGAAAAAAAATGTCGTTGTTAAATAACGATTTTACATAGATATTTAAAAAAAATAGTTCTAATGCTACATTCTAGTTGTTTAATTAAAGCTGACTTTATTTTCTTTTGAATGGCGCGACTATATGGATTTAAGTTATGAATGTAATGGGTGGTGCGGTTTTCTTTTGTTCCAAAGTGTTTCATATATATATATATATATATATATAATGTGTGTTGTGTACATACGTTGTTTGTGTTTTATTTAGCGTCGTCCTTGGTGTGTCTCGTCTGATCATCAGACTGATGAACTGGAACAAGAGCAATGAGACAGCAAGCGCCACTCTACGCAGAGCGCCAATCGCGGCAGTCTGCGCAGAGCACTACAACAGGCTGCCGCAACCTATGCGTACTTACACATGCGCGGCAACACAACGAAAGCGGGGCGGCAATGTTGATTCGTGTTGAAATAAAAAGGAAGTTGTCAGATGAGGAAAAGAAAAAAAATGGGGGGGGGGGGGGTAGTTATACGAAAGAAAGGCACCCAGAGGAAGAAATGTCTGCGAAAAGAGAAAGGCGAACTATTCCCCGAATTGTCTATGCGGTAGCACATGCGTTTCACATCGATTTGGTCGTTGTTGATGGGGCTTCGACGACTGCTCGATGTTGCTGCTCGTGCGGCAACTGGCAGCGACGTCAAACACACAACAAATTGTCATGCAAATTTTCCGGGGAAAAAAGCACCGGAAACATCCGTGCCGACGAAGACGCACGGCAAGGACGCCGACGGCAAGCTCCACGACGGCAACACTATTCTGGAGTCGTTGGACTGCGTCGCCTACTTTATTGAGCAGACAGACCGCAATGGAAAAGACCGGCCAAACCGGCACTACACAAAAAATGTGCTGCGACTTGAAACTTGAACGAACGTTAGCGAACGAAGGTCCTTGTCGTTGAATAACCACACAAACGCCCTATTGACAATTACACGTTTGCCATTGTGATCAATTTGCCAGGACAAATCGTGTTTACGGTAGTCGCCATAGAGGAGGGGTCTGTTTGTTTGCATAGAGCTTGGTTACTTTGTAGGCCAACCAACAGTTATGCAGATCTAAAGAGAGGGGAAGTGAAAAAAAACAAATGAAAAATAAACACTGCTATTAGCCATAGAACGTATGCAAGCCTGTCTACGAGAGGTCTCGGGCAACTCTTCGAAGCCAGCCCAGTTGGCGCTGTCACGATCTCTTTCTCACTCACTGGCTCACTCAAGGCGTTCTTCTTTTCTCTCGCGTCTAAAGACGTGACACTGTAATTACTAGACTACTATTAGTCGCATAATGATGATGACGATGACACGATTTCAGTGAAAACCAAAACTGCCTTCTTACCTTTACTTTCGCCTCTTTCCTTCTTTGCCCCGAGCGCGCGTTCTGTTACTCAACATAGGCGGCCAGTCATTGAGGCCACCGTCACCGCCGCCGCCGCTGCGATACCGCCCCTCTGTGGTTAGTTTAGTAGGTGTTAATCGACCTGACTGCGAGTAGGGTAGGATGGGGTTTGGTGTCTGTCCACCTAACACTGGCTGGCGCTTCAGCTGCTGCTGCTGCCGCCGCTGTTTGCATTCGCTACTCATTTAGCTGCCACGAGCCACAGGACCCGTTAATAATAAGACGCCGCTGCTATGTTATACGATGTCATATAATTAGCGTCGTCTCCAGAGCGCGTGGCGTTCGCCTCCTTTGCCCCCGGACACGAAGGAATGGGGCCCACGTTCGTTGTCCGGCAGACCCATTTGGCCAGCGGGGGCCAGCGAGCGGTCGGACGAGCTCTCAATTGGCCCTTAGGTCAAGCCTGCCGGGCTCGAGACCGATCCGGGAGCCCGTATCTGCCCAGGGATCCCTACACCCCCCCCCCCCATACCCCCGCTCGACTCTATTCTGCCTCTCGAGAACTACAACGACGACAACGACGACGACAACTTCTTGTCCGTTTCTTCACCATCATCATGATTGTTGTCGCTGCCGTCATCGCACCATCATTATGCTCATCACAGTCACTACGAGTATCGCCATTACCGTGAGACGTGACAGCGTTCTGACGACACCACTTCTTGGGAGCATGGTGTAGTTGGAGTGTCGCCTGTCGTAGGTGTTCAGTGAGACGACAACAACAACAACAACAATTTGGACAAAAAGCGGCACTTTTAACACAGCAAAGTTAACATAGCAATAGCAATAATAATAATAATAATAATAATAATAATGATCCTGATTTCAAGGTAAAACGTGTCCAATCAAACAAGAAGAGTGCTTCTTTGCGTTTTCTGAGCCAGAGACTATTTTGATCAGTAAACATAAACGTGTAGTATGTTAGCATGAAAGTCTTGCAAGGCAAGGCCCAACTTGCCAAAATAATAAGTAGATAAGAAACGTGGGTCGCTTGGCTTGATAAACTGATAATGGCCTTCTCCCGTTGGCACGTTGTCAGTTCTAAGCGTAAGTTAAGCCATCATTTTAGCAAGGATAACATGTAATTCATATTTTACTAAACGACTTAATCGGTAGTCTTTTATGAGGCCTGTTAAAAACTAACGTTCATAAGATTTCGGGTTATTTCTATCAAACTTTATGAAAATTGCAGAGACTGTTTTGCTCTACTTAGCCCCTGATACGGGCATTTGGTATAATTAGCATCGTGGTGTATACACCCCGTCTGACAAATAAACGCCGTGATCCTGTACAGAGGCAGTCCTCTATATGCTTAGCCCATGTTTCATCTGTGTGTTTGCCCTGGACGATTGTATAGATCTTACCACCATGTTTTCCATGTGGTTTTCTTGGTATTTAAGAGTTGAAATCGGCTGTTGCAGGAACCGTGATGCAACTAGTTTACATTGCTTTATGATGGAAGTGAATTGGTTGCGTCCTAGTTCGGAACCGCAAAGTAGCGTCATAAAAGTAACAGAGCGGATAATCGGTCCAGTGTTGTCTATTAGGAATCTATTTTCGGTTGATATCAATATCTAAAACAATTTGAGTCGATACAATAGGCTATGCATCGTTAATGTTGTAGTGGCTAAAACCCTTCCTACCCTTAATAGCTTAGATACTATAGTGCTTTGTAAACAATACACAATTAGTACACTGCAAAACAAACGTCATTATTCATGCATGGGTTAATGGTTAATGGGAAACACGAAAACGCTATTACTCTGTACGCCAGCACTATTGCAGATAATCTTAAACTTTATGGGCCATCTGCCACAGAAAACCAGAGGCAAATAATGAAACAAAAAACAGTTGAGTCTATTTCCGGTTCGTGCGCCAAAAAAGATGATAGTATCGGTCCCTAAATATGCTGCTGTGTGTCTGAAGGAGGACCATGTTTACAAACTGGATGGAGAAGTACCCAGAGTAAACAGCGTTCGCGATCTTGGGGTAACAATAACACCAGAGATAGATTTTAACATTTATATCACGCAAACTATTTCATCAATGTATATAATATAATATTTCGTTGTTTTACTACCTAATGTCTATTGTTGTATATCCACTTTTATAATATTATTCGAGTTTCCAAACGTATTTGAAGAAACGAATTGATGTAATTGAAAAAGTTCAGCCCAGATTACTTCGATGTGTTGCATTGAGACGTCAGATAAAGCGTGGCCGTGTCGACTTAGTACCTATCTCAGAACGGCACTCGAAAGCAGACTAAAATGTACGCACGAATCTCTCGGTCTAATTGATTTTCTCTCCAACGCAACAACAATCTGCGCAAAATAATTGCGCGATCTGACCGAGTCCACAACCTGCTTTTGTGGCGCATTGTGAAAATGTTGAGAACCATGAACACATGTTATATTATTATATTTAATATAACTATACCATTTCAAATTTCACAAATTCAATTATATATTAAATTATCCTCTAAGGGTTTTATAGTGCGCATTGTATAATTTAATACGGGGTTTTCTTGCGAATACACCACTATGTATATAATCTAGTGTATATAATTCTCTTTCATTTGAAACCATTAACAAGGTACCTAAATTAGATTGATTTACTCTCATATAATTAATAAAAGCATGATTAAAATGGCTTCTCGTATTGATATTTATGCTATTACTGTGATTTACGCTACTGAAAGATTTTACAAGAATATACCGTGAACAGTATGTGCTAAACATATATATATATATATATATATATATATATATATATATATATATATACATACATATATGTCAGGAATAGGATTTACGCTACTGAAAGATTTTACAAGGATATATAGTGAACAGTATGTGCTAAACATATTTAATATATATATATATATATATATATATATATGTATATATATATATATATATATACACATTTATGTCAGGAATAGGAGCTTTACTAAAGGCCGGGCATTTAAAAGCAACAGATAAAAAAGGGATGCAGCAGAATAGACAATTATTCTATATAAGTTGACCTGTCATTATAACCAACATTATATTAGCGTAGGCATAGACTGTATTGGAATTGAGGGTTGTGTTTGTAAACATTATGAAACGTGCGCACTGGACCGACTCTCTGTAACTATACTACCCAACCTGGCGAATACACATTGTCTAAGCTAATGTAATGGTGGTAAAAAATCCAGTTTAACTCACAGAGCATTTGTCTATTCAGGTATATCCCTTTTTCCATCTGTTGCCTTTAAATGCCAGGCCTTCAGTAAAGCTTATATTTCTGTCACAGGCAGAAGGCATACGCTATTAAGACATCAGAATTGAACTGATACATATTGATACATATTTTGGACCAGTCTTTCTATACAAGTCGCCCTTTGGTACAGTTCTAGAGCAGGTGTAAACAACACGTTGCTTGGATAAACCACGTGCCTTTGTTAAGAACATATTGTTAATCTTATCCAGTTCTTTCAAGCTGTCTCCTTAGAATCTTTTATTTTGCAATTAGGCAGAGTCAGTAAGCGATATTAAATGCAATCTTCAGTTTTAACAATTTGTACATCACTCTGTGTCTGTGTCGCGAAGATCTCCAAGAAGCATTGCCGTATATATGGCGTTTCCTTAATTATCTTCAACTATGTGTATCAATATATGTGCAGCACGATCTGTGTATATATTTATATAAATCAATCAATGCACATAGTTTGCATAAACTATGATTATTACAGCTGCGGTGAAACATTGTCACTTTGTATGCTAGGAAAAATGTAACTAGCGGTTTTTGTTTTGCTAGTTAAAACATAAGTTAAAATAGATTACTGCATTAACATTATAACTATTATTGTTATTAATTGTACTCAAAGGTTTTTACGAGTACATATATACATACAAGCAAATATGCATAATTATATATATATATATATATATATATATATATATATACATAACCTTCTTTGTGTTAGTCTTTATTAATTTAGCTAAACATCTATATATTCGAGGGGCACCTCGCAGACCGGCTTGATCAAATTATGCTTCAAACGCTTATTTATCTTTTACGTGCTCGTACGGTGCATTTTGACGAAACTATTTTTTGTGCGCAAGGTAGAAATCCATTTATGTAAAAATTATCATATTTAAATAATAATCGCTATTGGGCCACAAAGTGTCTGCAGGGCTTCACTGAGTAAAACCACGCTATGAAAAGACGAGCTGATGCCGTATTTTTAGCCAGCAACGTCTAAATAGAAGGCCTTGACCATATAGTGCGTCTATATCAAATATATGGTATACGTCGGTAATACATGTCCGTCCTAAGTTATATGCAGATTTAGATAATGCCTATCTGGTTAAAGGGGTGCAAATCACTTGCGTGATCAAAGCATAATCTATTATGCAAGTTTCTGCTGAGCATGGCGACCAGTGCGCAATTGATTTCTTCTCTGCCTTTCGAAGACACCGTAATCTCTTCGTTGTGTTCATGCGTTGAGAATGCATAGTATACAATTTGTTTCAAAAGTCGAACATATGTACGTTCTTAACGGCCGATACTGTATTCAAATCTCAAGCTATGTGTTGAGTGCCCAGGTTTTTTTACAATCTATGTATCACGAACAAAAAGAATAGTAATGTAAGTAATAATGATAGTAATACTATGGTTTTGGTCCCAGCGCAAGACACATTATCATATACGAGAAGGCGTTTTTTTTTTAGATTTGCGGATTTAGAGTGTTGTTTTGATGCTGTTGGTAATATTATAATTATTATAGTTACTCACATTTCCCTGTAATCATGGAATGAATTAACAAAATATTTCGAATATTATTAATATTGATTTAATTGTTAATAGTAAACTGTTGCAACTAATAACTGTATTAGTACTGAGCCTTACACTTATGTATCGGTGCTTGTCATACATGGTATTACATAGGATCCTGCAAAAGTTTCAAAAAACAACCTGCCAATATGGCGGCGTAAGCCAAATCCCCTCTAGATAACTACATCATAGTTTGCGTTGTGCCAAATTTTAAATTTGTCCGTGGGCGTAGTATGCTGTGAGAAATAGTAAAATGTAGTGATTCTAGGCCAAAAACAGCGTTTACGTAAAACGTTGTGCGTCCCATTATATTATAGAACTTAGATGCTTATTTGTTGTGAGTTTTTAAATTTATCATAATTTTTGCTGTGAATTAACAAACATTTTGTTGGGTGCCCGCAGGCCGGAAAACATCGCGTAATTCCTGCTAAGAATGTCTGAAAACTTTTTGTGAGATAGGCATTCAGCCAACTTCGTAAAACTAGAGGCTAGAGGCAATCCAGATTTGTTTTTATAATCCATTCTCACCTTTACAGAGCCATTTTTATTAGGCGGAACAAAGTCTTTAGCATAAAGCGAAGTGAAAGATTCTTTCTATGTTCTACTGTATAGATTAAAAAAACTAAGTGGAAAACGCTCCGCAAAAGGTACGCAAGCTTTTAGCGGTATTGTAAAGGACAGAAATACCAAAAAGTGAGGACGCGATTTAGAGGTCTGCTTCAATGCCTGAAGTTTAAGCCGTATTGATATATAGTCTGTGTAAATATCCCGCAAGTTTGGTAGGTTGTTTATATATATATATATATATATATATATATATATACATTTTTTCTATCTCACCCAATTTAGCTGACCAAGTCACTAGGTAAGTCAAAAAGTTCGTCGGCTTTTTTACCCGATTTTAAAGAGCCTTATTTATGCAGACAACAGTATTTTTATTCAATGATATATTGACCGTTTTGTTCGATAACCTTCGCCCATCGCCTCGGTAGATCCATGATTCCTTTCCCTCAGAACGTCTTGTCCTTCTCGTCGAAATACTGAGTGAGGTGATTTTTTTTATAGCCTCCAAAGATTCAAATGTTGTGCCATCAAGGGAGTTCTGGAGAGACCTGAACAAGGGATAATCAGATGGTGCGAGGTCGGGACTATAAGCTGGGTGCGGCAGCACATCCCAGTCAAACTCCGCCAATTTTTGCCGGGTGGCCAAACTTTTGTGTGGTGTCGCCTTCTCATGTTGAAAAGTGACGCCCCACCTGTTTGACAATTCCGGGCGCTTCGTTGCTACTGCAGCCTTCAAATCTTCGAGTTGTCTGCAGTAGACGACGGAGTTGATTGTCTGACCCATTGGAAGCAGCTCAAAATACACGACACCCTTACAGTTCCACCAGCAGCACAGCATAACCTTCTTCTAATGAATTTCGGATTTAGGGATAGCTGCGGCCTGAGAACCTCTGGGGACCCAATTTCTTTTCTGTGTTACGTTTCTGTAGAGTATCCATTTTTTATCGCCGGTTATCAATCTCCTCAGAAATGGCTCATTTGAGTTCTTCCGGAGGAGTGCGTGACTCGCCCTTCAAGCTGCCTATCATTGAGGTCGTGTGGTAGCCAGATATTCCGCTTGCACGAGAAACCTGCATCATGGAGGCGATTCCAAACGGTTCCGTGGGAGACTCCCGTTACATCTTCAGTTTCTTTTATGGTCAAATCTGGGTTCGAAGTAACCAGGCTTATAACTTCGTCGGTCTCCACAACATTGGGTCGTCCTGACCTCGGTTCATCTTCGAGATTGAAGTTTCCAGCTTTGAAACGGGCGAATCGCGTTTCGACTGTGGATTTGTGTACTGCGTTTTCGCCGTAGACTGCACATATCCTCCGGGTTGTTTGCGCTGCACTTATGCCTTCACGGTAGGAGAACAACATAATGTGTCAAAAATGCATATTTTTGTCCTCTATTGCAAACAGCTGCCAATTCCGCAAACGAAACGGTAAAGTTGGAACCAATATACCGTCGCGCCGCCACGGGTCTGCTCCTGAATGTAAACACCCAGCCGCACTCTCAGGCGGCCCTGCTGCAGAGCGCGGGAATTTAAAAAATGTGGTCCCAGAAAGCCGACAAACTTTTTGACTTACCTAATATATGGCAAATATGGAAATAAACGCTATGAAGACCTAGGTTGTGAAATTCAGAAGAGGAGGTCGATTGGCTGTCAAAAACGTTATACGTTGCGGCGGCCAATCCTTGGAATTGGGCAACTCCTCCCGGTATCTGGTTTTTAAAAACCTCATCTCAGCCTGGACAAAATAGAGTTGAACAAGTCCGACAAGAGGTTGGGGACCTGGGTATTTTCAGTGCCTCTCACCTCTGATCTAGTCCTGCATGTGACAATCGCCACATCTATACCAGATACATAGTTCATGGTTCTAATCACCTGGTCTGTTCAAATACGAACCTCCACGAGGAGTACACGGAGTGCGCCTGTTGGCTGTGCTCTCAGGCGGAACGGCACGAAGTACCATGAGTCTGCCTGCCCGGCCCTTGCGAAGAGTTCACAGCATTGCCTCTCGCGAATAGCATGCCGAGAGCAGCTGGCAAATGCATAAGTGTAAATGTTATATGCATACTCAATATGAGTGAAACAAATGTGATGATGTAACCTCAGCGGATGGCTCGGATTTCGTTCTCACCGGAAGGGATAAATGAATTTATCTCAAAATCGTCTTCCGAGTGATACCGTGACTATAGTTCTTAGTAGGGTTTAATTGCCGGACAAATTCGTGGTCGCCTACTACGGCCCGTGCTATCTGTGTTGCATTTTAGAATTCTAGAGATGCTAAACCACTACTTTTATTTATTGTGTCGCTATTTTTTTCTATCTACAACTTAGACTTACTGCTATGTAATAATTGTACATCCTTCTGTAATGGCAGCTATAGCGACGTCGATACTTTGACTGGTGGCCTATTGAGAAGCTCGACTTGCACAAAGAAAACGCAGTTACCTATGATTTTGGCCCAACTAAAACGCTTCCGCAAAGTTTGCTTGTAGCTAAATCGGCAATAATAGCCTTGGGTTTAAGGCGGAACCGCTCAGCGGGATTTCACTTCCTTACGCGCGTGGTCGACACTTGGCATGTAATTTTGCTTTTGCACCGGCACATACGAAATGTAAAGTTAATTAATTTCTAAACAATTGGCGGTTTAGAGTTATTTAGTATTACCGAATGCGTTTATTAGCATATTAGTGTGTAGAAGAATATTCGCGGTATGCTCAAATGGCTAATAAGTTAGTTAGCATTTAGGCGGCCGTGGAACGCCGAAATGTTTTAGAGCAGTAGTGAACCATGAGCAAATGTTACGTGTGGGTGATCAGATATCACTTTTCGAAATGTGCGGATGTGAGAGAACGAGTCCATAGATAAACTGAACACACCGCCGCGTTTCGAGCGAAATTACCGTCTTAAAATGCAATGTTGACTAGCGAAATTGAAACAGCCGCATTGAGACAAACCCACAAAATTCGAGACTCCGCGATGTCTAGTGTTTGAGACCTTCTCCGTCCTAGCTTTTGGACATTTGGTAGTCTGCTCACACTTGCTAGTTGCTGATAATTAGGGTGGTGGTAATATACTCAATTGAATTGTTGACTGCTCTCTAACTACTTCTCTCTGCGCTTCCCACGCTATATATATATATATATATATATATATATAGCGAAAAGTAGCAGTAGTACAATCATGTTGCGTTGGCAGGAGCCTGGACGAGATCATTCGAGAGGAGTGTACTCAGGAAATCTCACAACAGACCGAGGCCGGTGAGAACTCCCAAGATTGTGGAACTTGTCAAAAAAGCTGATTTCTTATGATCCCGGAAGTTCGCTGAGAAAACATGTGGATCTAGACGCAGTGCTCTCATTAGGAATGTAGGTTTGATCTTGTCGAGCTTCCACAGTTGGGTTATACTGAGCTGTTGATCTCAAATATGTTGCACGCTGTATGAGGCCACTGGTGTAATTCTTAAGCTAAATGGTACTCGGGGAGAGAAGCGCCGGCGTCTTAATCCCGATGCTAGAGCTTAACGCGTCGGTTCAGTAATATAAAGCGTAAATGATTGGCCGGACGAAGATAGAGATGGCCCGAGATATGAAAATAGTGTTCACGTACTCTAGGTGTGTCGAGCGTAATTTCGTCTCATCATACTCTGCGAGACGGCCCGCTTACAAAAATTTTACAGTTTTAGTCTTATTGATCTTAATTTCAACATCAACGTGTCCTACAGAAATGTTTCCATTCGCGCCGAACTCCGTTGAGCTTGGAATCAGCTAGTTCAATACAAGGCAATGTCATCAGTATTAAAAAAGACTGTTGCCCGCACCGACTCACAGTGTTCCGCTACGCGAAAAAAGATATCACTCAATAGCAGATAGATCAGTAGTGGACTGAGGCTATCACCCTGTGCAACCCCAGTGGTTTGCATAAAGGGGGCTATCTCGGCCACTCCATCTTGATTGGGTTCCCCCGCACCAAGGCGCAGGGAGCCCCGATTATGCTGACAGGCACTTCTGATTCAGCCAGTTTGAATAAAATTTTATTGCGTA
Source organism: Dermanyssus gallinae (assembly GCA_003439945.1). Lineage (NCBI taxonomy): Eukaryota > Metazoa > Arthropoda > Arachnida > Mesostigmata > Dermanyssidae > Dermanyssus > Dermanyssus gallinae. Next base: position 187,267 of record QVRM01004396.1, on the reverse strand, counting down.
GAGCGTCCATCGAATGCAGATCGAAAATTCACCACTACGGAGTATAAAAACAGCTTTTTAATGCGTTGTTTTTGTCACATATTTTTTTCTGTAGTACTTAGCAAGCAGTAAAAGTTGATCCGCCGGGGCAAATTCGCGTGCTGCTCCACGGGGATGATCTCACACCTCCCAGACTTGAGAAAACGCGAAAGACGGGCGGTGAGTATTGTCGAGCGGAGTTTGTTAAGTCAATACAAGTTAAACGATTGTAACATCAATTCTTTCTGGCGATTCCTTGCCGAGATCTGGGTTTATGTGGATTTCCTTTGCCCTTTGGGACAACTGATAGCAGCAGCGCTCTGCCAGTTATCGGGAGTCCGGCCGCTTCGTAAGCACTCGTTGAAGAAAGAGGTCCAACATGGCGCAACAGAATCTTGAGGTGGTCGTTGCGAATCTGATCAGGCCCTGTTGCACAGTTTGAGTGAAGTTTTTTAATCGCTGTCATCACCTCGGCCAGAGTGAATTCCGCGGCGAATTCGCCAAGCCATCGCGACTTGGCTTGTTCCAGGCACCTTCTAAGAGCACGACGCTCACGAACATATTGCTCAGTTGAGTTATAAGAAACCAAGAGGGCATCAAAGAAGCGCGCCTTGGATATATTGAGCCTTGTAGAGCCTACGGTACTTGCTTAAGCAAAACCAAACGATATATATATATATATATATATATATATATTGCTACGAGGAGTAAGGCATTGATGCGCATCTGAACTCTTTTAAATGCTGCTTACCTTACAGGATTGTTTTAGTAAGGATGCAATAGTACAAATAGTTACACAAACGTGCGCAGCCGCTGACGCATTTTCGCTGTTTTTTCATGGTATTTATTGCTTATTTTTTTGTTTTATGTTTTGTGCGAGCATGTATTGGTAATGTTTTATGCTCGCAATCTTATTATTATTATTATTATTACAATTATTAATTCTTACTTTGTGCTATCAGCATACAGTTATGCTGTTCGAACGTGTCGCCTCGATTCAAGCAAGTTCTATTTAGCTGCTCATCTCGTGGCGCCTATAGCTAGAACATAAAGCATTGCAGTTCAGTGAATAAATTACGTTGAAATCTGAACTTGAATTTGATCAGCATACTCACGCCGAAGGAAGCTAGTTGTCGGCTAGTTCTAGCCATCTCAGATTTTTTTGAAAAAATTAGAAGCTTAAGGACTGCTAGTGTAAATTCCGAATGTAAACTAACCATCGACAGGTTAGTTTATTTTTCACATCTCATTCTCTAACTCTTTGCGCTGTAGTTCCTACAAAATATAGGTAGGCAATTGACTTCCGAATGACTAACGAATCTTCGCCCAAATGAATGTAATGAACAAAAATGCGTGGTCATGGCACAGACATTGTACGCAATTCGTCGCTAACCAGCAGCGTACGCAGTCTGTAGACTGAAGGACTTTCCGGCCTGATTCAGCCTCTGCACCTCTGATTGAACGCCAGAAATACACAGATACACGCGGCTACAGCGGCTATAATGGCACCCCGACTCGCTAATATCTATCAATACAATCTTAGCAATGACACGAGATCTCGCGCCCTGGCACGCTGATGTGGTGGGTGGCATTATTGTGTCGTGTCTTTTGTCGGTAGTGACTCCTAGTCATAAACAATCACCACAGCACTTAGGGTGGGTAACACAGCACCTCTCTAATCAACAACAACTACAACAATAATAATAACAACAACAACAACAAACATGCTGGCCAGAACAGCCAGAATGTTACGTAGCCAGCCGTCGCTCGTTTCGCTTTGCATGAGAAACTGCATGCGCTAGTAATAGTAATAATAATAATAATAGTTAGAGTACTAGTAATGGCAATACTGTGTGCGAGCTGCGTCGACAGCTGCCGATAAGCGAGTTGTTAGCAGTGGCGTTGAGGACAACCCGACCGACAGGGTCTTGCCGAGTGCTGCTCTGCGTGGCGAAGAAAAACGTGGCAAAGCCATGTCTATGTTTCTCGGAACATTGTCAGGCGTGGTCGCAGTTAGGCCTGTCGCCACCAGAAATGGAAGAGAAAAGCAACTGCAAGACTATCAACAACAGCAACAACAACAACAACAATATCACAGCAACAATTACCATAACAACAGCCATAGCGACTCCAACCGCAACAACAAACACCATCACAACAAGTACAATAACAACAATAACGGTGGCATCAACATCAACGGTACCAACAACAACAACACCAGATTTTGCCACACCAATTAGGCGTAGAATTATTTGCTATTACTACTGGCTGAAGGAATACAGCTGTTGTCCGTTGTGGTTGGTACTGCCTTTCTAGCTGTTAATGGTACCATATCGTTCGCACGTCAACAACAAAAACAACTTTACGAAAAACAAGACAACAGCAATAACAACCACAACAACAGCAATAACAATAATTACATTAGCAGCAGCACCACCAACAATAACAACAACAACAACCGAAACAACAACAGCAGTAACAGCAGCAGCAACAACAACAACAACAGCAGTAACAGCAGCAGCAACAACAACAACAACAACAACAACAGCAACATAGCAACAACCAGAACAGCAAGGACGGATACACCACAAATGACAACAGCTACAACAAGCGTGTGAACAACTGTCGTCATATCAGTAGCAGTAGACGTAAAAGCCGTTCTAGCGGTAGTCGTAGTGGTAGTAGTGGTGGTAGTGACTGTTGTTGTTGTAGGACGTTGCTGTACGAAGGGAAGACACAAATGATGAAGACAGCCGAAGCCACCCCCGCCGCGACTGGCTGGCATTGCCATGTTCGCGATTACGCCGTTTATCACGTTGAGTGTTCTGCTGCTTCCGCCATTGCCGCCACCGCCGCCACAGCCTACACATGAGAAGAGCGTAGAAGACAGACCCAGAAGGGAGCCGGCCAGCCGGCTTGAGGCTCTCCGTCTGCCGCGCAGGCTGGCCTGGAAAGGGGGTGCGGTTTTCGTCTCATCGTCGCCGTCTTCGCACTAGCCCTCCGGTTGTTGTTGTTGTTGTTGCTGTTGTTGCTGTTGCTGCCGCCGCTCCTAAACAGTGTTCGTGGCACCAGCAGTATCAGCTGCAGAAGCAGTATCATCATCATCAACTGCAGCAGCAGTAGAACCGCTAACGTACAGAGCAAACGACATGACCTCCAACTAGAAGCTGGCTGGTACCTAGCCTACGACATCAGCAACAGCAGCAGCAACATCAACAACAACAACTACATCAACACTAGTCACGGCAAAGCCTACAGACACAACAACAACAACAGCAGCCTGGCTAACAGTGGCGGGGGCGGAGGCGACAGCGGCAGCGGTGGCATAGTCGGCGCGGCCTGCTATTCTGCTGCCGGCCTGATCGCAAAACCCCCGAACCCCTTCGTCGTCGTCTAGCCGTTCGCCCGCCTTTCCGCCACCCCTTTGGTTTCCAGAGCCAACGGGGGCGCGCGCGCGAGAGAGAGAGAGGAACACGTCGTAATCGTCAGTGGGCCGTCCTCGTCGGTCGCGCTGCCCGCACTAACACCACACTGCTGGCGACGATGACGCCAACCACAGCAATAACGACAGTAACAACAACGGCGACGACAACAACGGCAACAACGACAACATTGACAGCAACAACAACAGCATTGACAGCAACAACAACGGCGTTTGCTCTTTGCCTCCCTTGTAGACGAATCAACTCGACTTGGGCTTCTGTTCCTTCTGCACACCGCCCCCCCCCCCTTATTCCTCTTCCTCTCTCTCTTCTTTCTTATCGCCAAAGTCCTTTTTGTCCTTCTCCATTCTTTCTCGTTCCATCCACCTCATATCCATCCGCTGTTCGCCTGTCGTCGTCGACGTGCCCCTGGCGGTGCAGCCGCGAATGGGCGGGCAGGCCTTTCCTCCTTATGGTACACTTTCTAATAATGATGATGATGACGACGATGACAGTGGTGGTGGTGGTGGTGGTGCTCATGATGAAGATGATGGTAGAAGTCCTACTGCTAACAATGTCGCCAGGGCCGGATGATTTTGTTGTTGCTGTTGCTATTGTTGTTGTTGTTGTTGCAGCCGCTCTCTCGCGGAACTCCATCTGTTTCACTGTCGCTCGACTGCTGTTTCTGCTGGTGTTGTTGCTGCAGCTTCTGCTGCTGGCGCTGCGGCTTCAGCTATTACTGCTACGGCGCAACTCTACCGCCTCGTCATCGGCGCAGCAGGATGCTATTGTTGAACTCGTGGAGTTACTCATTGGTAGCGGGGTACGATGATAGTGGTAGTAGTAGTAGTAGCACTCGGCGCAGTAGTGCTGGCGATGGTGTTGGTTGGTTCACTGGCTGACAAATTGTTGTAGTCGTAGAAGTCATCTATAGTGTATATGCATAGTATAGCCGCAGTACTACTATAAATGCCAGTAACAGGAGATGCATGGTTTCACCGCGCATGGTGCAGAGGAATGAGGATGGGGCTGGTGCAGAGGAATAAGGATGGGGGTGGTGCAGAGGAAGGAGGATGGCCGGCCAAAGGAGAATGCCATGCCACAATAATGACAGCGACGACGACGACGACGTCGACAACGCCGCCTATGGTTACGATGTCCAGGGAAGCAGGGCGGAACCTTACAAGAAACGTGAAAAACATCGAGCATTAATAGCACTGGTTCAACACACACACAAGATAAGCGTTTGTGCAGGGTAGGGCACGGCGTGCTAGGGGAAGGGAGGCGCTGTCTCTCTCTCTCTACCACTATCGTAACGCATAGGCTGGTCCTTGGTACTATTCTAGTACGAGTACTAAAAGACGTTGTGGTATTGGTGGTCATGGTAGTATTCGCCGCAACGAACAACGAAAGCCACCAAAGTAGGCACTATGATTATAAGATCGTAGTAGTGGCAAGAGATATGTAATATTTCTTTCAAACGGACAGCTGGCCGTGAAGATCTGCATTTTGTTTCGATATTTTATTGGCGATATAGCGTCAATAAAACATTGCTCGTAAATCGTGATAAAAAATCGTGACAAGATATCAAGCACTGCCTTGCTAGTCTCCACTTTTTTCAGTGAAACCTCTGCAGGGGCCGCCAATGTGTAGGATGGTTTGCGGAAGCACCTTCGAGCAGTTACTGTAAGATAATAATTAATTTTGTGTGCTTCTAAGGTTAGTAGATCATTTACGCATGCACTCAATACCGACATGCCCTCTGGAAAACCTTAATTACTCCGCAACGAAGAATCAGATCGCTTCGCGTGTGCTGTGCTCCAATATCGGGCATTAGCTTTAATAATTTTACTCTCACTCCAAAACAAGGCTTTTCCGACAGCAGTCTTCATTAATTCATTTATTTAAACTCTGTATATATATATATATATATATATATATATATATATATATATATATATATATATATATATATATATATATATATATACATATATATATATATATATGATTTGATCAATTTTTGTCATGAAGTTCATAATTTTCAATGCTTTGGTGTATGCCTTTACTTCCACACATTCGTTGTTACGTCAACGGCATATGTATCTACCGATCCTTGCTCAGCCTCTGAGGCGAAACAGGGATTGTAATATCAGTGATGATAAATAAATCATCATACCTATATGACCTCGATGTGTTGTTGTAACTACCGGCTATGCGATGTGGCCGAATGCCGACTGACGACAGCGTAAATAAATCCTCCTTTGTTCGAGATATCGACAGAATATGAAATACGTCGCGGTAGACACGCTGGCTCGCTAGCAGACTGGCTGCAACGCAGACACCGACACCTTCTCGAGGGGTAAATCATCAAAAAAAAGCCTACGGAGCTTAGCAAGCTCTTAGTGCTGCGACATGCGCGCAATGTAGACCCGCAAGCCAAGGTTGTCACTGCTACTACTACACTACTACTACTACTGTCAATATGTGGCCGGCCGTGTCTAGAACACTCCCGGTACTGATCGTACACGAAGAGCAGCTGTTTCGGAGACCGTCCAACGTGACATGTCAAGCACAGCCACGTTTGCTGCACACACGTAGCTAGGGGGACAGCGCAGCGCCTTCACCTGAGTAGCTTTTGGCGCCTCTCACATGCATGCTCGCTTGCTTACTTGCCTGGTTGCGTGCGTGCGCGAACAATGGAGAAGGAGGATCTCAGCGACTCTTACTCTAACTCTACGAAAGATTCCGTTGTCGAGCTAGCTAATTTTAGACATGGACGGGCTAGTATTAAGGTCGGCGTTGCACCTGCCACCCATCAAGAGGTCGGTTCGCGGCATCGCGCCTTTTCCCGTCGTCGCTGCCGGAGTAGGGCTTCGTCATTTGAAGCGCCAGCCGGTGGAACCTGCATGCAGGATGCAAAGCAGGATGCAGAGATGCAGCATATCGTTTGTTTGCTAGTCGCTAGTGTGCAGAGAGAGAGAGAGAGCGCCATTGGATCGGCTCTATATTTGCTTTGTGTTTAGAGCCAAATCTCTGAATCGGATAGACACCACTCAAACAGTTTCGCCTGCATCGCTACCGTTACCTTTAACGGACGGACCGAACCGCCTTGCCTTGCTTTAGTGGGCATTATCGCTGCACGTTGTTTCCTATTCCGCATGCACCCACGAATAGGCTAATTTACGACATGCAACCAACCACGAATAGGTATGTTTACGAAATGCAACTACGAATAGGTATATTTACTACATGCATACATACATGCATACATACTCCCAGCACTGCCATGATCGGTCGTGTCATCAGTATCATCATCATCACCACCATTACCACTACCACAACCACCAACAGCAACACCATCGTTGTCGTCGAATTTGCCGCCGCTGCCGCCACCATCATCATAGGTCCCGTTGTCGTTCCGTGTCGCCCGCGACAGAGCAAGAGGCGTAGCAGATGATGCGAGCGCCGACTTCTGAAGACCCCCCCCCCCCCCCCGGCTTGGACGTTCCGTTTGGCAGCGGTAGAACCTCGACTTCGGCGGTTGAAGCTGCTGCTGATGCAGTCGCTTCCTCCAACCCTCAGCCACCAGCCCCATCGCACATAAACTTGCCCGCGGATCGCTTGCAATATTAGCACGTTCCGCGGCAGCCGTTCCGACCCAGCCACAAGCCGACGAACGCCACCAGTTGACCGTGACTGCAGTAGCAAAGCAAACGGCAGTGCGCCTGGCTGGCGATTGGCGGCTTTGCAAAAGCCTCCTTTTAGCTGCTTCCATGTTCATAGACGAGAAGCAGCGTGAAACATAATGTAGTCAGCAAGACGGAGAGATGCCGAGATGAATTAAGAGAGAGAGAGAGAGAGGGGGGAGAGGGAAGAGAAAAACATGCGGGTGAGATAAAGTGGAAAATAGAACAGAGAACAGAGGAAGGGGGGAAAAGCGGTAGAAACGGAAAAGATAAGATTATGGCTGCAAACGAGGAGAAAGCGGAATGAAGGTCAAAAGATATCGCAGAATAACACTATATTGTACCAGTACACTCCTCCATTGTCGATGTCGCTAGCTTAGTCCATTACTCTTCTGCTGCTGCTGCTGATGTGATGCGAGAAACCGTTGCAACTTTGCTTGTCCGTTGTCTGTTCCATACATCTGCATCCGTTTTCCCTACGTTTTTTTCATCTCTACTAACTTTATCTCTCTCAGTCTCTCTTGTGCGTGTTATCCCCCCCCTCTCTCTCTCTCTCTCTATCTTTATCTGTCGCGCGCGCTCTCTGTCTCTCCGTAGAAGCAGATTTTTACGCGGTGGATTTTCTTCGCACATGTCGAAAGATAAGCACCGCCTGCCGGGCCGAACAGAGCGTATGTTGCCTAGTTAATTATGTGCGAGGCAACATTAATTGGTAAAACACGTTAGCCATGTGAGCAGCAGCAGCAGCAGCAGAAACCACAACAACAGTAACAGCAACAACAATAGCAACAAAAACGATCCTTGCTATTCTGAACGACCCGCGTGTGGCTAAGTGCGTTAAGTCCCATTGCACAGCGTACGACATTCTTTACGCTTCTTTTGTTAGTATAAACGCAGGGGGTAGTGTTTCAAAATAACGAATAAACTTGTCGTAACGTTTGTCCACTGTTACGATAGGCCTTATTTGTATGTATTTATTCATTAAATTGCACCCTGTTTGGGTATGTTAATACGAAAATAAGGTCTATATATATATATATATATATATATATATATATACATATATATATATATATATATATATATATATAACGCCGTAACTCTCGGCTGTCGATTGAATAATAACCAAAGGGTAGAACCTACTGTATAGACGATGAACACATGGTAGAGCCTATTGATGACCTTGAGTGGTCGATTGAGTTCGGCAAGCTGCTACAGTGAACACTTCCTTACGTTCATGTATAACAAATTATGATTCAAGTAGATTGTGGTATCCAGAATATGAGCGGATACCGATGGTATAAAATTCTCATAAAACGGCGCTGATATATATATATATATATATATATACTTATATGCATATATTTATATGTATATAAGTATATATATATATATATATATATATATATATACTTATATGCATATATTTATATGTATATAAGTATATATATATATATATGTATAAATTTATATACATACATATATGTATATATAAATATATGTATTCATGCTAGATCTATTGTATACCAGTTCGATCCGCCGATTCGAAGTTGGCTTTCGACAGAGAAAGGATATGGCTCTAGGTGAGAAGCTTTGCAAAAAGTTGAGACTATGCTTGGTTTGAGACTTGGCTGGCCGACTTTATACCATTCGGTCGAAGTGTTCAAAGTCGGGATCGGAGCGGAGACACGGAATACGATATTTTAAAGCTGGCACGCCAGCCAAAGATCCGGCTGCAGGTGCTAACGCAAGAGGCTCTCCACTGCCCAGACAGATTGATCTGAGCTCGGGCAACGTCGAAAGCAGTGCACGCTCAGCTTTTCATATGTAAATCTATGTATATAAATAACAATTGTGTACCCTTACTTAACGTTTGATTCAAATTTCCATTGGACAAACGAATTGTCATGCCCTCTTTCTTTTTTCTCTCTCTCTCCCTCCCTCTATCTCTTTCTATCTCTCTCCCTCTATATATATATATATATATATATATATATTTCGTCATCTAAAGTGTCCGTGAACTGACATGTTTTGCAGTCACTCTTATTCAACACACAATTCAATTAAAATTATAGTACAGTTTTAAACGAGCGGACCCAGTCTCGAAAGTCGGATCAGCTGGGCAGCCATGGGTGCAGCTTTAAGTCCATTTTCAAAACCCGAGTCTTGTTGAGCATAGGTGGTATACAGTGTGACCCAATGTAATACTTTAGATGCTACAGCATGAATCACTTTGCCGCAGACTGCAAGATTCCTAAAAGTGTGTGGCCCTCCGGAACAGCTTCGAAAGAATTGCAATGCTCAGGCCAACTGTTGCTTGCGTGTGAGACCTACATATAGGAGAACACATTAGAACGTAGAATGTTGAGTACACATAGTGGAAGTGAAGTAACGCAATGACATATTGGGCATAGGCGCCGGCAAAGTTCGCCATCTGCCGCCTCTTTAATAATTCTATAAATCAATACGTAAGTATCAATACACCAGTATAATTACCGATTCATGTGCTCACTTAAAACATGTTGGGGTTTCTGAGCTTCTTGTGCTTTGTATGACTAATGCAATGCCCCTACAGTGCATACAACCTACAGACTGCCATTAGTTCCAATGGTTGGTCGGGCAAGACTGTTTCGTACAGAAACCACTTAAATAACTAAGACCTAACGTCGTTTACCTGCATCTAGGAACAAAACATTAGTATTAATAGCAATAATTATTGGTTAACAATGCAACAGTGTCAAGATTAATTATTAGAAGTTAGATGCGTCAATATTTTTTCAAAAACACATTTGGAGAGAACTGCATTATTATTGCTTAAACTACTTTTATGTGCACAATATATCAATAACAATGCCCTCTATAGAGCCTTGAGGCAACGCAAATTGAGCGTGTTTGTAACTTATGTGAGACCAAAATACACGTCAACTAGTTCAACAAGATATATAAGTGCCGCGGCAGATTCGCAAATCACAATCAAATATAGTGCACCCACCAATATTGCCAATAATCTCTTTCCGTAGATAGTTGTGCGCTTAAATGGGCACGTTTCCTAATAATTAGCTTTGAACTTAATTGAATATATCTGACGTACAGGCTGCAATGTACCAAGTGAAGCCATTTAATTGTAAGGTACCAAATAACTAGCATGCAACAGAATCGTCTCATTTATATATATATATATATATATATATAAATAACTAGCATGCAACAGAATCGTCTCATATATATATATATATATATATATATATATATGAGAAGGCACATATTGCATACAAGAGAATCTACTTAGATAATACTGACACCAATAAAATAGGCGTTAATGCATGCTGTTTTGACAACGGCAATAGATTTCAACGTAAAATATAACGTTTATATACGTAATAAATTATATGTGGAAGAATCGCACATTAAAATTTTAAATGATATGATAAAGGGACTATTGGCGGAAAACACTGGGTAACAGCGAATGGCTCAACCGGACTGTTAACATCAAACATTACTACCCTGAAAGGACAATCAGTGTTAGCGTAGTTTCTACGCATCTTCTAGATTCGTGACGCCGGAACCCCCATAAACAGATCCTCTGATGACAACAACAACAACATGGCAGGTATTTATAAACGGCTTTCTTCGGACACGTACGGATTCTTGTCGAATATCGGCATTTTTGGAGGTTCTAAACGGGACGAGACGGCCTTGTGTTTGTGTAGCTACAGCTCGTTTAGTGCCTTTGCTGCATCGTGTTAACATGTCACACCGAGAGATAGACCGAGGTGGACTTTTGATAGTCACACCTGCTTACTCAAGATGTAGGATCTGCGTTATTTTCTTTGGCTTTGCACCCTGCCGTTTCCGCCATTAGATAACTAAGCAACGCTACCAAGTGGTTTCTAAAGCGAAAATGTGTCGCACTACTTCGAGACCGTGAAAGGAAAGCCTCGTGCTTCACTGGCTCTTATGGATCTCGTCGTGACCTCAGCTCACTAGGCCGGGGCGTCGAGCGTTCTACATACGACTGGATTGTCATAGCATCTCAAAAATAGACTTCTGCAGCCCATGCAGCGGCATACTATAGCATGTGACCGACAATGTACCGTGTCGATCTTTCTGCACAACAATACGTGGAGTTTTTGCGGACGGGGCAGGGCGAGACCGTATGGTCAACATCGTCCGGCTGCTTCGACGTGCAGAGTACGAACGTGTCTACTTGCGACTTCCCAATCCGCACCATATAGGTTCTAAGGTCGCACCATATGCTTCTTTCAAATGAGCGCTGCGGCACACCGTTTTTCAAACTGTGCTGGCTTTGCCCTGTTATAAGCGTGTTACGTCTAAATAAGATGAGATTATCGATTGGAATTAAGACAGGATGCTTTTATGCTCCAGCGTCATCGCAATCACCCCCTGTTTGCTGTATTGTCTCTGCTGTTATTACGTAGGGTACATTTCGTTCTCCAAAAGTCTGGTGCCATGCCCGCCAGCTCATTCCAAGCGTTGTTTTGCCAGAAGGCGAATAACCCCGAGCGGAACGCCATCGGGGCCGGGTGATGAGTCATCTGAGTCATCTGTACCGTGAGTGGTGATGTGTCATCTGCCATGATGCAAAAATCCCAAAGAGCTCCGGGATATAAACTCCAATGGATCGGGATTGTATAAAGATGCAGGAAGTGGCAGCGAGTCGGACGGGAAATTCGCAATTACGTGCAATACACATGTGAACGACGTGCAATAGACGTATAGCCGACGTGCAACACCGATATAACCAATTTGCAAGCAATGTCCATATAATATCCGCACAGTTCACCAATCGCCTACGTGCAGTACACGTACAATCGACATATGACACACGTGTAATCGACGTGCAGAGCACCTCGCTCGCACGTGGGCCGAACGTGTGACAAACCCAGCACGCCCACGTAGTGACCATCAAGCAGCCGCGACCACGTAAGAACGCATGCAGGAGAGGAGGGCCAAGGCCAAGACCCTCTCTCCAGAGCGCAAGAGAAAACGGACTGCAGCGCTGCCTAGTGACCGAACCGAAAACTACGGCAAGAAACTCTGACGGCAGGCATAGCGGGTGCGGGTGTTTCTTCGAAGGGTCTAGCTGCGGGGCGTAGCACAGAGCGGATCACAAAATCACTAGCACACCACGCTAAGACCGTCGTTGCAAGGCTAAAGCACAGAGCGCCGGCAAAATCCGGTACAACATTTTTTGTTGCGAATCTATGACCGTTCTCGACGATGGTCAGCTCGAGGCTAGGCTACAGTTAACCCTGTTGGGCCCTAAGAGGCCGAGTGTAGTCGCAGAGCTACGCCCGGACGTAAAGCTTGGGCCGGTACCTTCTACTGCATCTGAGGAAGTGATCCGTGTAGGTTTTGTCATCGTTATGCAATCAATGTAATGATCCGTCACTGTGATTGACAGAGGTCAGTGAAAGAAGTTTGGTCAACAATAATTTAGCCCTAAAACATAGGGTTCAATATTATCGTGGTTTCGTTGACAGATGCATCCGGTTGGATAGCACGCACCGAATGAATGGTTCTGGCTTCTATCACGATCCAATCCCTTTCTTTCAAATAGCATAATTGCGGTAATAATCTGGGCGACTTGGCATCGTAGGATATATATATATATATATATATATATATATATATACAGGTAGTTCAACAAGTTCTTAAAATGAGCTTTTTAGAATTCGAATTTTGGCGCGCTTTCACCGCTATTGGAAACGGCAACTTTTCGAATGCTAGCAGTCAAAATATTATGGTGATTGGCCGTTGCGATTTCGTTTGATCGCTTTTCCCGTGCAACGTATCGGCGTGATTTTGAAAAATGGAGAAAAAGGAGTTTCGAGTGGTTATCAAGCATTTTTATTTCAAAGGTTGGAATGCGACCCAAGTGAAGACTGAGTTAGACGAGGTGTACGGTGACTCTGCGCCATGTTTTGCCACTGTTTCCAACTGGATTAATGAGTTAAAAAGAGGTCGCAGGAGCACCGAGGATGAACTACGTTCAGGACGCCCAAAAACGGCAACTGATGAGGAAAACGTGGAAAAAGTGCGGAAAATCGTTGCCGCAGATAAGCGAGTGAACATTAGGGAGATAGCGGAGGCCTTGGGGATCAGTTTGGGTAGAGTGCATTTCATCCTGCACAAAAACTTGAAGATGAAAAAGCTCAGAGCAAAATGGGTGCCGCATTTGCTCAACCAAGGCCAAAAAGACGCGCGTGTTTCCGCTTCACAGCGAAATTTGGCCAAGATGTCGAAAAATCCGTCGGATTTTTGGCGCAGATTCGTGACCGTCGATGAAAGCTGGGTCCATCACTACACTCCCGAGACCCAAGAAGCATCTCATCAATGGTGTGCACCTGGTGAAGGACCTCCGAAGAGGGTGCGGACAACGGCATCGGCCGGAAAGATGATGGCTACGGTTTTTTGGGACCAACGTGGAATAATTCTGGTCGACTACCTTGAGAGCGGTAAAACGATCACGAGAGAATATTATGCAAGACTGTTGGACTGCCTGAAGCAAGAACTCATCGTGAAACGGCCCGCTTTGCAGAAGAAGGTTGTCCTGTTTCACCAGGACAATGCTCCCACACACAAGTCGCGGCAAGCAACGGCAAAACTGGCCCAACTGAGGTTCGAACTTATTGAACAACCTTCCTATTCTCCAGACCTGGCCCCCTCTGATTATTTCCTCTTCGGACATTTGAAGAATAGTCTCGGTGGAAAGCGTTTTTCCAGCAATGAAGAGGTTAAGGCTGCTGTCAATGCCTATTTTCAGTCTAAAGACGCGGAATTCTACTCAAGAGGTATAAGTGCTCTGAAATCTCGGTGGGAAAAGTGTATTGAGCTTCTCGGGGAGTATATCGAATAAGAAAAAATTAAAAACAAGATTTGGAAAATTCTTGGTTTTCCTTCTAAGAACTTGTTGAACTACCTGCATATATATATGTATATATATATATATATATATATATATATATATAGTAGTCTCCTACGAGTTAGTCGACAGTTAGTTGGCCCTCTCTGTCACATATACGACAAACCCTAGGAAGTGAGCAGTTCGCCGCAATAGCCGCAACTGAAGGCCGTGGACGGTCATAAGTCAGCTTGATCACTTTTGTGTAAGGCTTCTTTTAATGCCCAGAAAAAGCAAACATTCCCCGGGCACCTGTGACGCCAAAGTTTGTTAGCTCTGCCACAATCTTTTCTTCTGTCAGCGAAGTACAGATGCTTTGAATCTTGGCCGTAAACGGGGCAAAAAAACGTAAACGGGATATCGTCTACGTTCTTTAGGCGTGAAATCTAAGACTCGACCTTCCCGCAGTAGACTGCGAATTGTTTTGAATTTTATATATTTATCGATAACCGCAATATCGATCCTTTTTTGCGCCTGAGTCGAGCTCTGAATGCTTCGAATGCTCTGCTAAACTGACCTCGCTTTTCAGCTTATCAAATTGCTTTTGCTCCCGTACGAAAGCTTTTTAACCTTCTCACTTGTAACAACGGTAAAACCATCGTGGCCCGAGAACTCATCAACAACTCAGTCAGCGCAGACGCCCTGCCTTCTTTGCTGAACACCCGCAGATTTGTTGCTAATCTTCAATATATAGACGACAGCTGTATGTTAATCCGTGCGTACGTCCAGGCTAGTAATAGACACAACTAGTCGAACAGCGGCATTTGGGCCCATGAACGCGTATCACATTCGCTTATAGTGCTTGGCATATTTATATCGCCAGATGTATATATATATATATATATATATACCGATCTGAGCGGTTCCACGTGTAACTTGACGGAACAGAAACCGTGCCACGTGTCTGTTATTGAGGATGAGTAACAAAAACAATAATCCACAGGAAAACCGATAAACTGAACGGCACCTCACAGTTCACCAATGGAACTCTTTTTAATCTCGGACGAAGCACAAAATAATGGCGATCCTACTGGACCACTGCCAAGTCAAACCGTGGCATACGAGCCACGTAACGTTGTACTAATTGTGCGTCATCTAAACCACGTTCGCACATTTTAACGTCCGAACGTCAAAGAAAAAAAAATATATATATATATATTTATATATATCATTAAAAGTAAATACCTGATTCAGGTCATATCGTTTAGAAGGTCGGATGGAACTTTAAGATGGGCCGACAATGAGCAGCCCTCTAGTTTCGTCTTTCTTCTGGCCTTGTCGTGCCTAAGCTGGTTATCTGCTTAACGCCCTTTAGAGTGAGATGTGCCACACAGCCCTATCAGATGGTGGTTCCACAATGAACGTTTTGACGTTTCTAATGACTGACTGGCTCTGCTTGGCCAATCCGAGGAACTCTAATAAGTCAAATGGCTCTCTCGTTTAGTTTCGGACCCGATACGTCAAAGAAAAGCACTCTCAACATAGACTCAGCAAAACTTTGTTCTTCTCGTTAGCCTTTCTCTGGCCACTCGTTGGTCTCTAAATAGAAAGCCTTGCTGATGGGGACGGAGCGGAGGGGGAGGGCGGTTAACGAGCCGCCACAGGCGAAGCTCCACGAAGTCACCGAATCGCACAGCGTTCCGGCTGGAAAAGCTTCAATTCTCTCGAGTCCATTAAGATGGCCAGCCGCTCTCGGAATACTGGCGCCAGCGAGCAACAGCACTAGCCGAGCGATTATGTCCCAAAGCTACCGCTTACTCTACTGCTCCTTTACAGAGGAGCGAATATATACCATTGTCAGAAGTTGGCAATTTAAAACTGTTACGAACAAGCGTTGCACCTTACAGTCTATAATAAACCTAAGTGCACATGTGTCAATTCTAGTTAGACAAAATATAATTTATCCAAAATTCACATACCTACATATTGTTTATTTTGCAATAACTTTGCATATGCTCAAAATGGTGCATAATTACAATACAATCGTCATTATATACAATTTGAATACTTCAGCGATCTCCCACCGGGCGAAAAAATGCAGAGTTCGCCAAGGCGTCTGGCAGCTCGCTGCGTGGTATTTAGAGCACATCTGACATTGATCGCCAACTTGGTAAAGTCCTTGGGTCGAACGTACCAAGTGATGATAGCCGCGCACAATGTACCTTGTGTATACGTGTCGACTAG
Source organism: Dermanyssus gallinae (assembly GCA_003439945.1). Taxonomy (NCBI): domain Eukaryota; kingdom Metazoa; phylum Arthropoda; class Arachnida; order Mesostigmata; family Dermanyssidae; genus Dermanyssus; species Dermanyssus gallinae. The sequence goes on along the minus strand of QVRM01004396.1, from coordinate 171,029 downwards.
TGCATGCCATTCCACCCTAAAGCTCCCTGGCGAGGTGCACATCTAACCGCGCTATTTCTGCCGAGGCCTCTGTCACTTTCCCCAAGGGTATTACGTCTGCTGCAGCCAATCGACCCCCACGGCAAATTTTCATGGCTTTCGTCTTCTGCGAATTTATTTGCAGGCCCTTACGGTAAAAGTATCTTCCTACGTTGCCGAAAATTCAACGAATGGCACCGCGGTCCCGATGGGCCACTACTATGTCATCAGCATACATAACGACGTCGGCGTTTCTAAACTTCGGCGGGCTAGGTCTGCGATGAGCAAGGAGAAGGCCAGGCAACTGAGTTTGTTCTTATTTAGCTGCAAGGTGTCTTCGCCCCCTTATGTTTACTTCAAGGCGGTCTTCAGCAAAGAAGTTGGAGAGCACTCGTAGAAAAAACCAACTACTCCCGCTTGTCGAAATGAATCGACTAGTAAGTGACGGGAAGCTTTGTTAAAGGCCTTGCGGAATCGATAAAGATGGCGAAAAAGTGACTTCCGGGCACAGTCAACACCTGCTCAACTTCCGAGTAAAGTACATGGATCGCGTTCTGTGTACTTCAACTCTTCCTGAATCTGAACTGCTCTGAAGGTGAGGCCCTCTACACAGTTGGCAACACCGTCGAGATAATCAAATTAGCGAAAAAAATTAACAATGAGCTCCGACGCGGTACCGCGGTATAGATTTGGATTGTCTACGTTATTACCGTTTTTGCCCTTGAATTGCAGAGTAAGCCTAGCTTCGTGCCAAATCTGGGGATTGTGCTCGCCGCGAAAATCTTATTAAACAAATTACACAGCTCCCCTGCTAAAACATCGGACCACTCAATCCAATGTTCGTAATAGATCTCATCAGGACCAATACTCTTCTTCTCGAGTAACCCTTGCAAAATCTGCACCACTTCTTTCATCGCACTCTATTAAGAGAGTATACGGGCTTAGTAGACTTCCGATGCCTCCGTGCAAATGGTAATCACAAAAGCCAGGTTAGAGGCAAATAGCCAATTAGGGAACTATACAAGCCCTAAGGAAGGTTTGGGTCAGGCTCCTGTTGGTCAGCCATAATACAAAGCATTTTCCTGTTTCGTTTATCGTACAAACCCCTAAGACTCAAACTAGGTCTTTCGTTAAGTCTTCATCGTATGCGTAGCCTGACTGAGGGCTAACACCACCATTATTGGCATTATTTATGGAGACCCCCGACAGATAACAGTGACATATTTTTTGGCTATACTCTTGACAAGAATCATAAAGGCCTAATGATGCATTTGTAGAGTTTATACGTTATTAATTACGTCTATATATAGGACAAGTGTCTCCGTATGAACGCACACACCTAATTAAATCAGTAAAAACGATTCTCATGGTTTGGTCGTGCCCCGTCTAGCAGAGTTTCATGCACAGAGTCGGCGTTACCTCGCTAAATATCCAGCAATAGTCTTTGCGGAGGAATACTTTATAAAACTTTGTGCATTTATTAGCCTCCACCAATATAGACGCATGACCAGCATGTTCCGCCTCCGCACTGACAGGATGATGAAAATAGACGTTAATTACAAATTAAAGAACAGACAACGTTGCTTATGTAAACAACTACGTCAGGCCTTGCCAACGGGTTCGCGCTCGTAACGACATGTCGTAATGGTAATAAAATCAACCAAATATAAACCAAGTATACGATGCACTGCAACGTAAGCTCACTATTGTCCGCTAAGGCGTGCGGTCCTCTGGACAAAAACTAGATGTAAACATCACTGCCTTTCTACAGCTCCGTCTTCGTTTGTCTCGCTGTCCGGCCTTTTTTTGCAAGTCAGGGTGTCAAGGTGGAGGTTTTGGGGCTTTTCTGGAACTACCGTCTGCTCAACACCGGCAACTACTATGGGCAGATACGTCAAGCCAGCAGGAGGTCGTTTTTATCCGATTTACGTACACCGAAGTCATCTGCAAACGGCATGGCTCGCTATCCTTTCGTCTCACCAGAAAGGAGCAAGCTGTATAATGTCAATTTCAAGCCTGAAGACTTAACTACACTGACCGCATATTGCTGGACCGTGTCCGGGCTTTACGTTGTGTGGCGTTACTGTAATTGCCTTTTATGCTACAGCAGCAGTGGTGGCAGCTACCAACGAGGCAATTCCCGAATTTTCCATATTCTGCTCTTTTGTCCGTTCCAGCACCCTTCGCCACAGGTTCGACTTGGCCTGGAGACTTGCCAATACGTAACATCGCTTGTCTGTTTGTCTAAAAGTTCGCGTCTATAGCTGTAATTGTTCTGCGCATCGTGGGTCGCTATTTTAGGTATCTTGTTAAGCAGTTTGCCAGAACGCTGAGCTGCTTATTCACGTGTAGTACTTGCTTGCAGCCGATTGTTGGGTGGTATCTCTCGAATCGACATTCGACGATGTGACGAGGGTAATTTAGGTAAATCAAAAATCTTATTGAATATTAAAGAAACGTGGTGTTTAAGTGAACATGTTTAACTCCAGCTTAGGATAATTCTCGTCTTCACCAGTCGGTAAGTGATCTTAAAATTGAGACCTCCTGGCTTCACCGGACGTCACTGAAAAGTCTCTGGCGTAAAAACAGTGCAACTTTGTTTTCCCCCATAGTTAAACCCTCCCCCATTTAAGTAAGTAGTCTCTCAGTGAGAGGGCTCGGTGTTTGCAAAGTCTCGAAGGCTACTGGGTTAAAGTTATGAGGTCTTGCCAGTTAGACGTGTTTGTTCGTCTTGTTCTCTGTTAAGGTTACGGCGTGATCTGATCTAAATGCACCGACGTCTACTATTGAGGAAGCAAGTGAGCCGATTACGGCGGCCTCCTAGACAAGGGTCTAGGCCAGTTCAGAAGGGATGAAGGTCATCCCGTCGGAGCGTCCACCTGGTTCTTTCATTAGATTCCAACGTGCGTAGCTTGCCATTAGGGCCCTTGATAGTGCATCGCTTGGCGTGAATAACGCGCTCCGCTGGGGGCGCATGACAGGGCGTCGTAACGTTGTAAGCGTTTAATGGCTTCCCACATCAACGCATGTGAGGTTGAACCAGAGAAGTACCGAGTCTGAGGCCAATACATATTCTAGCAGTAGAACCATCCATTAAGATTTGTAATTATGTACTGAGTAGAACTTGTAGCTAATTGCTTACTTATTGTGCAGAGATGTCACCAGGCCGAGTCATAAAACCATTGTTGTTTTAGTCAACAAGTAAGCGAGCATGTTGATTTATTTTTATTCTTATTTTTCATAACACGAATTTATTCTGAGATGTGATGTGCGTTTGCCTTCAACACTGCAGTTATTATTTGCTCGCCTAGTCTTTCAAGTTTTAAATTTGAGGCTTGTTTACGGAACCACAATTTTACAGTGCTTAAGTTCTCGTAAACAAAAATATGCAATTCTTGTAAAAGCACCGGCATTATTGTTTTCATTCCTCAGCATGTCCCACAACATGCAAAACTAACAATGAGGGTCTCTAGAAATTCTCTCGAACACACACATGACAAGCATGCATATGTTGTGCGGCATATGTATTCCGCAAACATCATTATGTTCCTTCTGAGAAGAGATTCAGGAGTTTCGACTTCTTTTTGGTCTTCTCGGGCCCATTTGGCTCTGAGCAGCGTTATTGAGATTGTCCTTTCTTGCGTCAATCTTTTATATTTCAGAAAGGTGTATTTAGGGTCTTTATCTGTGCTTATGCGACGAAGATAGCTTTGATTCACTTTTTGTGTCTGGGGTGGTCAGGTGAAGTGATGGCTTTTCGTTTTTGTCGTTTTTCTTTCCAGGTTTCTTTTCAGGCTTTTCTTGTTGACACCAAGTCTCATTAATTCAGTGACCAAATAAACATTCGTCGTTGGCACCCGTCGGTTCGTGAATGATCCTGGTTATTGCGATAGCGATTTCTTAATGTAATTTGTGCCCCTGAGTTCCTTATACAGTAGAACGCCAAACTATCTATATTATTATGTTCCCTGTCTTTTCCCTCCTTATTAAGAGGATGTCTCTGAGACAAGTTGTAATCCAGATTTGCCTATCCATATTTCCTGCCGGATAAAGAGCTGTGATTGCTCTTAATTCGAGTTCTTTTTTATGTTTTGCTTACATTATGGTGACCAAGTCGTCGGCATACGCAGTAATATTCACTCCCTGAAAGATCCTCATATCTCAGAATCCCACCGTATGCAACATTCCTATTAAAGGCGTTTCTGACATTCTAGGACAACCACCAATATCGACCTTTATTGTTGTCTGAGCTCAACTACCGAGATATTTTTGCGGTTTCAGTTAACCGACAGGAGCTTGTACGAAGGCATTCTAAGTCTACCTTCTACAATAGCTTTATACTCGTTTGCCAGGTTGTTTAAAAAGCGTTGCCCATGTCTGTACCCCCCGTTAACTTCGGGAAGCAGGACAACCTCCGACCTCTTAAATTTTCTTGGTATTGACCGCCTTTCCACTGCCTTAGTGAATACGTCCGCTAGTGCATCTAGGTGTTCCTTCCTAAGCGTTTTAACCGTCATGGGTAGAATGCCATCGGGTCCTGGAGGCTATCCTGGCTTAAGCCTCTCCGCTGCATTCAGTACTTTGGGACTTTGGAAATATGCATATTATGGGAAGAGCTTATGTAACATATTTTTCAACTTTCTTATCTGTCATTGTCACTGTTGGCGCTTCTTTCCTTTTCACCACCTTGTATAGGCTTTCTCTGTGTTTCGGCCTCTATATTTTAGCGTCTTTTTCCAGCAGGGGTCCTTGTTTTAATTAGTTTCTTTTTTAAGAGGGCTCTGCAGATTTAATGGTCGATTAGGGTGACGGTCTCGGCTTCTTGAGACCTGTGGGGCTTTCATCTCTCTTCAGGCTTTGTTGCATACACCCGCTTATGTGCTATGACGCTGTTCCACCAATATTTTGAGTAACGGGCGAGAGGGCTTAGTTGCCTTACCTTAGTTCCCCTTGCGCTGAGTATTCTGCAGCCCTGTAGCTTGTGCTTTATCTCGGGTGATTGTCAAATCAAAGCTGGCGTTATATACAAACAGTTCGTATTCAAGGGATTCAGGGCTGCTGACTTTATCGAAATAGATCATCTTCTGCAGATCGCTAGCAGTTGCGGAGACATCGCCTACCAGTACTCAGTCATCTAAGTACTACCTGTTAAGCGGAGTTTCAAGCGACTTGACCAGGTCGTCAACTGCCAGGCCGAACAAAGATGGATCCATGGAATCTCCCAGTTGTCTGCCTGTTTCGAATGCTATGATTAAGTTCGAGCGACAAATATCTCCTGAGAGCGTGTGCACCGAATATATTATTCTGTCTCGTATAGAGTAGGTTGGGACGACTTCAACAGCATGCTCCGGACATGGTAAAGGTCAAGGCGTTGTTTAGCGGGCTTGGAACCCATATGACCAGAAGCCGGATACCTTAGGAGCCGCAGGAAACGAGCCTTTGCGGAGTTGTAAATAGGCCCGCAAGTAAGCCACGATACACTTCATTGTGTAATAATGCACTCCAGTCATGCTTACGGTTATCCGAAGCGCCACTGCAAACTGTCCGTAGCTTTTCCTGCAGGCGTCTCCTGAGTTCCTTGTAATGGGCATTGCCAGCCTCGTCTAAGAATAGTCCGACGTTGTTATCAAAGCGCGAGGACACTATTGCTGGCCCAGCAAAGACGAATAGATCCGAGATCCCCAGGTCCACCTATCGAGGTCGGTAGTTATGCCTGTCTTCAAGCGGAAGACGCCAGCAATACATAAGAAAAATGAAGGGTGTTTAGAATCAACTTGTTCAATAAACGCAGCTTGTCTAATCGCTTTGTTAGATCAGCTCCGCGGAGAAGGTTGTTGACCCTGGTAGCTGAGAGCAACAATCGAAAAGAGGGAGAGATAAGCACCGAGCAGGGCGAGGTTGTCAGCGACGTCCATTAGCTTGTTCTGCCATTTTTCGAGTGCGCGATCTTTGCATACTCACCACCTGTAAGGATAACCAAGGCAGATAAGGTTTGCGCCTGGCGAGGGTAAACTTTTTTTTAAAGTTTTCGGGCCGACCCTCAGCCAGGATTTAACGTCCACGGAAGAAAAGTGGAAAAAAAACCCTCGCTAATTACATAAAGATAAACTGGAATGTGAATAAGTGGGCAAGGGGACGTCAATCACAACGTTGATCAGATGGTTATTTATTTACAGCATTTTTGTGCTAAGATGCCTAATTGTATATGGATCAATCTTAGGACGGATTTGGATTTGCTTGCCCTTGTTGTGCGTGCCTTAGGATTGTGTCTAAACACTATAAGTTATTCTTACCTCTAGTAGTACATTTACATATACGTTTTTATCATGTCACGATTGCCCTCAATCTGTTTATGAGGTAAATCGTTCTTATTCTAAGCGCCAGAATCGATTTGTTTAAAAAGCGCCTCATATTTGGTAGTACTTGGGCTTTTTGGTGTTTACCAATAGAAGACATATAATGATATCTTGTATGTGGGAATTTTCTTTTTGCCAGGTGGACTCTATCCTGAATCTTCGTCTATGTTTTATTATTTATTAATACATACTACAATTTTGGCACAACCAGTTTATTTGGCCTTAACCCAGGTGCATTACAGACAAGGTTTATACAAATTAATTTACTAGGTGTTCTAAGTATTGTTTTTCCTACGACAATTAATTAGTATACGTATGACTCAATTGATAAAAGAATCGGCCACATGAAAAAGCAGTCACATTAATTATATTACAAATGTATTGAACTCAGAGTGAACTGACAAAGTGACCGCAATAATACTAATTGCGAATTTGTACCAGCGGGCCCTGAAATGGGCTCTTCGGTAGTTTGTTTTTTAATTGAACACATCTAATAAAAACGTCGACCATTTGCGTTTTTATTATAGCTCGAGGGGTCAGAGACTGGCGACGCACGCCATCATATCGCGACAAACTCTGTTCTTTACTCTTGCTAGTCGCAGGCGCCGTGTAGCTACCGTTTCTTGACATCGTGCTCAGCCTGTACTCGTGAGTTTCTCCTATTGAGTCTGTGCAGGATTTCTCTATAGAGCTATTATGTTACAATGTCAGCAACTTTTGTCCTATTCCTTTGTCAAAAGCCAGACGGCGGAATTATTTTGATCTCAACGCGCCGGCAGCTTTCGATCGACGGAGGAACGATCGACAAGGGTCTACTTTTCTGAAAATCTTGTTTCCGTTCGAATTCGTAGTTCAGTCTCGCCAATAGAGGTGGGGATGGGGGGTGGGTGACTAGCACTTCTACGACAACGACTTCAGCTTGTTCTTCTAGCTTTTCTACTACAAAAAAAAACTGCTGCCACAACCACCACTACTACAGCTTGGTCCTTGCCTGACAGGTGGATGGAACGGCTGGCCTTTTCTGGCCTTTATGATGGCTCAAGTATTTGTTCTCTCTCTTCGCACTTTCCTTGTATGCTTCTCCCTTTTAAATCTCAGTTTTCGTGTCCTTCTTTTTTGCACTTTCTAGACCTGAGCCAATTTTCTGATCTCCCTCTTCCTATCTCTTGCTCCTTTTTCTCTAACAATGTCTCAGTCAGTTTTCCTCTCTTATTCGCGCGCTCTGGACAAGCTCTCGAAGAAAAACGCCGTCCCGACGCGGTCCTGCTGTTTCTTTCGCTACGAAACAACGTAGGAAAAGACTCCGTAGACGCGTTCCGTGTCGACGACCTCTTAGCCGTATCTGCCCCCCCCCCCCAACTGTACTCGTCAAAGAGACTATGTGACAATCATTGGCCGGTGGTAGCCCGCTTAGCCTGGCAAGAGTGGGGAATCCAGCCAAGAAGCGGACTGCAGTCGTTGTTCCTGTCCTTGTTGCTCTTACTGTTGCTGCTGCTGTTGTAGTTGTTGTTGTGGTCGTCGTCGTCATTCTTACCATTGCTGCCGCTGTTGGCGCGAGTGAGGCCGATAGCTGAACCCACGGCGGCCACCTGAATATGTATGACGAAGATTGCCAGAGGGCTCACCCAAACAACTCGAGGGCTCGCCTCGTGAGTGAAGCAGCTCTTTTTCTTCTTTTCTTCTACCTTATCTACGTACTTTCTCTGCCTTCTACTTTTGCTAAGAAGGCTTTCGTCTGCCTCGTCCCTTGATTCTATTAGGTTTTTGTGACACGGGCATTGAAGCCCAGTGTTGAAATCAATACTGATTGACTAAGACTGCGCTGCCCTTTGTATGCGTCACTGCCTGCAATAACCAGTGTGGGACTCACAAATTAGCTAAACTCATATTCCTATCCACTCCTCAGGCTCTCAGTTTTGTTATCGTCTATTCGACACCTTGAAGAAGGAGTCTTGCCTTTCTAGAGCCCCTACCTCTCGCTGAGCTATCCCTGCCTAAGCGGATGCGCCAAAAACAAGTTGGGAGCCTAGCTGCCCCGTCCTTCGACTCCCCTTCAATAGATTCTTGTATCGGCCCGCCCTACCTGGGCGGACACCACTCATGACATGACCACTCATGACTCCGCGCCTTTCTTGCTTTGCCTATACCAAGAGACCGCCATGCATTTTAGTAGTCCTCCATGGTCTAGTTAGGCGGTGCTCTTTTTGTACCACTCCGCCGACGACACCATTCGCTTCCCCACTGCGCGGGGTGACCGACCCTTGACCGTCTCTGGCGCTAGCAAGGCGGTTGCCTACCGTGCGCTTTGCATCGTCAGACCAAAAAGAAGCAATCCGCACAATTAAGGGCACACTCTCCAAAGAGGTTTAATGGGGGTGTATTCAAATAACCTAGAAGTTCTAGACAGCGTACCGGCATTGCCTAGGGGTCTAGTCATAGTTGCTATCTTCTGGGGCGTTTTCTAAAATATTAAATTCTGATCGAATTTTCTTTGAGCGATGCTTATTGAAAATAGACGGTAAAGCATACCGCTAAGAGTCAGCAGCCATACTACCGCAAAGACTGTTAGGAAACCTCCACACAAGTGACCGACGCTTGGTCCGTTAAATACATGCCTCACAGCGATTTCAAGCTTGTAGAGGACGGATGATGGTCTAAAACTAAAACAATCTTCTTAAATTTGTATTAGTTGTAGATGTTCTGAGCGCTTCTGTAGATCCACGCGGAATTCCGCAAGTGTTATCTATGAAGAAGGAAAAGGCTCGCCTATAAATTTGTCCACGACTGGTGAGAATGCACTCAGCAACTGCATTCTGCGTACAGAGATAGATCCTCGCATCGCTAAGATTTAAGTGCACGCTATGAGTATCGCCCGCGTAGCCACGCCCATAAATCTAAATGCCTAAACCTAGCAAATAAACAATAAGCAAAGTTCTAAACATCGTTTCACAAAAGAACCTAGTGAGATCATTTCCGTGAATTAGTTCAATTGATTATATGTATAACTTTATATAACTCTATACTATAGCAAGGGCTATTAAGGTGACCCTAGCCTGCTACATTGCGTCGCTCTTTGTTTTAATTATTGTTATTTATTTTGTTATTAGATTACTGCGAGTCGGTATATAAACAGATTGGGCTCCCTACATATATATTAATTCCTACAGGCCTCACCCTCTCAGGAGCAAGGAATCATTCTCTTATTGCTGCTTTGAACTTGTAAGATGATAAGCTGTATTAGAAACGCTTGGCATCCTTGTGTCTTTGACTTTGTGATGATCCGGCCGGTTGTTCGCGTTACGGTCATGGCCTCCCGTCCCTACACGTCTGATGTCTTAATGATGACTGGAAAGATGGTGTGCTCGTTATACATATTGATAATTTCGTGTCTATAATTGCGTGCTGATTACAATGGAGACCGGTTAGCAGAAGTGCAATACATTTATAAAAGACGTAAGTATTTTAGTACAAGCAAACACCGGGGTTGCACGCGAAGGCACATATTAATAATAATGATGACGATAAAAATAATAATAATATCAATAATAATAATAATAATAATAATAAATAAAATAAAAAAACAGGGCCAACATGAAATATAAAACCATTTTCTCGTAATAATAATATTAATAATAATAATAACAGATCCATAGCGGCCGGTGAGCATTAAATGAGAGCGTCAGCATTATGATGTCCAGGGTGTCCCGGGAATGCGGCCAACGGGTCTGCGCAGTATGCCTGTCCACTTTGATTTGGCGTACATTCCAGTATAGACCTGTAGAATGTATACATATATGTAAGGCGTATCGTCGCCGACTCGACGACGGCTGGCGATGGATCTCCGCCAGCAGTGAGGCTGTGACCCGCGCTCCATACGTAGACACGTAGCGAACAATACCAATATGGCGGAGCGACCACGGTTTGCGGCGATTTGCCCACCCAACTGTACCCGCAGCCACAGCAGCAGTAGCAGCAGCAGCAGAGCCACGGACGTGATCCTGGAGCTTGGTCCCCAGAGCATACACCGCACGTTGTCCATAAAACGGATAGGCGCAGCAATGATGGCACCAGTTCGGCGCTTAACAGGCAGACCAGCCATAGCCTCTACCACCAACCTACCTAATCGTTATTAATTTGCACCTTCTCCGCTGTTTGAATGCTGCGAATACTACTGTGTTACCATTGTTGTTGGAATGACAGTAACAGCATGAGTTGTTGCAGCGTGAACAGCATGCATGTATTACTATTATCGATCACCTAAATTGTTATTAGTGTTATTAATATTATTCGTATTATAACCTGTAATAAAGTAAAGCCAGTTCGTCGTGTTCAGTCACTACGACAATTGCAGACAGTTAGTTTGGAGGGGTGGAGCTCATAACACATAACGCACAATGGCACACGAAAACTATTCGGCTATTTGTTGTCTGGTAAAAGACTCGGGTCCTTCTGAGACTGGGTGACAAATTCCCAGCCAAAAGTACTAGAATAATAAAAGCGTTCGGTGCGTGTAGTCCAAGTTAGCGGCGATGACATGGGTATCTAAACAGAAATCGTTTTCAAAAACGAAGGCGTTGCCGCGGCTACTGGGAACAATATGTAGACCAGCGTAAAATCGAATCTGGCCTGGGTCGAGCTTATTCATCTTCATCCATTAGATTAATCTGTTAGATTCGGTTAAGCATTATCCTGCCACAGCTGCTGCATTCCTTTGCTGTAGAAGGGCCATACAAGTCCAGAATAAGAAAACCTAGGTATAGCTAAATGCGAAGGTAAAGCAATGGTATCCAATATTCTCTGGATAGCTAGGAATTAATGACAAGTGGGATGCATTATGCATAGAACTTTCTCTGGTGAGCCTCGAAAAAGTTTAGCTTTTTTAGCACCAAATGATGTCCTAGTCTGGTTTGTGGGGAAGAATTACACTTATTCAGAGGAGGATTAATAAATGGCTACCTATCCCCGACTTAAGCCTTTTAGAACTGTACATATGGCTGTAATAACATCACTCGATGCGTACACCGAGCACACAGGGGATAGACTGTTCCCGCAGTGTCGGCATGCTTTGCTGCCTTTCATTGTCTTCTACGTGCTCTAAGTATAAAACGGTTTTATTTCATTTTGAAGTTACAGTGGAATATGAATATCTAACTACTCTTGGGCTTGTGAGGGGTGCTTTCATTGTCTTGTTCTTACGAGCCCGTTTAAGATAACAATTCTGTATCTTTTCTTGACCAAACTATTAGTTTTACGGAACTACTGCAAACGATCAAATATGTGACAATTTATATGAGTCCTGTTTCTATATTTATTGTGCAGTCATGTCTGTGTCAAAAATATGAGTATTAATTTGTTTTTGGTATTAAACTATTGCCAGGTAAATTAACAGATTGAACTCCTTTTATATATATTTATATATTTATATATATATATATATATATGTTCCTTTAGGCCGCCTCCACTCGAGAGCGTGACAAGAATCATTGCCGCGTTGCCGCGCTGAAGTTCCAAGTCAATACGCTACCTCAAGAACGCTTGTCTCCGTTCGTCTTTTCGATTATCTGGTGAAGCGTCTGCGTTATGGCTAGGGCCTCCCGTCCGCACACGCCTGATGCCTCAATGATGAATGGTGACGCTTCTCCCTCAAGGCTTCGTGATGACGAGACTTCTCCGTCTCCACTTTGAGAGTAGAAGAAGAGTAGTGGTTCTAATGGGATCTATTGCGAACACTGAGTCGTTCGAAGTTTTAGCAGAGAATCTGTGTAATCTGTTTAATCAGATACTCAGCGGGGGACACATACCCTAGGTTTGGCACGAGGCCAGGCTAACTATGCTATTCAAGGGCAAATACGGTGACAACGTGGACAATTTTGTCCACGTTGTCACCGTTTTCAAATCTTTACCGGGGTATCGCGTCGGAACGCGCTCATAAAAAAATGTTCGCAAAATTGTATATCTCGAAGGTGTTTCCAACTGTGGAGAAGGCCCTACCTCCGGAGTTATTTGGAAGGGTAGTTGACGTAACACCCTGTTGTGGCTAAGCGCTGGAGTTTGTCAACTCTTTCCCGAATTTAAGTTTGAAACTACACTGTACGGGAACGACCTTTATCTAGCACATCGGCGACAGATGTCAGGCGGCTATTGCCTCCATTCACACAGAGGTGAGAGACCTTTGACGATTGTCTATGAGTGCAGCCGTGCGTCTTCTTGAGCTTAACATTGTGCGTCTTCTTGAGCTTAACATTGTGCGTCTTCTTGTGCTTAAGGTTGTCTTTTAGTAGCAAATTTTGCGCAGCTAGAAAGATGCTTTACATCATATATATGAAGGGTATTCTTTGCTTGCCGCGGACGGCAAAAAACCGCTTCATGTACCTGCTAGCGGGTTGCGGACCAGCAGTGGAAAGAACCGGAGTCAGGTTTAGGTTACCTATTACAACAAACAATCATTTATTACTCAAGCTGAGTGTATGTTACATATGAATTTGCCGTAGTATTGGTGGGCTCCAACAATGCAATAGATGGTAGGTTGAGCAAGTTTCTCCACAGTGCCGACAGGTACACTGCTCGTCTGCCTCATGGAAACCAACTTTCATGCACACTGCATGATGGAAACCGTGCATTGCATGACGCATAATGAGGTGGCGATTTTTGTAATGGGCATTCTTCCACGAGTTGCTCATCATAGATTGCGTCCGATAGAAATCCATATCTATTTGACACATTTTAGCTTCCCACTTAAGTAAGTGCTCTTCATACTCGCGAGTTAATCGCAGGTTAACGCGGCGCTGAAGGTCTTCTGTGAAAAGTGGGGTACCCGAAGCCAGATACACCAATCGGTTGCGGCTGCTTCGGTGAACGCCCATAATCAGTTTAATATACGTTGCTTTCAGGCGGTCGAGTTCGTCAAAGCTTGAAGCTCTGAGATGTTCCCAAATAAGTTCGAGCGCATAGCTTGCTGTAGGGGCAACTTTCAGGTCAAACAATTTTAAAGCCGTCCTCAGTGAGAGGAGTTGCGAATTCTTAATTGAGTAAATTGCAATCAGCGCCTTACGGACCCTTTCCTCTATATGTCTGGAGAATGAGGTACCGCTTGGCGTAAATTCCAAGCCCAAATATGAAAAATGGTTGACAAATTCAATAGGTTGGCCGTAAAACTTTATGGTATCAGCTGTTGCGAGGCGTCCTCCACGACGGAACTTCATTGCTTTTGTCTTTAAAATATTTATCTTTAGTAAAGTATCTGCCGCAAACTTTGCAAGAGTGACCAACGCTTGCTGAATATGGAAGCGACTTTCAGAGTAGAAAGCAGTATCATCCGCGTATTGGATGAGTTGCACTGACGGATGCTTCTTCTTCACAATTGCCGGCAGCTCACTGACAATTACAGAAAGCAGGATTGGACTAAGGTAATCGCCCTGAGCAACACCTGTTGTCTGTCCAAATTTGGGATGTTCGGCAACGCCGTCGTCCAATATCACATAATTCTCCTGGAGCATAGCCGCCAATAGTTTGAGAAAACGCGGTGGCATACCCAAAGGTTACATATTACAGGACCAGTTCAACAATTTTTGTTAGAATAGCAGGGAAAAGTGACTCGGCAAAGGTAGCGCAATTGGATGTGTACCTTGCCAGGGAGCTTTGGAATGGACTGGCATGCACTAGCATTTGGTATGCTCGACCCAAGGATTTCAGCAAGTTGGCGATAAATGTCGCTGCCGGTTCTGCATGCAAATATGCGCTAAATGCCACGCAACGAGCTGTCAGACGCATCTTAAAACTTTTTCCCTTGGTGGCACGGTCGCTGAAGTGCCCAAAGTGACGACTGTTATGTAAATATGTACCATCTTGCAATTCAACGTAATTGCGAAATAAACAATATGTAAACTTAACTTTGGGTTTAACACCGCTCACCGTGTGGCTCAGATCACGTATAGCTTGTCACAACATAAATGTTTTTATGGCTCAGGATGGATTTATGAAGGTGTCAGGGTCATACCAATACCGCCAGCTCTGCGCGTGCGCTTCTCTCATTGTATTTTCATCTTTACAGATTAAAATTTAAAAAAACAGTCTCGGTTTGCACGGCACTCCCTATGACACGCACGCCTGCAGGCTGCTTTGTCCTAGTCGATCAGATTACAATAACAATCGTCTGGTACATACTGTGCGATCCTGCTGTTTCACAGGCGCACTGATTATACTACCTCACCCCCACCGTCACTAGGGAGAAAGCTCCCCTAGAGCACCTGCGCCGAAACCGTATTGCAGATCTGTGGTCGGCACAAAGTCGAGACGAGCGTGCCTTGCAAGAGACCAATTGAACCTAGCCCTCAGACAAAGGATCTTGACGCGCTGTCCCCCCGTTCGGGAACCATGAGTCGGTAGGGCATGAGACTTTCCTCTCATGGTCTCGTAGTGGTTTTTAGTGGGAGAGATTCCCACATCAGGTCGACCGTGTTTCACCAATTTTTCAAACCTTTCATATATATATATATATATATATATATATATATATTTTCATATATATATATATATATATATAGCATTTGGTATGCTCGACCCAAGGATTTCAGCAAGTTGGCGATAAATGTCGCTGCCGGTTCTGCATGCAAATATGCGCCAAATGCCACGCAACGAGCTGTCAGACGCATCTTAAAACTTTTTCCCTTGGTGGCACGGTCGCTGAAGTGCCCAAAGTGACGACTGTTATGTAAATATGTACCATCTTGCAATTCAACGTAATTGCGAAATAAACAATATGTAAAATTAACTTTGGGTTTAACACCGCTCACCGTGTGGCTCAGATCACGTATAGCTTGTCACAACATAAAGGTTTTTATGGCTCAGGATGGATTTATGAAGGTGTCAGGGTCATACCAATACCGCCAGCTCTGCGCGTGCGCTTCTCTCATTGTATTTTCATCTTTACAGATTGAAATTTAAAAAAAAACAAATTGGTTTGTCATTAGAACGGTCTCGGTTTGCACGGCACTCCCTATGACACGCACACCTGCAGGCTGCTTTGTCCTAGTCGATCAGATTACAATAACAATCGTCTGGTACATACTGTGCGATCCTGCTGTTTCACAGGCGCACTGATTATACTACCTCACCCCCACCGTCACTAGGGAGAAAGCTCCCCTAGAGCACCTGCGCCGAAACCGTATTGCAGATCTGTGGTCGGCACAAAGTCGAGACGAGCGTGCCTTGCAAGAGGCCAATTGAACCTAGCCCTCAGACAAAGGATCTTGACGCGCTGTCCCCCCGTTCGGGAACCATGAGTCGGTAGGGCATGAGACTTTCCTCTCATTGTCTCGTAGTGGTTTTTTAGTGGGAGAGATTCCCACATCAGGTCGACCGTGTTTCACCAATTTTTCAAACCTTTCATATATATATATATATATATATATATATATATATATATATACATAAAGGGCTGCCTTAAAAGACGCCCAGCTCAACCGTAGGGCCATTAGTCGCTGTGCCAAGCACAATCTGCTTCTTTCTGCCCAGATCGGTGAGGCATACAGGGCGGTAGACTCTGCCAGTAAGAGGCATTTGGACAGCAGCAAGGCAAGTAAGAGGCAGTTGGTCTCAGAGGCCAAATGCCGCATATCACATAATTGTTACTATGATATCTCTTTCGGGAGAGTTATTTCTTGAAGTTTCCAAACATATTATAGTCACACGAGGCCAGATCCGGGAAATATGGGGGACAATCACAATCTGGAACCTCGTAGCGGCTCAGTAGTGGACACAGGTTTTGTCGGCGGTTAAAGAATCGACCAAAAGTTCATGGGAATGGTATTACAAAGTTCTAAATTAATTCCCAAAATTCACACGCGTATCTGTCGTTGCTTAATTGTTAACTCGTGTGGTAGCCATCTTGCTTAGTTTTTGCTAGTGCACAAATACTTGCAAAATTTGATGCACTGCATTATAGCTAATGCCCATTGCGCCTGCTATCTCCGAAAGTTGCTATCGGCGAACAGTCATTACGGTTTGTAAACTTGTAGAACAGTTTTCTTTTCGGGAGCAGTTTTTGGCTAGCTAGAATGTGGTGCATCCCTATTGCCTGTACTACCTGTTTTAAATGAGGCGATCTATTGGCGGTGATTCATCCAGCCGATGCATTATATCCGTAAACTACATCTAGCTTGGCTTTCATGTTTGTTGCAGTTAAACGTTTAAAAAACATTTACTCGAGTACTAGAGTATGTATGTATGTATATCACTACCGCTAACAAAAGCGTTCGAAAATTAGATTGTTTGAGACGGACCTGTATGCGGTGTGTATGCGGTGTAAACCTTAAATTAAAATATAATCAACGTAAGCGAAAATTATAATGAATAAAAGTGTTGGTCAGAAATTCCCCTGTTGATTTGCGATAGATCCTGAATATATATACCTGGACCTGATAGATCCTGAATATAGGATACCTGACCAACACTTTTATTCAATAAAATTTCCGCACCGGATATATATATATATATATATATATATATATATATTTTATCTTTTTTCTTCTAGATTAACCTTCGTCATCTGCGGATGACTTGGAATCGCCGTGAGACACATCTTCAATACACCGAGAGTCGAACATGTTGATATCTAGTGTTGAGTTCGAACATATTATATATATATATATATATATATATATATATATATATATATATATATATATATATATTTATGCGTTTAGGTTAATGAGCGTGAAAGTTAGATAAATTGATATTTCTGTTTTAATGTGACTATTTAGTTTCTTATAGCCAGTGTGAGTATATTTTGAACAAAACCATTCGTTTACCCAACCAATAATATATATATATATATATATATATATATATATATATATATATATAAATAAAAATAATAATAATGATAATAAATATATATATATATATATATATATATATATATATATATTATATATTTAAAAAAATATATATATATATATATACACACATACGTGTTTGCCGCCCTAGTGACTTTGAATTGCAGCGGCTTTGAGCCGTTTATACCGGCGATAGGCTTGTTGTTGTCGTCGTCGTCGTGTTCGTCATCGTCAACGGACGGCCCATATTGAGTCCCTGGGTGTGGCGCTGTGAGCGCGTGTACCTCGTTGAGCTGCTTCTGTCAGAGAGAACCTTTTCACAATGAGACAGCACGAAACGCTCATGGCCATGAATTCGTAGCTGGCGTCAGCTGCTGATGCTGCTGCTGCTATTACTAATAAATAGAGTGATGACGGCGACAAAGACAAAAATCGAAGTCATGACGGCGTGGATCAGGCTAATACTAATAACTAGCACTACAACAAGAACAACAACGACACTGCTAACAACAGTAGCAGCAACGACAACGACGACGACCGAAATGCTAATTCCCTTCCTGTGAATGACGTTATTCGTCCTCGTGATTGTTTGACTATTCATTTTGTCCGAGCGTAGCGTTGTTAGCTCGCTTAAGCAGCAATACGACGCGAGTGAGAGGGGCCAAGATGGGGACACACACAGCCTGACTAGACAGCCTGACTTCAGCTGCGGCCGCTGCTGTTTGTTGCCGCTGTCGCTGCAGCAGCCGTCTACAGTACGGACTGGTGCTTGCGCGTACTGCCAGCGTCGCTCGTTCAGTTTGCTCTGGATGACTTGTCGATCCGTCCGTCGGGGCCCTCGAGGGAGCTAGTTGGATTGATAGTTGGAGACGGGTAGGTATGTAGGTGATGGTGCTTACTGATCACTGTGGTGATGATGATGATGCTGGGTTGCTGGCAGTATGATGATGATGATGATGATGGTGATGCCAAGATGATGGTGAGGATGATGATGATAATGATGATGACGACGACGACGAGCCTGATTATGACTATCATATAAAAAAGGCGCACCCCGCCAGATGACTGACGATGACTGGTGAACTGTCTGAATGGGCTCCATTCCCCTTTGCTTCGTCGGCTTCGTGGTGGTGGTAGTGGTTGGTGGTCTTGGATCAGTGATGAAGTCGTACGCTGCTGAGTTAGTGTCAGAAGTGAGCTAGCAACGGCAACCACGACATCATTATCAGTAACATTAAAAACATCAGTATCAACATAATTAACGAAATAAACAACATCAACAATATCAACAACACTAACAGTATCAACAACATTAACAACACCAACAATACTAACAACATCAACAACAACAAGAGCACTAACAACAACAACAACGACAAGAACAACAACAACAACAACAACGACAACGACAACAACAACAACAACACCAACAACACCATGCCTTTCTCTGAGGGCGCTTGGTCCCCTTTGTTATGACTTGTATTGCAGATACCGGATCACCCCACCGGCCTGTTTGTCTGTGCCTCATTCTGCTCCTTTGCTCTCGACTCCCGTTCATCGTTGTTCGTCGTCGTTGTCCTTCTCCTGCTCTCGGCCTGTTTTGGCCGACCGGCAGCGGGGGGGGGGCGAGGCGTCGGCGCTGCGCGTCGTCCGAGGTGAGAGCGTCGGGGTTCACGAGAGGATGAAGTAAAAGAAGACGAGGGGTGGCGACCACCGTCGACCGACGACTGAGAACGCGACCGAGCCATAGATGGAGCACTTTGCAGCGTGTCAAGCGTGTCGTCGACATGCGCTTGATGTTCCTCGATCTCTCTCTCTCTCTCTGTGCTTCCCTCGCTGGTTGTCTTTCTCTCTCCCCCCCCCCCCGCGTTTCTCACTCTGACTCCTTCGCTTTCTAACAAAGCCGACGACAGCCACCACAAAATTCATTGAACGTTCCCCCGACGATTCTCCATCATGAGTCTAATTAGCTAGTCGTGTCAGCGGTGGTGCACACACAATGACGAGGAAAAAGAAGAGGAAAGAGTGAAAAAATGTTAATTAGACTCATATCCACCTTTCACCCTTCGTGCATCTCCTCAATTCCCTATCTGCCCGAATCCCCCCCCTAGTCGGTGCTGGTACACCCGTGTCCTATTTAAAGTCACCTTTTCAGAATAGATCGCTAGTCATATATATATATATATATATATATAGAACATTATTTGAGTCATATATATAGACAACATTTGATTTTACCTAATATGGGAATAGAAAATCATAATGCACAATGCGATGATACGGTCGCCTGTAACTCAAGGGATTACCACAGAGCGAATCTTTGAAATTATTCTGTCTGTTGTTATTGATAGTAATCGTCGACTTTGGTGGTCTCCGAACACGGTGTGTCGTGTCTTTTTTACTGTGTGTCTATATTAACAGGACTACAACAACTTTGAAATGTGTAACTATAATAATTAAGCCACATTAAAAGCCAGTGTCCCCACTACCTAATTTTACTCTTTGGCATTTTCGTATTTGGGCGTTTTAATATATATATATATATATATATATGAAATCGCTTCTACCGTAAGTCGAGAGAGAAATCCCCGCTCGACATGATGACTCTCGTCTGTAATTCAGCGAGTCACCAAGATTACATGTTGTAGCTGGGTGCACTGAGTGAAGTGTTGTTTCGTTTTATTTTATCCCTTAGACAGCCTGGAGACCAGAAGTGTAAAAACTGATCTTAGAATGGATGAGCTACGTATATATATATATATATATATATATAAATATATATATCCAACCAGGACAAATAGAGATTTGGGCAATCTGTCAAAGGCAACATTTTGCGCATCCAAAGTTGATCGTTACTGTGCGCTTAGCTGTCCGTGGCTGTCGAGTGAACGGCCAGAGTTGAACAGATTTCAGTTCACTTGTTGCATATGGTTGACGTACGGGGGGGGGGGGGGAGACAAATACGCTACGCAGATAGGCCGAACAAGGATAGACGATAAATAGCCGGTGGCCGACGCTATCAGAGTCGTAACAAGGAGGTAAGCCGCTTCGTTCTTTGAGCTTTTGCGTTCTATACAATAGTAGTAGTAGTAGTAGTAGTAGTGGAAATGTTGCCGCCGGAAAGTCCATAAGGCCTCAGGCGGCTCCCTGGCGTTTCCGCCGACTCAAGAGGAGAAGGCAAGTTAGGGCATTTTCTACTGTTACTGGTACTTCCTGCTGCTGCTGCTACTGCGTTAGATGGCAGCGAGCAGCGGAAGTGTTGTACGTCGGGCACCTCGAATCTATTGTGGTATGGCGGTGGTACCACGGTTACGACAGCAGCAGCAGCAGTAGCTTCTAGATCTCCACTGCCAGCTACCAGCATCGTTATCGGGGAGTTATCCATATGTTCTGTGGCCATTCTGGCCGGCTTCTACTTGAAGTGACGGCTATCTGCGGCGCCCGACTCCTCGAGCTAGGCAGCTGTCATTCTCATGACTCTGCCAAACATAAGTTGAAGTGTGTCCGCGGATGCCGTACCTTAAGCATGTGTGCATATACTGCGAAACGCCGTCTACCATTGTGCCTTTAGAGGACGCCACCAGGTATGAAGTAGCCGTTTAAATAAACACGAGTTAGTTTAGATATGGGCATATATGTATATGGATATATGTATATGGATATTATACATATACAAATATATATGTAAATACAGGTAGTTCAATAAGTTCTTAGAATGAGCTTGTTAGAATTCGAATTTTGGCACGCTCTCGCCGCTAATAGGAACTGCAACTTTTCGACTGCTAGCACTCAATATATTATGGTGATTGGCCGTTGCGATTTCGTTTGATAGCTTTTCCCGTGCAACGTATCGGCGTGATTTTTAAAAATGGAGAAAAAAGAGTTTCGAGTGGTTATCAAGCATTTTTATTTCAAAGGTTGGAATGCGACCCAAGTAAAAATTGAGTTAGACGAGACGTACAGTGACTCTGCGCCATGTTTTGCCACTGTTTCCAACTGGATTAATGTGTTAAAAAGAGCTCGCAGGAGCACCGAGGATGAACCACGTCCAGGAGGCCAAAAAATGGCAACTGATGAGGAAAACGTAGAGAAAGTGCGAAACATTCTTGGCACAGATAAGCGAATGAACATTAAGGAAATAGCGGAGGCATTAGGGATTAGTTTAAGCAGTGTGCATTTTATCCTACACGAAAACTTGAAGATGAAAGAGCTTAGAGCAAAATGGCTGCCGCATTTGCTCAACCAAGGCCAAAAAGACGCGCCTGTTTTGGCTTTACAGCGAAATTTGGCCAAGATGTCGAACAATATGTCGGATTTTTGGTGCAGATTCATGACCGTCGATGAAAGCCGGGTTCATCACTACACTCCCGAGACCCAAGAAGCATCTTGCCAATGGTGTGCACCTGATGAAGGACCTCCGAAGAGGGTGCGGACAACGGCATTGACCGAAAAGGTGATGGCTACAGTTTTTTAAGACCAACGTAGAATAATGCTGGTCGACTACCTTGAGAGCTGTAAAACGATCACAGGAGAATATTATGCAAGACTGTTGGACTGCCGTTAGCAAGAACTCATCGTGAAACGGCCCGCTTTGCAGAAGAAGGTTGTCCCGTTTCACCAGGGCAATGCTCCTGCACACAAGTCCCGGCAAGCATCGGCAAAACTGGCCCAACTGAGGTTCGAACTTATTGAACAACCCTCCTATTCTCTAGACCTGGCCCCCTCTGATTATTTCCTCTTCGGACATTTGAAGAATAGTCTCGGTGGAAAGCGTTTTTCCAGCAATGAAGAGGTTAAGGCTGTTGTCAATGCCTATTTTCAGTCTAACGGCGCGGAATTCTACTCAAGAGGTATGAAAGCTCTGAAATCTCGGTGGGAAAAGTGTATTGAGCTTTTCGGGGAGTATATCGAATAAGAAAAATTTAAAAACATGATTTGGAAAATTCTCGGTTTTCATTCTAAGAACTTATTGAGCTACCTGTATAATACTTTATAAACGACTTACGTATTTCTAACTGTGTGATATATATATGTATATATATATATATATATATATATATATATATATATATATATATATATTCAGACGTGTGATTTACCGTCATAACACCTCAAGCAGTTAAAAATACGTGGTAGTAATTTATAGTGTAACCAGCAAAGCAATTAAATCACATAATATCAGGGTGTTTTAAATTGTATCCTTTGATGTAGTCTCCGTGGAGCTCTCTACGTTTAGTCCAGCAGTGTTCTAACTTCTCAATCGCTGGGGAGGGGAAGGAAGCCTCGAGGCCTTTAAAATACGTAAACCCAGCGGCGATCACCTTTTCATCGGACAAACATTTCCTGTCTCCCTTGAGCCAGAACTTAAGATGCAGAAACAGGAACGTTACAAGGGGCCAAATCAGGAGAGTAGGATATACGAAGCAGCAATTTTAGCTTTAAGTGTGCAACTTTGCCACTACGACTGTGAAAATGTGAATATCTGAAAGCTTTTTGTGCTATTTACTCACTAGTCTCGACACTTTCCTGTGTCGCTTTTTATAAAAACGGTTTCGGGGTATGAAAAAATATACGTCCCTGTGACTGCTTGATCCTCGTTTAACTGTTCAATGGGAATAATCCCTTGGAAAGACCTAAAATAGTCAGTAGTCATTACCTTCCCAGCCGACAAAACGCTACGACACACTGCTGTTTTCACTCAGGTGCACGCCAATCTTGATTGTAATTAAGCATACACACGCAGTGCTGTGAAGTGTTCGTTCGTTGTATATCTGATCTAGAGTAAGCAATTGCGGGACCCGCTTTGCATACAGCTTTTTAATTTGAAATCGTTCGTGCAGTATATTATGTACCTTACCCACTAAAATGCATACGATATCGGCTATGGATATGATGAGCATTGCAGCCATTTCTGGCGTAGTGACCTCAACTGAATGTCCGGGCGCGCATTGCCTTTGGTTGATGTCTGGCCACGTTAAAGTGTTTTAATCCACAACTAAATGGTTTCCACCACTGGTGCAGAGTCCCCGTAAACTTTTTCTAACTCGGCTTTGCTTTGCACAGCCGCCCATCTTTTAAATTAACCTTTTTGTCACGGTAATAAATTAATGTTTAAGGGAGCAAACAGGGAACGCAGTTTATTTTAGTGTGCTGCTTTTGAAAATATCTCGTGAAGGCAATTCGAAAAAAAGATTTTCACATGCGGAATAAACCTCCCTTCGGATATTATCATATGTAATTTCCTTCGACACTGTAGGTATTTCTACAAAGTTCTTCAGTGACGACTCACGACTCTTAAGCACATAAACGAAATTAAGGTTAGCCACCTTCTCGAGCATTTCTAGCCTGCAAAGTCGAAGAATACGTAAATTCATTTGTCTGCCTTTATAAGAAAAAAGACGGCCCTAGGCTTCAAAAAACGGTACAAGAGCAGAATCGAGAACTTCTGATACATATTCATAAAAACGAATACTATATTTATTTAAAACGCGGACGTGTTTTTGTCCTGTTCAAAAGAGCTCCCGCCCGCTGCGTTGCACTTGTGCCATCTTCTTTTTCATTTTTTGAAACATCTGTTAAGCGCGTCTTTCCGAATCGAGTTAAATTGCACTTGCATTTTTTCTGGAGCGATGGGGGACCGCTGCTAGTCTGGACGCAGCGAGGCAAAAAAATAGATCTTCCAACGCAGAAAATATCGCTCATAGCTGTTGAAACTGATCTACGAGATATTTCCAATTTCTCAGCTATCCCCCTGATAGTAGTTCGACGATTGTTGAGTTCGATGTCACAGACGTGGTTAAAGTTTCCATCTGTTACTGGCTTCTCCAAGAAAACCAAACCGAAAGATCTTAGTGTTTTCGGTTCAATTTCAGTGAAATTCAAAGTACTAGAACCTGCCGATTCTCTCTCAAGTGATAATTTTAGAAGATAATATCTCACGTAGTGGCCATAACGTCTACAGGGAGCAGGCGAGCAACAGGGACAACATTTCTGTGTTGGCGAATTCGGCCGCTCGGGTACGTGTGTTTATAACACCCCGCTCACCACAAAGACCCTACCCAGCGCAGACATCGAAGGGAACATTAGAGGAACGCTAATATGTCGACGTCAGTCAAAAGAAAAACCTCAAGAAACGTCTTTTCATTCAACGCCGTCAAAGCATGTGCGGAGCAACGCGCAGACCTACTGGAGCATTTAGGAGACATGACAGCTTTTAACCTACGTGGTATTAACATCGTACTGGAACGCAGCGTTACCGACGCTTAAAAATATATTACAGGAGAAAACAAGAGCCGCTCTCAAAATTTGCTCGCGCCTTCATTTGGCTCAGGGGGAAGACCCCCGCGAGGAATAGTAGACTCCCCCCTGGCTGTTTGATAGTATACGCATTCAGTTCCAACTCAGACCGGGAGACATGATTGGCTTTGAGTCGGCGTGAATCCCACACTACCGGCCCGAGCTTGCAGAGAGCTTCCCTGCCGCGGTGTCTGTGTGTGCTGCCGCATTTTCCAGTTAGTCCTTTGAAGAAAAAAGGGCGCCGTCAGCGTTGAACAGTCCGGGGAATATCCTCAATACGTGCAGTAAGTATACCTATATAAAGATAAAAAGTGATCTTTCTAAGATCAAAAAGATCGAAATTTAAAGTCGATCATTTATTCGTGAAGGCTCGGGAACAATCATTATCAACACTAACCTGCCGCATAAATAAAGCCGGTACAACAACGTTCGATCCATTATCTGTATCAAACATTGTGCGTTTTACATGTCTAGTTATAGTGTGTTTAATGTTTTTCTTATTTTGTGTTTCCAAGATAGTCAAGCCAACAAAGAGTTCACCCGTAGGCATCTATCTATTGCAGGGTGTAGCCAGGTTTCCACGTCTTGCAAATAGTATTGCACAGGCACTGTTGATCAATGATCGAGTTTGTACATACATAAATGCCACAAGCCTGCCGCCGTTCCTCTAATAGCCGCTGGCCGTGCCTCATCAGTCTGCAGCAGACAGGGCACCATGCAACTTTTCACAGCGTTGACGAGCATCCATCGCTTGGCTCTCCCGACAAAGTTCTCTCTTGCCCCCACTGAATCATTGGCCGCGAGAACGAACGAGGAACCCGACCGACAGGGACCGGCCCTGACATCATGACGCCAGACACATCTTCGCCGCTCGGGCTAATGGCAGACCCTCACCTGACCATCACCACCGCAACCAATCAGCAGTAGCAGTGTATGTGTAGGTGTGGTGTTGTCATCATCTTGGCCACATCAACGAGACACACTCCGAGGTCCGAAGGCTAAGGGCGCTGACAGGGGAGCGAACGCGCCGACAGCAAAGTCAGGCTTCGGTGACACTAATTAGCTGCAACCCCGATACATTTTCCATCTTTCGTCACTGCCGTAGCCGTCGCCACTACTCTGCGCTGCTGCAAATCGTTTTCTTCGATCCCTCATTTTCTTTTTGAGGTCGAGAAGAGGGGATGGTCTTTCGTCTCAACGCGCATATACGTAGGTATCCCGAAGCCTCAGTTCGTTAACACTGTTGGTAACGCTGTACACTGGGCATGTAAGGAAGGAACACTGAACGATAGAGAGAGATCTTGCACAGCCGATGTTATTCAAAGAGTTAAGAAAATGAGAGAGAGAGAGAGAGTTATTTGACTTTGTTTATCGTTTGACATGTACACGTAAAAACACATGTTGTCATTTTATATTAGGGCTGCTGAGAGCGGCAGCATATATGTTACCTAAACATAGACTCACCATTGTATCCTCCTCCAATACCTACTGAGTAAGTGCCTTCCATTGGAACAAGCTCTTCTTTGTAATATCGACCTGGGTCTTCCTTATATTTGGTCTTAAATAGTGGCCTTCCGACAGGTCTGAATTTCTGACCCCCGCCATAAGGGTGCTCTCTTCTACGACATGTTCAATTGATTCAATCCATGAGTTATAAACTAGACGGTGTATATTTTCCAGTCTAGAAAGTCTATTCCCTCCATATATTTAGCTCGTTATATCCTTAGATCTAGCAGTCCTGCCCTAGTGTTTGTTATTAGCCCACTTTGTCTTGCCGTATATCCGTTATAGCCTTCTATTTGCCATTTTTCTTTCCATATACTTGTATACCTGTTAAACTCAAAATGGCCTAATCGCCAATTTTTTATTTGCACGTGTATTCCTGTGTTACCCTCGATTCCACTATTTCTTCCTATACCTTTGCTCTTGCCCATTGCTGAATATTGTACCCAATCTCCTTCCCTGGCTGCGAATTCTACTCTTCAGTCCCACTTCGTTTTTACCCTAAGCGCCATCTTCACCACCTGAACTCGTTTAACATATCTTTCATTAGTGGTACTTTTTTATTCCAATACTAAATCTTAACTTACTTTTTACCTACCTTTGTATAAATATTGACAACTCCTTCCCCCTCACGAAGCTTTCTGGCGCAGTTTAAACGGCAACCCAATGCAAAGCTTATATATTTTCTTTAGTGCCTAGTGCGTAGTAAAACTCACCGTAGTGCTCGTTTTAACTTTATAAAATCGCGCGCTGTCGACCAAAGTAACATTTGCAATTATCAATTTTAATAATACATGATTTTCCATATTTTCCTTCTGATTAAATTTTCATTTAACCTCCAGAGACCCGTACATTTCACCACGTTTCCGCCACTCTCAGCCTGCATCTTCCATACTATCTTTTCTGTTTCTAAATAGCCATCCCCTCTATTTATTGTCACTCCAAGATACTTCTACTGGCTCAGACATTCCAATTCCCTGCCCTGTAATACTATTTTTTCCCTCCAGACTTCACTGAATATTGCAAGTGCGTTCTTTTTTCATTTAACGTCATGACCAGTTCCCCCGCTGGTTCCTCACAGTTAACATTATTATCCCGTCCTAACACTGCCATAGCGTTAGCGAACGGCAGCGCTGGTGCTTTAATATACACAGTTTTCTCTACCTGCCACTAACCGTTTGCGTTATTATCTTTATATACATAAAAAAATTCCGATAACAATGAACATCTCTGTCTGACTCCCTTAGTGACTATCAAGTCCCTCGATTGTCCTGCAGCCAATAATTCATACCTCGTTTACTTCTTCTATTACGTATGTTCTATTCTGGCCCTTATGGGCATACCTTTGTTTTCTCTGTACTTCTGCTGATTCGCTTATTTCAAGGAGCTTCCAACGTCATGCTAAGCTCTTTCTTATCTGCGCTTATAATTGTATTTCGTATGAATATTTGAGCTCTATAATTTAAGTAAAAATAATTGGTTCTATTGTAATTAACTCAATACTTATCTGCGTCCTTTCTAACTACATGTCTATGTTTCCGACACTACATTTTCCTCTGTAATATTACCTTATTTAATAAATCACTCCATCACGCTCGTCTCGTTCCCGTTGGAACTTCTTTTCTGCATTCCATCAATTATCCATACGGGTCCCTAATTTTCTATGGGTTTCATATAGCTGTTTTTCCCATTTGCTACCAAGAGCTATTTTATGCATTTGATTGTTTGTGTCCATTTGTGCTTAACCAAGCATTTTTATATAACTACCCGCCCTGGTTTCCTTGCCCGCTCATTTCTACGCGATTATGGTCGCCTTTAACATTTCCTCTTTATCCACCTAATCCTTGTCCTTGGATACCCTTTGTTAATACATCATTCACGCATACCTTCCTATCCCCATATGTTTACATATATCACCCTTCTACTCGCCCGTCCAACTTTAAAATTTGGATCCCGCTCACTAGATTCTGCTAGTTGTATCAGTCTTCTGTCAGCTCTGTCCGCCTTTCCATCCAGCTATTTGATGATATGCGCATTCCAATCTCCTAGACATGTTATCTTCTTTTATCATTTTTTTTAGAAAGCTAACCGGAAAATGCGGTACCCACACACGGACAGCACAGCAGAAAAGCCCAACTGCACATTTGGACCGGTAGTGTGGGGCTCCAAGGCAATAAACGCTAGTTATGTGCCCATTCCCATACATAATTGGGTACTGCGCAAGCAATCCAACAATCCAGGATTTTAAATAGAAGAGTTTTTTTTAGCTGCGCTAGAACATAGTCCCGTGGAGCATCCCAGCGTCCAACTTTTAAAGGCTGCCGTCGCTTTCTGTCGGTGAGTCTAAACGTTAGGTAGCCCACGCCGAGAACAGCAGCTTTGCATGTCCTGGCGTGTCCTCCGCTGTTCTTTCGCAGTGCTTGCCGACTGGCGTATGTATGTTCCTTTTACAAAAGAAGTAGCTCTTTGGGGGGTAACGTGGGTGCGTAATTGAGGGTGTTTGTAGGAAACACGGTGGTTTTAATGCGTAATTAGAGGTGTTTGTGGCGAAAACGTAGGTTTTAATGCGTAATTAGGGGAGTTTGTAGGGAAAACGTGGGTTTTAATGCGTAAGTAGGGGTGTTTGTAGGGAAAAAGTGGGTTTTAATGCGTACTTTGGGGTGTCTCTAAGAAAACTTGGGTTTTATTGCACAATTTGGGGTATTTGTAGGAAAAGCGTGCGTTTTAATGCGTAATTTAAAGTGTTTGTAGGGAAAACGTGACTTTGAATGCGTAATTAGGTGTGTTTGTAGAAAAAACGTAGATTTTAATGCGTAATTAGGGACGTTTGTAGGAAAAACGTAGATTTTGATGCGCAATTATGGGTGTTTGTAGGGATATCGTAGGTTTAAATGCGTAATTAAGAGTGTTTGTAGAAAAAGCGTGGGTTTTAATTCGTAATTAGGGGTGTTTGTGGGAAAAAATGTAAGTTTTAATGCAAAATTAGGGGTGTTTGTAAGAAAGGGGGTCGTTTTAATGCGTAGTTAATTTCCCCCAAAAAAAAGATATTTTTTTTTGTTAGAGAAAACAAGAGTTTATTATTATTATTATTATTAATATGTATCACAATTACGAATATATTAATTATATAACATTTAAAATATTGCTTATATTATTATTGGTCGAGTCGCTGAACGCTCAACATCATCTTGGCGTTGCCTCTCTGAAGCTCCAATGACACCCTCTGTCGGAGGAACGCGGTCGATCTTGTCTTCGTTGTTGTGGCCTCAAATAGCTTCTTCCCAAGGTCTCTGGTCAGTTTGAGTGCATCTTTGCCCCAAACGCCAGATGACTCGAGACCAAACGCCATTACCATGTGGTCCTCAAGAAGATGTGCGTATAGGCGCCGTTTGTACATCTCCCGTTGGTGGATGATGTGGCCGACGCCCGCGCTGGCGAGTGCACGATAGCCGAGGGCGTACGTATCAGAGACAGTGCCGTCCCACGCCAGCGGCCGATTATGGTCCCAGTCTCGGCTGGTAAGGCCATCCGGTCGACTCCTGTCGTCTCTCTGCAGCCCACCAGGCTCCAGCGTGACGCGGTAGCCGGCTTGCCTAAAAGCGCGCCCGAGGATGTCATTGATGGCATCGTGGCGGCCCTGCGTAAGCCCCGCCAGCTTAGTGCAGCTAAGCCGGTGCAGGCCGCGCTCATCCACTGTTCCACCGCATGAACACTCCTCTCTTTCAAACATGGCAATGCCAAGTCTGAGGCCACTGGCGGCACGAAACTGGTCGTCGGCCAGCTCACTGCCTACGAATTTGGACGGAAACACGTCGAGCCACGCTTTGGCGTCGTCGGGTGAGACCGCTTTCAGTCTAATATCTCTACATCTAACTCGCAGGCCGACAAAAGAGTTAAGCGGGTAGGCTGAGTGGCGATTTGGTCCGACCCCTTCTGCCTTGTGACCTGTTCCTCAGAAGGACGACTAGACTGACACGCGTCCCAGAGCCGAACGGCGTCTTGTTGGTGGCTGATGAATCCGACGGAATAATAATAATAATAATAATAATAATAATAATAATAATAATAATAATAATAATAATAATAATAATAATAATAATAATAATAATAATAATAATAATAATTTATTATTATCCCCGCCCGGGGACCGCCGTTTCGCGAGCTGAGACCTCAAAGATAAGAAAGTATGTGGACCTAAGTCGGGCGCACCACTTTTCGCCATTCGCGTTCGAGACGATGGGTGGCCCTGGGCCCCTCACGGTAACATTGATCTCTCGGGTTGGCGGCGCGTTACAGCAGACGATGGACAAAAGGGCGCACGCCTTCTTCTCCCAGCGACTGTCCCTGGAGATCCAAACAGGTAACGCGACCTCAGTGCTCGGAACTATGAGAGACTGGATGGACCCGGACTTCCGCGCCAGGGGGCGGGCAGGACTTCCTCACGGGCATGAGCGATAGAGCGGCTACGGCGCGCAGAAGGAGCAACTAGGTCGACGAGCAGCAACGTCGTGAAGCATTATATAGATTCTTCTAACTAGAAAATATTGGAATGATTTATTAATCATTTACAATAAACCGGTTATTATCATTGAAATAATAATAATATTAATAGTAATAGTAATAATAATAATAATAATAATAATAATAATAATAATAATAATAATAATAATAATAATAATAATAATAATAACAATAATACAAGTTTGAAAAACACCATATTCTTGCGTATGTGAGCATTTGTTCAACACTAGTGAATGTAGCGACGTATCGCTGTATAGATCACGCAATCTGTTCAATTCAACTAAAGTCGACAACATAACAAAAGCCATGAACTGAATTCTTTTGATAAAGCGTTTAGTGTTCTAAAGTGATCAGTCGAAATTGGCGCTTGGTAATTACTGAGAGAAGCGCACAGGCAATCTAACTCTGACAATGGATACACTGTAATATTGTCTCCCAACTAAGAGAGTAAACGTTTGCCCCATGGGCGGAAGGGGGGGCATCGTGTCTCTCGGTCGGAGCAAATGGGGGAAGGCCAAGGAAAGCCGTTTATAAACTCGTGCGCAGCGCGGCCATTTGTTCTCTCTCTCTCACCCGTTCCATTAATTACGAGCTCCACCCAGCTATACGCAGCCTAATAAAAGTATAGTGGCACGTGCGCACACGTAGACGGAGCTGGCTAATATTGCGTCCGTCAATCGCATTTATCGACATCACGACCGAGCCAGCCTGCAATCAGAAGTTACGGAGAACCTCACTCGCTGCCCACCCAGGACTTCGTATCGTGTGGTGCGCACGCATTTTAGGGTAGTTTTACATCTTTAACTAAACCCATATACTTCATATTTTTTTGAAAACAGGTCGCTATCTGCTAGTGCTTACAAACGAACTAATGCGTGGTCACATGGACCGGAAGTTGGATCGTGTGATTAGTTTGTGTCAATCTCTATATTTGTACTTGTTTTACTTCCTTGTCCTTTGGGGACGATTATTGGCGTCAAAAGACCAGATCATGCATCTCCCAATTAACCAAGGGCTTCTTCTTTTGTTTGACACCCGAGCGACACTTAATGAAATTTTGGCCGAGCAGTTCCTAAATATAGGGTATAAGTGGCGGTGTTGCTCTGCTACTACGTTATGCTACTAAGATTAACTTCCCAAAACTGTAAGTCCGGATTATCGAACAATGTCATCCGACTCGGTATCACATTTGTTCTTTCTCCCCTTGGCCAAACTGGTAGCCTGGTGCTGGGTGCGATATGTGAAACCAACCTATATTAAAACCTATAGGACATAGGTGCATCTAAACGTGCATCTACCAATGATGTACGAAAGCGTGTGTGTGACCGTATCAGCCTTTAGAGGACTTGAGGCGACAGAGAAAGAAGAGAGAGACTCTACGTTAAGAAGAGAGAGAGAGAGAGAGAGAAAGAGAAATGATAAAGAAGTTGTACTTTACTGCCACAAACACGGCTGTGGCTTGTGGGGTAGAACCCAAGTGGACCAAAGCTGGCTGACACGTTTGGGACTGACGATAGCGAGATACGTATGACGAGCAGGCAGATTCTGCCCTCGGTTCTGCACTACTACGCCGGCTGTCTATAATCGTTGGCTGTCACAACCACGGCAATACGTCACACCCGCCAGACACACACAGACACACAGTTCCGGGTCCATATCTTCTCGTTCAGCCGCAAGACTCACTGGGCAGGAGATAGGCACCGCCTCACTATCGCTGTCTTCTCGCCTCTGGCCACGCAGGCCGTAGCACGCCTGCCTGCCAACGTCAACATCCCAACAACGTTTCCCAACGGAATTGCGTTCTCGGCGAACTCGGACATCCACCGCTGTCATGCGCGACGGCAGCAACGGCGACGACGTTGAGGAGAAGGAGAACTCCGACGACTTCCATGACGACGGCCATAGATCGGGAAAAATAGATACTCCTCCACCACCCATACAAGCTTCTTCGGCTACTGCCGTACCTATTATTAGTACTACAACCACTCGCACAGCTAATACTACTACGACTACAACTTCCACCACCACCACCACCACAGCAACTACTGCTACTACTACTACTTCTACTTCTACGTCTAGTACTAATACTGGGGACGAGCGGCGCACCTTCCCTCGTAAACCTGTCCAGTTCCTCCCGCACCGCCCTAGGGGGAAGTCGCAGGGTTCCCCCTTCGACTCACAGGCTTGCACTTGGCCGGCCAATCGACACACTAGGGGGGATCAGCGGTCGGGACACACGCACCTCGAAGGAGCCACCATCTCAAGAATCTCTGGGTTTCTGACTGACTGACCGACCGGTAAGTGCGTATGGTAAGACCCCGTTGCATACCGTTGGGGTGGTCGCAGGCCGCGGGACCAAGAAACACACAGACCCTAACACCTACAGATGCCCTTACACGTCTCCCCCCGCTCCCGTTAGACATACCACTGCTACGTTAGTAGCGGATACCTGCCCACTTTCCGCATTTGTCCGCCCGCTTGCCCCTTCGCCCTTCTATAGGGCGGCGGTGGCTGGTAACACGGTGGCGAGGCCGATAGGCTTGCATGGTACATAGCAACATGTATACCTATCTATATCTAAACATATATACATGCATAAATGTATATTCTATCCACAAACATATAGGCGAGGGCACACATGCACACACACACACACGCAAGACGCAGGACGAACTAGATAGTGGCGCCGGGAAACAACACTCACTCACTCACGCACTCGCTCCGTTCTGACGTTCCCACACGGGGCCCGATCCAGAAGTGTCAGCGGTGTGACAAATAGTCGGATCGCATTAGCGGCCGGTCATCGTATCGCACAAGCGTCATTGTAGGCGGCGCAGGCAGCCAGGCAGGCAAGAGCAGTAGCAGCGATATGACGCCATCCCATAAGGAGAGGCTATCGGAACCTGGCCTCTTTGTGCGCTGCGGTGCTATCTGAGCAGCACGTATGTATGAGTATCTATTTATCTATCTGTCTGTGGGCCCATTCGCCACGTGTAGTGGTGGTAGTGGTAGCACTCTTGTTGTGTTCGCTGGTGACGGTTGGACATCATTCGCGGGGATCTCGTTGAAGGGAGAGCACAGAATAGCGGGAAAAGTAACAGCGGGAGAAAGCGTGGCAAATGGCAATTCAAAGCGAGAGCGTAAAAGAGAAGACAGTGAGAGAGAGAGAGAGAGAGAGAGAGAGATGAGCAACGCTGAAGTGAAGGCAACTCTCATCATATCACAGCTCCAGCTCAGAGTCTCGCCTATGTGTTGGCTACTGATGTACTATGTCTGCAGTGAAGGAGATACAACGCTACAAACAGCGCAATGAAACGACACATTTTTCAAGAAGGGCAACGGATCGAGGCGGCAAGTAACGAGGCGAAATCAAACAAAATGGGTGTATGGCGTAACAGTCTGTCTTTTTTCTCTGTGTGACAGGTTTTCTGTTTGTTAACTTTGTATAATAGCTACCTTAATGCGACTAGTTTTAAAAAGAAATTAAAAAAAGAGTAATGAATATTATCGTGTAGGCTATGTTAAATGTGGAATTTTTCTTTGATGACTGCCTTCCAGTACATTATCCACTCATTTACTTAAAATCAGTTAGGTATGCCTATATGCACAATGCAGAATAGATTAGGTGGAACCCATGTGGCAAATCGTGAATTAACCTGTGATAGTAGATATTCAGTACTACGGTATGATCGGGGCTCTCGAGGAGGTTCTTATATCAATTAGAAAAACAAGTTTAAGTTTTGTCAAGTCAAGTTAACTGATATTGAATTAGACTCTTTTAGATTCTCAAACCATGGGGGCTACTTTTATAAATGCTTGTATAACAAACGGTATTTACTAACAAAGGACCTAAATTACGCGTCCACCAGTGGATGCAAGAGACTCAGTTGACCAGGTTGGGCCAGAATATGGCATAAACTCAAATAAATTATGTAGTCATCTGTTGGATAAAACAAGTTCAACGTTCACACCAAACAAAGACTTTAGGGGCATATTGACTGATTTGGTTCTTACTACCGATCCAGGTGTAATCGAAGATAGATCCGTGCTTAAATCCCCGATGCCCTCAGACCATAATTTATTTGAACTATTTATTTAATTCCGAATATCAATCAATTTATTTTATTCACACTGTCTGTGTAATACTCTATCTAGTTAAAATAGGAGTACATAAGTGTACTCAAGTTGATCAAGAAAGTCCCCTCAGCTTACTCTTAAGTTTCTCGAGGTGATTCAGAGACTGTGGGTATGTACATTTTTGGCATGGTACAGATCACAAGGGGCTTCGCAATATTTACAGATACAAGACTCGTCTGGGTCGTGAAACGACTCCGTTCGACAAACCACATGATGATAGCCATGGGTCGAGAATTTGAACACCACGTGCCTGTTCGCCCGATCCGTATTCTTCCATGTGTCGTCTGTCATTGCTGGCGAAGTGAAGAACTGTGGGCTCACGTCGCTGATCTCCTCCCTTTTCTTGTTCATGAGGTTTACAAATGCCGTCGTCTCTTCAAGCTTGAACTTTTGTTGGATCTCTTGCACGAATCGCTTTTCTCCCGTCTGAAGGTAGACCGTACGATTTCGCGTATTTGTGTGGACGCCAAGAACTCTTTTTAGGAGCGTCGATTTGGCTCTGTCGAGTGTTCGGAGATCTCGCTCGCTGAGATGCTCCCAAATCAACTCGACTCCATAGGCAGCGCATGGGGCTAGCTTGAGCATGAAGAGTTTAGAGGCGGTTTCCAACGAGAGGCGATACGGGTCCGATATCGATGAAGAGGCCACCAGAGTTTTCCTGAAGCGCTCCTCTATGTGTCGAGAGAACGGCGATCCAATCGTCGTGAACACGATCCCAAGGTACGTTAAGTTGTTTACGAACTTTATTAGGACTCCCTTCACCTGGATCTGGTCGCTGGCCGCAAGCCTGCCTCCCCGTCCGAATTTCAGAGCTTCGGTTTTCGAATCATTTATGGTCAGACCTACGCGGCTCGCGTACTTCGCCAGCGTTCTTGCCGCTAGAGACAAATGGAAACAGCTGGTACTGTAGGCGCATACGTCGTCGGCGTACATAAGCGTCTCCACAAGAGGGTGCTTCGTTGAAAGGAACGACGGCAAGTCATTGATGAGGACGGAAAATAGCAAGGGAGATTATCGCCCTGGGCAAAGCCCGTGGTTTGCTCGATTGTTCCCTGATAGCCACGCCATCATCGATTAGAATCCCGTTCTTCTGTAAGATAGCACCAATAAATTCCAAATATCCTCCTATTGAAAAGGGTATAATTTCTGAAAGGGTCATTACGACCAATCATAGCAAGCTGACACGCTTGCTGAACGCTGCAACTGAGAAATTTATTTTTAAACGCACCGGTAAGTCTAAAAATAACACTAGACTTCGTGAGTATATTATTAAAAATGACGCAAGTCCGCGGTATGCTACCTAACTGCGTAAGGCAAGCAGAATCCGGGTACTTCGGGTATTGGAAGAATCCAATTTCAATTTTAAAAATTAAAAGTCGTTTTTAGGTATGCAAAAAAACGCTTAAAGAGAACAGATAATATAACGGCACTAAAAACAAATAATGCAGTTATTACTGACGATATCTCCAAAGCGGATGCCTCTAAGCAGTATGTTCTCCATTTACGTGGTTTAAGCAGGTCCAACGCAAGCACATAATAATATCTTGAATAAAACAAATTAACTTCCATCTAAATGTAGCCTCACGTCAGAATTTACTCTTTCATTATTTTATTTTTTTTATTAGCATGGTGTGAAAAAGCTACCTCCATTAATTTATTCTAGGTCCCAGAAAGCTGGTGTTGTGTCTGAAATTTCGACAATTTGCAATTACGCTTGCACATACAAAGGGTTGCAAGCCGAATGTTGATAACTATAGACATGTGGCACAATCACCAATAGCGTATGTATATTTATACCAACATGGCTTTACTACGGCAACTTCACAGCAACGCAACTAGTTGAAATGGTTTAAGATTGAGCCATTTATATATACAAAAAGTAAGCATTTCATTGAATTAACTTTTTCTACAGCATTTGACAGAGTAAACCATTTAATTTTTAACAGAAACTATTTGACGTAAATATAGACGAGCACATTGTTTCATGGATATCAAGTTATCTAACGAATCGGAGGCTTTGTGCGCGAGTCAACAACCGTTTTAGTCGGTGTGGGGTGTGTCCCTCGGGCGTGTCTCAAGGACTATGTCTAGGCGGATTAATATTCTGTATATTCATCTCAGTTCTTACAAAGCCAAATTATATAGCTATATCCGCGTATGGCCAAAACCATAAAGCACAAACTCTACGCGTTTACGCACTTGATGGAGAAGAGATACCCAAAGTAAAGAGCGCTTGCAATCTTTGAATGACGGTAACACCGGAGCTAGATTTTAACATTCACATCACGCAAACTATTTAATCTGCTAATTTTATAAGTATGTGAAATGATTTTTCGTTGTTTTATTATCGAATACTTAATACTCTATGTCTGCCTTTATCATAATCTTGTAGTTCACAAATTCACTTACAGCTGTGAAGTCCGGCGGCCGTATTTGACAAAACACATTGATGCAATTGGAAAAGTTCAGTCTAAATTCATTCGACGCGTCCCACCTTCTTCTTAAATTGTTATGTATGCCTTTTATCTCGTACATATATATATATATATATATTTATTTTTCGTATATTACATTATGTGTGTGTATGTGTGTTACATATATATATATATATATATATAGTGTATGGCAGCATTCCAACAAAGCGTTTGCCGCTGGAAGCTGAAAGCGTCACCAGCTATAGGAAAGTTAGAAGCTGAAAGTGTTACCAGCTATAGGACCCCGCGAGCGTAGACACTACTTTTGGGGCGTTTGTTGGCAAACCTAGTTCTCGCTTAAAAAAGGTTGATTTATCCACCTTATCGAACTACTGAGCTAGAGCTGTACAGTTGTGAGCTTGTCTTGCGTAACTTGAATTCCGTAACTAGCTTTGAAAATGTCGTCAGTGGGTAGTAACTAAAGGAACAACGTATTATTGAAGTACTCGTTCGTTCAAAAAAAAGATCCGAGTTGGAATGCAATCCATATTTCAATAAAAACGGTAAAAGCTAGATAACTGGCTCGATATCGTCTTGCGGCGTTTGCAAGCCCCATTGCGGTGCCACTGTTTTGGGGCCCGCGTTGTTGTCTCGCACTCAACTGCCGCAGCGTACAACGTACACATTAAATGTCGTACGTCCTGGCACGCAAAACGACGCATCACGGCTCTGGAGGGAGCTTTACTACTACTACGTAGATCTGAAGTATGCAGTCCTGGAGCAGGGGCACTGCACTACAACCGCGCGGGCCGGCCCATCATCCCTAGGGCTCAAATCTCTTTTGATGGAGGAGCTATAGTTGATTTTGTTGCTGCCGTTATTGTTACAATTGCTTTTGTTGGCGCTTTTGTTGTTGTTGTTGTTGTTCCTGTTATTGCTGTTGCTGCTTCTGATGTTGATTTTGTTGTAGCTGTTGCTGCTTCTGATGTTGTTTGTGTTGTTGTTGTTGTTGCTGCTTCTGATGTTGTGACAGCGTCTGTTCGAAATGGTCAGATCGACGACCAATAACACCATAAGCATACGGATGACGGGGGACACATGTCGCATGCGATATATTCGTCAACTTGCTTTGTCAACTGTCGTATAGCGTCGTGGCGCAATGCGACGATTTCTAGACGCGGTAGCGCGGCACCGACGATGGTGGGAGACAGAATGGCTTTTTGTTCTCCCCAAGCTCGTCACCCCACAGCGTTCCATCATCTCTCCCCTGGGGGGGGGGGGGGGGGGCTCGCACAATGGCAGAGACAAACATGGAATAGTTGGAACACCTGTCGTTCGAGGGTGACGCACGCCGATGCACACAAAGTCAGTTTTCACAGCACCTCTGCAGACTCCCCTCGACTGTTCAATCCTGCTTGGCTGCCATGCGCATGGTCGACTTACTGATTTAATTCAGGCAACCTCGCGCGACGCTCCACCGCCACTCCACCAGCATAACCGCCCATTATCACTTCTATTGTGATCAGCGACGCGGCAGCTTCAACCACAACAATAACGACATCATCATGATTGTTGTTGTTGTTGCACAAGACGCTCAGGTTGCATTTCTAAAACCTTGCGTTCTGAAATGCAAGATATACTGGTAGATGTTATACCTAACAAAAGTGTCGTAGAAAAAAGATGGAGCAGGAGGAGAAGAAGGAAAAATGTGCCGCGTCTCCCCGTAGAGGTCTCCTGTAATTAACCAGCTAGTTCAGGCTCCAACAATAGCTCCAACGCAAATCGACCGCTCATGTTAACTAGGCGTGCCTGAATGAAACGTGCAGATCAAAAAGGTGCATTTACTTTCTACATGATCTGCGTGGTGTAACCGTAAGAACCTTGCACTGCAACGTATTTTGATATGATGGGCTACTCTGAGCGTTAAATATGAGTGTGCGGTCTCTATTTTGCCCTATGTGGTCCCGCCATCCTTTGCGCTTCTGCAGTTTTTCCTCTTCCACGGTCTATGATGGTAATTCGAAATTAAGTTTGACAGTTGTGTCGCAGGCGTCCTTCCGAGCACGGTCTATAGTCATTCCTAATGTGGCGAGGCTTACTTCTCTACCATATTCTTACAACATTTAGGCATGCGTAATATGTGCTTAGTTTTTTTTATTTAAATCAATTTCAAAGGTAAACTTCAGACATTTTTCACCGTCTCAATTATTGACGGTTTTTACGCCGTACTGGTATAACCTAGCATCGATCGCAAACGGTAATGTTGTATTACTAAAGCAAAATAAATATAAAACTATGAAGCAGAAAGGCTGATCGATCGTCACCATAAGAGAAGGTATAGTGATTAAAGTTGTGCCTGCTAGTATTATATATTTTTAGCATTGGAAGGCATACTATGGGTTTAACTACTACAACTTCTGCTCAGTTGCATTTTTTCGTGACGCCCGCACGCTATTTAGTGCATGGAAGAGTCAAAGTTGGACTAAAGTACGTTGGAACAGTTTTTGCACGTGATATATATATATATATATATATATATATATACATGTATTTTCCATACGAATTCATTTCGCAAAGACACACCGTTCTTCGCCGAGAGACACTACAGAACAGCGGCGGCACATTTAGTGGTCTTCACATCGAGCATAGGGCATAGAGGCTCTATCGCTGGGCGAACTTTGTACTTAGATAGCATATGCGGCGAGACGGCGGTGTGTGCTTGTTGTTGCTTGACCAAGCAACGGGCTTCTCGCAAAGCACACGACGCCTGCCCCCCCCCCCCCCAGCCCCATTCCTCCCTAAAGTGATCATTACGCGAGCTCTCGGGAGCGTAAAAGTGCCTCCTGCCCTGAGAACAAGGCCGCCGTGTTGGTTTTTGGGGCTCGCAAGAGACTATTTAAAGCCCCTAGATAGAGTCCTAGTTATACCACCGCCCTATGTAACTCAAGGGAGCGCGTGTGTGTGTGTGCTTAGCGTGTGATAATACTGATCATGGTGTTGATGCTGGCTGGCTGGCTGATGATGCAACAGTTTGCTCGGAGTGTATCCAGAGGGTGCGCGCGTCCGGCAAGAGAGGCGGCAGCCGGGTTAAACCTGTGCAATAATACAGCGGCCGAGTAGCGACAGACCTCGTACTGAAATTCTACGCAAACGGAATAGGCAAGCTACGTCGCAGTTGTAGGGGCCCAAGCGTTAGCGTACGCCATGGAAGCAAGGATATTAAGACCAAGGCAAGGATATTGTAGGTTTAAGGCTGCCCTACATATCAGATCTTTCATATATATATATATATATATATATATATTAAGTGTGGCCTCCGACGTCCTTAATATTTAGTGTATATGCGTCGGAGGCAAGCTGTGCGGCCAAGCAAGCCGAAATCTGCCTGTTGAGGATCATCGATTTCTGAGTTGCACAAGTTGTATCCGTTTGCGTTTAAAGCATTAGCGAACGCATTGATGAAATCAGCAATTCGTCAACCTTGCGTTCGCCAACAAGCGCTCGGCACCATTCTTTCGACAGGGTCCAGATCTCGACATCTGGCATGTAAATGCCACTGTGATTCGAGCAGTGTCTGTCTTTCTTTGGATTTTTCGTATTTATCCTGGATGACTTTTTTTTGCCGTAGCTGCTCTCAGTTTCCAGGCCTGCTCACTGGAGACGATGTATTATGTATACTCTATCTGGCGTCCCACTCCGCCTACCATGTCTCAATAGTGACATTCCTTTTCCGGTCTTTTTCTGTCTGCGTGGGGACATCTAAATCTGATAATCGCTTCCTCTCGAGTACCTTGAGATCCCAGAGGATCGAGCCTGCCAGCACCAGAGCAGCATTCGTGCTGACTGTGCGGTACCCTGGACTACCCTCAGAGCTGCTCCCCTGTGGGTCCTTCGTAGTATTTGCTTCGCTTTATTCGTCTTGAGAGTCGTCCTCACCCAAGCTAGCGCTCCGTATAATGATATTAATTTTGCAACAGTCATTAGCAGTGCCCTTGTGTGGGCTCGGGGGTCATCGATGTTCAGCAGTATCTTAGCTATAACACACGGGATGCTTTTGTCGTTGCCTTTTTATGTGACTGAGGCCATTCATCGTTGTGTCCAGTGTGACCCGAGGTAGCGGGCTTTCTTTACCATTTCAATGTTCTGGCGTCGAGCTGTAAAGTGAGCGGACGGATCATCTTCCTCCCTGTGAGGAGTTTTGCTTCGCTCTTTTCTGGGGCCAGTTTATGTCCCGCTGCGTTCATTCACTCTCATTCTGACGTCAGGTGAACAGCCTTATTCATATTCGATTCAAGAGTACTACTACTACT
The DNA here is from genome assembly GCA_003439945.1 of Dermanyssus gallinae. Lineage (NCBI taxonomy): Eukaryota > Metazoa > Arthropoda > Arachnida > Mesostigmata > Dermanyssidae > Dermanyssus > Dermanyssus gallinae. The sequence goes on along the minus strand of QVRM01004396.1, from coordinate 129,639 downwards.
AGTATACGACACTATTGAGTACTTTACAGCGGTAGTTTCAAGATTCCTTGCGTCTTCCTTTTTCTTGTGTATGTGGTTGTAGGAAGCTTCGTTTTTATTCGTCCGGTCTTTGACGCGAACAATCATTGTATGTAAATATGTCATTGGCAAACAAGGCAAACAACATATTTTTGGCCTGGGCCTGTAAACTTCCTGTTTTATTTACACATAAGTCAAACAAGTGTTCTGCCATGATCAGAAACATAAATCAAACAAGTGTCCTGTCATGATTACTTGTTTGACTTATGTTTCGAAACCGAACTAAAGTCGTCGGTATAATTTATTACAATCAATTTTGAATTTCCTTATAAAAGATTTGTGAAATCTATGTATCACCCAGTTTTCGTTATCGGTCAACTACTTCGGTAAAGTTGGTCACCACGGTAGGATTTCGCAGTAGGAGCACTTCAATTCTTGTTAGAAATTCCTCTTTGAACACGCGTTTTTTTTAATTGGCTCAATGCTCGAGTCCCGCTGGATTTCCAACGGTGTTCCGCAGGTAGCATATTTGATCGCCTTACGTTGAGGACCAAACCGCGGCTGGCGTCGACTCGATTTCCGTCAACTACGAAAGACACTTGACACGTGAATTGCGTACCTGAGCGCCCTTTCGTCGTAGTTAATATCGTCCTTTGATGACAGGAGTTCTAATGCCTGTCGTAGCACTTGCTTGTAAAAAGAGCGGGTCAAGTGCTTTTGGTGGTTTTTGGCCTACATTTGTCTTTCGAATATGAACCTTATTTTGTCTAATTCTATCTCTTTGAGCGTTTACGATGTTTAGGGGGAGTCGGTTTTATCTATTTTGCAATGGCTCTGGGTTGCCTTGTTTACTACTAATGTGCTTATTGGTATTTGTACAATGACCCATAAACTCCGCAATCTCATATACGCTATCCACAGGAATTCTTGTCTGGAGGACTATATGAAGATACGTAATGAAATTCCGCAAGTTCTATTGTTGTTTGCCCAGCTGTGTATCGATTTAGTGTTGTCTATATTATCTGATGAGTGTGATGTATGCAGCCGGAAGAAAAATACAAGGGCTTTTAACCTCCGTCTTCCGGCGGCGTCATGTCGTTTTTTCTAATACCAAATTTAGCTGCGTCAGTTCATCTGTGCCAGTTGTCGTTACTTAATGTAGCGGCCTCTTAATAATACGTTCGCTGTTTGTTCGACTGCGTGCCAGGGATATCCTTGCCTTGCAGGTCCTCTATTTGGCGCTTGTATGTAAGTTTGTTGCTGCTGTTGTTAATGCCTTGCTTAATGGCCCAAGCAGTGGGTAGCTGCAGTTGCTGTCAAGGTGGAGCTTCAACTGCCACTGTTTGCAGTGCTGTTGCTCTTAGAGACTAGTTTTGTCAGTGCTTTGATCTTTTCTTAGCATCACGGCAAGCTTGAACCACGTTACCAAGTACTTAACTAGGGGGTATGCCGTATTATTAGATAAGTAGGGCGTTTTTTGCATTTCCTGGTACGCCCAAACCCACTTTAAGCTTGGTAAGTACAGGTGATTCCACAATACCCGTATGCCACAGGAGACCACCGAGGCGACCCTTAGATCAAATAGAGCTTCAAGTGTGCCGAGGGAGTACTTCTCAGATTTGTTCACAAGTGACATGGCTGAATTTTTGAACTAAGGTGCTCAACCGAGACCGAAACTTTCACGGATAACCGGCAATGGCTACGAATAACTAGAGATGAACGATACAAGAAACACATCATCTCATCACCTGCTATTCTCTACCCGGGTTTAATCACACACTCTGCTAAAGACGAGACTATCACAAACCGACGGATAACTGTTGCTACAGTCGATTGCGGCATGCCGTGTTTGTATACCATCTCAGTGAAAGTCCGAGTGCTGCATCTCTTACAGTGCTAGCTCGCTGACAAAATATGTGTTTTAATATATAATAATACACTGTGATTTGTATGTGTATATGTTTACTCATGCCAGACAAATGGTGCAATAAATAAAATGATGATGTGTTTCGTCTAGAGTGACTGCAATTCAATAACGTAGTCACATAATGGCTTTGCAAGGATTCTCTCACATGTCTCATGTGTAAGCGAGACTTCTCTTCAGAAGCATTACTTGTAGACATTCGCGTCGGAAATACTTGTTTTCAACTTACCGGCCAACGAATCCTACTTAGAAAACCTTGCATCAGACAAAATCCCATTTAACACAATTGAGACCTTAGAATCATACAGAAGACATTTAAGGCTTGCTTAGAATGCATATAAGAACGTAATATAGGGTTTGCGTGTCGTAACTACACAGACGAGCGCGCCTTCAGTCGATGGATCAGGGCGGCGGAAAGGAGTATACAGATTGTTCGCCGAGTAGCTTGGCACAGTTATCACCACTATATGTTATTACAACGAAGTTTGAATGATATTCAGAACATACTGCAATAAGTGTTGCCATACTACTAATTGTATAGTTTGTCCGGGGTAGGCTGTATGAACTCTACCGGGGTGTCACCGGGGTGTCAGTTCCTGTTGTTGGTCGAATTTTCTTTGAGCGATACTCATTAAGAATAGATGATAAACCATGCCGCTGAGAGTCAGTGGCCACACTGCCACAAATTGCACTGTTGGGGAAACCCTAGATATCTTAACATGTCCGGGTAATTGTGTGCATTGAAGATACACCACGCGGTATATCTTCTCTGTGCATTGAAGATATATACCACGCGGTCGGAAACGGAGGACGGTCTAGAATTAAAAACAACCTCGTTAAAAAAATTTAATTCTAGGCTGTATAAACGACAAACAATTGTAGCATCTGGGTAATCATACAAAACATGATCCGTGCTCGATGCATACGAAGTTTATTTCTGGACGAAGAGACGTTCAAGCCATCTTGACATACGACCGTAAGACAAAACGAGAAGATTTTGTGTCAGTTATTACCGCAGTGGTGGGCCCATCGAAATTAATTACGCGATGAAAATACACCTCCTTCGGGATCCTTGAGAGATGTATCCAATGTCGGATGCCTACCCTAGTCGGATGTGAGCGATTAACTTAATTAGTAGTTCCAAGTGAAGCGTTCTCACAATTATGAATATAAATCTACATATACAGCGGCTTTCCAGACATTTGTACCTGCTACCTTTTTCCCTTGTCAAAGTATATCATAAACACGATAATCAAAATAACTTGAATTGTTTGATCCAGCTAAATGTAGTAATTTAATCAAGGATTTTAAATCGTTTTGCTGTTGTTGTTGTTGTTAATCTTTGCAACAAAATAGCTGTCACGGAGTTTCCAGTTCGGTTAGTGAAAGAGGCTGGAAGCCAAGACAAGGGTCGCCGTTTCGAGCAGAAAAGCCTTGGCGGTAATTGCAGATGCAGTGGCAGTACCATTATAAGCAGAAGCAGCGAAAGCGGAAACGCCAGTAGAAACCGAAACAGCGAGCGGCCAACTGGCGGGGTTTGTCTAGGACGCTATGGTTATGGTAGTCATTTACCGGGGTGTAGTCAGTTCCATCCCTCTTGTTGATAGAATTTTTGTTAAACGATGCTCATTGAGAATTATTGACAAATCATACCGCTGGCGATCAACAGCCATGCTGCGACAATGACTGTTGGCGAAACCCTAGATATCTTAGCAGGAGCGGCCTTCGGTGAATTATGCGATATGCCGACATCACAGCAACCCCAAGCCCATATGAGACCGACGACACTCTCACTGATTAACAACTGCTTTTTTAGAAATGTTAATAATGTATCAAACAAACGAGCAGCAAACGCCTCCTTGCTGTAAAGTAAAGCTGTCAACACTGGGCAGTAAACCAGGATCGTCAACACCAGGTGGTTCTTCGTCCACCAAAGTATAATTGCAATACTTATGTGCTTGCTGCGCGCCCAAGCCGAAGTACTTGCTATGCTGGCGGGATACGGGGAACAGAACCAGGATGCACGAGGAAATGTCACGTGTTCGAAACATAATATCATCCTCTACAGATGACCTCTGGCAGCAGGAGCGATCTATGGGGTAATCTTGGCGCAGCGGACATCGGATCTTTGCCACCGTCATACTCGTCGTTACCGCAGTCATCCTCGACCGACATTTGATATGTAGATAAAGCTAATTAGTCAGATACATAGATAGACGGATGAATACCTCTGTCTCATTTTCTTTCCACAGAAATCTTACTAGGTATCAGGTGTCGAAACAGCCGCGACCACAGTAAATCTGTCTAAATTCGCATATATATTATACGCCCACGACCTCATAAAACAATTGTCACTTTACTTGCATTCTTAATGAAATTTAAAAGTTAATACAAAACAAAATTAAATAGAGATATATATATATATATATATATATATATATATATATATATATATATATATATATATATATTTCTTACTCCCTCATGTTATCCGAGTTGTCAATTCAGAGTGAAGTAGTCCTTAAGATTCTAATATTAGCTATGGCAAAAAAATGCATGCTTTTTCTAACTAATAAAATGTGTATTATTCGTTCTGGGCCCACTTTTGATGCAAAACAAATCGATATCAATAAACGTCTTAGTGGGTGGAATGCAACGTACTGACTCTGCCGATTAGTAGGTAGTTAAAAACGCTATCTGGAAAACAACTCTGTATTTTAGTATCTTTAGCGACCCTTGTAACCATAAAATTAAAGGTATAATCAATTTTATAATTTAATAATATAATCTGAGTTCGAACCTATGCCACCTATGAACCTTGTATTAATATTATGCTTTCAAATTGAAATTAGGCAATTGCCGATGTGAACTATTAGCGGTAATGACCAAAACAAGGAAATATAAAATAAAGTACAAATACGTCACTAAATGGATAGTTCGTGTATTTAATAACTGAATAGACCCTAGCTACCGACGGGAAGTTTAGTTAAACTAAGATTAATAACGTTGGCACACTGTTCAAGTGTTCGAGACAAAAAAACTCCAACGTGACGGACTAGGATCGCTGACTTTCTCACATGTTATCTTATTGAAGTTCTGTACAAAGGAGATAAATTATTGCCTCTCCTAAAGCTACTTGCGATCCTTCTACTTGCGACTTGTAATGCTACTTGACCGTCCACCGTGTGCAAATTACCTTATTCTAACCATAGTGTTTTCTTTAAGGTGATACATCGCTGTGCAGCATCACAATTATACTATTTCTAAATATCTAAATCAATATATCATTATAGACACTTTTTTCGGGTCGTGTGTACGGAAGAGGACAAGTCTTCTTAGTAATGTCGCGAAGGGCAGGGTAGACCCTCTATTCTCCGATCGGTTTTTGTACCTCTGTATCATTTGTATCGGCTATGCAACGAAAATTGTGAAACAAAAGCTCTTACCTACCGTCGTAATCTACTGCTTAGCGTGCGTATGGACGCTGGCTAAGCTATAGCAAATTTTTGGCAGAGAAACAAAAAGGGCAATGATAAACAACAATGACAGCGCCAGATGTTCTCCTCAGCTATATGCAGTAAAGCTTTTGCCCAGAAGTGCGCAGAAGGGACTCATCCTTCTGTTGTATTTACCGATTTCAATGTGGGATTTAAAATGGCAACGCGCACATACATTGGCATCCTTTAGCAATTAGCAATCAGCAAAATCCTGGCGAGTTTTTTAAGGTTAGGCAAAAAAGGAGAAGTTAACTTAGAAGGCAGGGTGACAAGGGTCCATCCTATATATAAAACTATAGGCACGATACGCAGTGCAATAATCCTACTCACTTCTATTTTTAGTACAGACGCTTGATCTGTAACCACTCACTTCAAACTCTGCACAATATGTAATACATAATTGATTGTATTTCAACGACGTTCTACCAAAAAAACGACTAGCCAAATGAGACGAACTCTGCCCCAAATCGACCCCGACTAAGCTCATATGATGCGTTCTATATCTCCGGATTGTGCTGTCCCCACTCTAGAAATAAATTTACTAAACACCTGTAAAAACAACTGTTCCGGAACGACTAATAGGGATTTGGTTGCACATAAGTAATTTAATTAAAGCTCATTAAAATAAGCTATTCATCTCCTCAATCTGACCACACCTAACAAAATAAAACCTAGCCGTTTGCAGCGCGTTGTAGGGTGTACATTTTTGGCCGGTTTTTAAGCAAATCCACGCAGGTGACTCCGGAACGCAAAACTCTGCAGCCAGAACTGTAGCATTTACTACCGAAACCTCTATGTGGATGGTCTACCAGACAGCTTTCATGCAGGAATCTAGCAAGGCGACTCGTAGGAGTTGCCTTTACTTTGCCTAGTGACTAATAACCTGGTCGCATCTCTACTCATGGCTCTACTCAATTTTTAATATTTAGACGACAGAATCTTCGGCGGTTTCCCTAAGAGACATCTCGAAATGTATCTTAGAGTTTGCAGATACGAGGCAGCGAGAAGACCGAGCAAGACTAAGTGCGACGCATTTTATTATTCGCAGACTTGACGTAGGCAAAAAACGTGTCTATGACACTCCGGAAGCTCTTGCCTAATGTGAGAGTAATCGCTCCGCGGGATTCAAATATAATGGGCGGCCACTATTATCCGACAGATTCCCTTATGGTCTGGATAAAAGGCTCGCTAAGCTTAAATATACATGCGATTGACTGCAGCTAGTTGGCTCGCACAGCGGCTACTTTCTATCCCGCTCTTATTTTTTACCCTTTATGTTAACTCACATATAAAGAGGAGTTGATATAGGCTATTGAGCCAAGAAGATGCGTTAATTTAACGGCGTAGCCAAAACAACGGAGGAACGGCGGCAGCTCATCCCGGAGCTTTGGCCTGACCCTAAAGCACTTCTACAAATTTCAATAGGAGGATTGGTCCTTTCCAACGTTGTCACCTTGAATGGCCCGGCGCTATTGACATTAATGTCTCAGGCCGAAGGTTGCATGGGATCATTTCTAGACACGACCTGTCTAGAAGAGCTCAAAAGCGACCTCTACCGATATTAGAAGGACCTTTCACCCGCGGCCACGAGTAGGTGACTCCCCTGTGTGGGAAGCTGTTAGACGGTTTAATCCGGTCGGCTTATAACGCCACTGGAAGGGCGCACCTGAGAACAGTATTAGCTGGGGAAGCGGGGACCGGGCTACATGGCTTTCCAAGTGTCTTTCAAGCACCCCTCTGGCTACATCGCCAAATGAGAATACTATGGGGATTGGTGTCGACCTCCGACTGGGGGAACTATTCGTAGAGCCCTATCACTATAAATCCCGAGATCCAGTCCACACTTGGGCACATCAAATGTTATAATGCACGCATGACGGTGGTCGTGCGGTGAGACATGCTTGCATTAACGCGTGTAGGCGCGTGTATAAATTCGCGCCGTTCGCTTTTAAGACACGAGAGCCTGCAGGCCCCGACAAAAATATCGCAAAATTGCATCTGCGATGAGAGCAGTAACACCACGGGAAATAAAGGATTAAGGCAGTTCCTAAGACAGATGCTCTTAATTTTTTAAATCCAACAAGAAAACACAGTGGCGATGGTTATGTCGTTTTTAAAATGGGTTAGCCCTGGATTGAACCCACTTTTTTGTTTGTTCTGGGAGGTTTCGGGAATGCATGATGCACATACGCCACTAGCAGCCTGCGTGACTAGTGTGAGACTCGCCAAACCCACTAACCCGGATTCCTCTCCACCCCTCCAGGCTCGGTATTACTTGGCATTACATCGAAGCGGATAGAACCCACTGACGCATAAGTAATGTACGAACAGTGTTTATTAATCGGCGTAAGAAAACGGTGGGGAGCCTATATAGATATAATATATATAAGACAAAGAGAGAGATATAGAATAGAGGACATAAGAGAGAGAATAAGAGAAGAAGTAAGAGATAAAGATAGAGAGTGAGAGAGAGAAGAAGAGACTGTTTATTATTATAAAGGATATATACTATAAATTATCTATATCTATATCTATCTATCTATATTATATATATATCATATCTTATCTATCTATATATATTTCATATATATCTTATTCCTATATTATATTATAATATAATTATATATATCATTATATATCTATTATATTATATATTCTTATATTATCTATCTTTTTTCCGTTTTCTTTCTTACTATGTACGATGTCAGGGAACTTCATTCCGCGTCCATTGGCGGCCCGATCATAAATTGCTGCTAGGCCTGGGCTGCGTGTAAATCTCATCCGCATGGCGCATATAATTACCTATGTGCCATTTTCAATGCCCGTGAGAGACTGGAGAACTGGACGGCGCGCGGCGGAGCTCCGCACAAGCGGAGAGCGTCTGTGTGTTGCCTGCAAACTTGGCGCAGCCTAGAGACTGGGTGAGGCGAGAGCGTCTTACTGTCAGTGGCCGCCGAAGGTGGCCATCAAATAGCCCGAGCCGCAGCAGCAGCAGCGCCGCCTACGACTGTGCTGTCTCGTGACATGACATCATTTCTCCTGCACGTTTGTCTGCTCTGTCCAGCACCTCGCTGTAATAAACCGCTCACAACATAAACTAGCGTACGCTCGCAGTAGCAGAAACAACTGTACTTGCGACACCGTTAACGGCAACAGTGGCATTGAGAGCAGCAATAACAACAACAACGACGACAGCAACAACAACAACGACAGCAGCAGCAACAACAACAACGACAGCAACAACAACAACAAGAGATTAAAATACTAGCTACAGCAAGAACGAGACAGACGTTAACAATACCAACGACGGGCAATGAAGACGACGAAAATGACAAAGGGAACTACCATAGCTAGGGTCATAATTTTCGGTCGACGGTGCAGGACGGGTGCTGTCGTCCGACGCCCCGTGCCGAACTCGCGACGGCTGATGAAAGAGGGTGCCGCCACGCAATACAACAGCAATTCTGTCCGCAGCGTGTGGGTTTGCGTGAACAAAGACGATGGAAGACCGGACGGCAACCAAACAGAGCGTGGCACCATCCGCGTGGGGGCTGTACAGGAGAGCGGTGAGACGCAAGGGCAAGACGCAAGGGCCCATGGGGGGGGGGGAAACTATTCGCCAGAAGCACCTAAAACGACGACGAAGAAAAGCGCCACGGTCGCTATGCGTTCCTCGGGCTCCTGTCCGTCGTAGCCCGTCACAATCATCTCGCCACCGATTCATGTGTTTTCCCTTCATGTATGGTTTCCCTTCCCCCGTCATGTATGTTGCTCTCTCTTTCTCTCTTTCTCCTTCTTTCTGTTTTCTCTCGCCGAGGTGAGGAGGGCTGGTGATGATTTGGCGTTTGTCAATGGGCCAAAATAGTGCAATAGTCCACGGTTCTAACAACGGTCACAGCGACCGCGATTCCTACAGCTACACAGAAGACACGCACACACACACACAACTGCGAGAAGGACTACGCACGCATGACAACTACCGTTGCACGCTACAGACACAAATCTCACCATGAAGACAATCGTGCACACATCTATACACATACAAGTATATGCAGCTTCATGTACATTTATATGCATTTGCGCATCTAAGTGAATATATATATATATATATATACTTTTTTTTTTTTTTTTTTTTTTCTATGGCAAACAATTCGGATTTTTGCGTCTCAAGAAATGACTCTACGTGTGTTTTTACTGCTCTTTCCCCTGTAAATAGTTATGCCGACACGTCGATAGGTGGTATTCCAACAATGCGATGTCCGGTGAGTACAGTGGATGCGGCTTACTTTTCCAATCGAAGCTCTCTTTCTTCTTTACGCTTGAATCTACATCTTTCCTATTTACGAGACTGTGTTTCCTCGTTTGGAGAGCGGCAAAAACTTGATCGAGCTGATCAAAATACACGTCCGTGTCAATAATTTGGCCACTAGGAGCAAACTCTCGGTGGACGTTCCCATGCTTATCCCATCAGACACAGAGCAAAATTTTGCGCAAATAGGTTAGTCTACTTGTCGTCTTCTGGGAAGGTTGGCCTGGGGCGCACTAGGATCTTCCACGTTTCACATTGCCGTACCCACCGTAGGTACTCATTGGTTTAACTTTGACACGAAACCATGGTCGCAAAGGCGAGTGACTATTGCTGTGGGACACGCTACAAAGTCTATGGGTAATTCACGCGTAAGGATTCTGTTCCACAGACGTCCTCCTCGTTCCGAGCGTAAGTTGCCTTCCAAAATTGGGTTTATCCAGAAAGCAGGAACGAAACCTGGCAAACAAATTGTTGCACAAAGTCTTTGAAATGCTGTCCTCACCAAACACACTCTAAATATTTTGAGCAATTTCCGGAGCAGTAAAACATTTCTTGAATTCATACAAGATCGCCGCCCGTCCACTTTGACAGAATTTATAAAGCAAAGACGACAAATGAAATCATTTTACGAAGCCCTCAAAGAGTCTACAGTCTTTTGCAGTTTCATAGATATCTGTTTTATTAGATATCTCAACATGTCCGGCCCTCGGTGCATTGGATATGTGCCACACGGCAATCTCAAGCCCGTAGAGGACGGTGGATGGTCTAGATATTTGTTTTGTAAGCACCGCTGATTTTTTAGAGGACATCTAAAAACACATTTGAAAATTACAGTTTCCTCTTTTTCTGACCAGCTTACTATGTAAATATATATATATATATATATATATGTATATACCGACAGAACCCTTTGGCAACTCTGTCGACAGCCGTTAGCAGAACGTCCCTGAATATATATATATATATATATATATATAGTTTTTAATATTAGTGACAGTAATTCCTCGTGTCCATAACAAAAATGGCAAGTAAAAGAGTGGAGCCACAACATTCGAAATTTTGAAAAGTGCGCTTGTTGAAAAATGAGGGAATCACAAATGAGAACTTGATGGAAATCTAGCCGAATTATGTTTCTAAAAAAGTGTGTATGGTCGGCCATATCAAAGACACATTTCAAATCGAATGATCGAATAAAATGACAGTGGCACGTTTTGTGATCGTTTATGAGCTTGGTGCAGCCTGCACCATGCTTAGTCGGCGCGTCATCGTTTATCGGAGTCTCTCGATTCAGAGCCTAAAACAGCGCGACCGCTACCACAGGTCCTTTGTGTCACACAGCCGGTGTTTGTTGCCAGGGTCAAATGTATAGACGTGGGTACAAACATGAATGCACACGCGTAACACAACTTACACCTGCCCACACAACCACACATAACACCTAGAACCAAGCACTTGGCAAATAGCGCTTCTATATAATCTTATACATAATCTACTCCTGCTAGTTTGTCACCAGGCTTCCCAAGGAAAGTACTAGACGGCCAGGCAGGCAGTAGTGGCATGCTCGGGGTTGAAGTAGTATTAAAGAATGGTTTCAGCTTCTCGCCTCTTCCTGAGGCTATTTAGGTGAGAGGTTTTTAGTGGGTATTATGCCAACAACATCGGTATCGAGGTCCACACTTCCCGCTCGGGGTGTGCGTAAAAACATTTTTCCCTCTCACCATCAAAAAAAATCAGTGGCATGCTATGTCTTGCAGATTCTTAGGAACTGGAAGTGTCTTAACTAGATCACGTTGAAGGCGAGACACGTAGACACAATCGATGTGATCTAACGGTCCATTCGGGTTAGCGATGTAAGCGACGCCTGGCTAAAGGAATGATTAGTTAAGCCCACAAATCAAATAAATCACAGGCGTCGCTAGCATCAAGACATTACTTAATCAAAAGCCACCTATAATACTTTTCGGGCTGACCCCCAGCCTAGACTAAACGTCCACGGGACTGGTTTTCGAATTGCTTTATAGACAGACCCCCATAAATTCAAATGTGCAAGGGTAGGGCTCAAACCCGCGCACCTATGTGTTTTCTCTGGTCGCGAGGCGTAGGTGAATGCACTACACACCACACAATTAAAAGCCACCTGGTAACGTGGGACGGAGTTATTATTTAATTGCATTAGGCCGTGAAGAAAACGGCCGGCAGGTCAAAGGATTGGTGTTGGAGCCATAAATGGAGCTATTTGCCACTCCACTCAATAGCGCGCTTTGATAACTGAACAAATACTTTTAATGTGTGCATTGCGCAGACAATATCTACCATTGATCAAATCAATACAGCATAAAAACATTATTGGCCATAAAATCAATGGCCACTTTTAGGGCAGGCTTAGCAGCAGAGCGTAAGTTAATTTACAGATCTATTAGCAGTGTTTAGGTTGGCTCGCCTACAAATTTTAGAGCCAATGATGCATATGAGAGTAGAGTTGCTCAAGCTTGTCCGTCAAACTTGCAATGAGCCAGTCCACGAGGAAGATCCATGCAGAACTTTGAAGAGTTCGTGAGTGCCGCATGAAGAGGCGTTAACGGAGTTTCTGATTTTGTGTGGCGGTGACGTTTAGTAACTCTCGCGGGGCGCAAAATCTGATGCTGCGGATTTTAGCGACCGCAGGTACAGGCCCGAAATCTTGCGCATTATTTAGAAAAATCTGTATACAGCAATATATATATATATATATATATATATATCTCAAAATACGTTTAACGAAAATTATGTGGGACGAGTTTATCACAGAACTTCAGAGGGCTTAAACATGATATTAGAGTAACGCAAATAATATATTTTTTAATTATACTTAAGAAGAGTATGAGTTTGCTATCGCTTCTTCTACCGCTAGCCGGGAAATTTAAATTTTAACGAATTTCAGTCACACAGCTGTGGCATTTAACTAAACGAAAGCAAAATTTATATTGGCGGATTGGTCGGACAAATGCCATTGTAATTATTAGTATAAGAATTATAATAACACTTCAGAAAGAGAGAGAGAGACAGACAGACAGACAGAGAGATATACCTGGAGCGAGAGGATGATATATTATTATATGAGGCAACATGTAGCACTATAATGATGTTACGGACACATCACACACACACACACGCACACACGCAATGATATTTCTCGTTTAGCAGCGAAACAGCACCGGATATACCGAGAGAGAGAGCCAGAGAGAACAACTATAGGGAGACAGGAAGAGAGAGTAAAAGCGCAAACTGTTGTGGCCGAGAGCGCGTCGAGTGGGCCAGCGCGGACGCTGGAACAACGCAAGCGATAACGTGCAACGCGCTGATTTAGTGGGGCTTATCGACTGTTCGTCCGAAGCCGACAGGCACAGTCGCTATGTTTGTTCTCCGGCCTGTTGCCGAGCGCCAGTCGAAATGATCGGACCGGCGAACAACGCATGAACGCACGCTCTACCTCCTCGGCCTCCTTTGTCAGCTGGCTGGCTGGCTCGTCCATCTCTCGTTTTCTGCTTCTGCTGGCCGCGCACCTCCGTCTCCCCCCAACTCCACCGCCGCCCGCCCCTTGATCACCCCTGTCGGGGCGTCGACGAGGGCGCTGGCGGGGGACGCGGTGCTGGGCCCGCCAAGTCCTCCGCTTGTTAACGCTGCCCTTGCTGCTGCTGTTGCTGTTGTTATTACGACTGCCGCTGTTGTTCTTGCGGCTGCCATTGTTGTTGTTATTGTTGTTGGTGGCGTTGTTGCTGTTGTTCGTTGTTGGTGGCGTTGTTGTTGTCGTCGTTGTTTTTGGTGTTACGGTTGCCGCTGTTGTTGTTATTGTTGTTACTGTTATGGCTGGTGCCACTGTTCCGCCACCGTCATCGATATTAGTTGCCGTCGTTGTTTGGTTGTAAATAGTGGTGGGGAGAAATAAACTAGTTAGAGGCCGTGGTGGGCGCTTTTCTAGTAGGTTAGAGCTTGCGTAACGTTGTGCGTCGTCGTGTGATGCGTGGTCACGTCGCGTATGAACGCGCTAACTAGCAAGCGACGAGCCCGTCGGCTGGCTGGCTGACGGGCTCACTAAGTAAGTAGGTAGATAGGTAGGTACTAGTAACGATATGTAGTACACTTAGGCAACTAGATAGATACGCAGACAGACTCGAGAGCGGAGCAGACTCCGCTGAAATGCCAATAGACAGACGCATGGCGACTCCAAATGGCATACGCATGGCGACTCCGATTGCAACCGCAGCAGCTACAGCAGACGACGATAGATGACTCGAAAATGATGTTGATGATGGTGATGATGAGCGTGGCGATGATGGTGATGACAATGATGATGTGATAGCCGGCGTTGTTGTTGTTATTTTTGTTTGTCATAATGATGACGGAGGTGGCGCAAATAGCCAACCTTGGTTTAAATTGCCGAAACGGCAACGACATCGGCACCGTCGATAGCGAACGAAGAAAGCAAAAAGAACATGTAGCAGTCGTAGAGAGACCTTTTTGTTAATGCTGCAATCCGATGAGCCGCTTTGACAGGCCCTAACCATACGAGGTGTGTTCAAAAAGTATCGCGACTTTTGAATTTTCGCGGGTTACGTATATTCGAATTTCGATTTTTTGTGGCGTTATGTTGGTACTCATGTCTCTCACTTATGCCGACAAGCTCGGCCATTTTGAATGTTCACTTAATTGTTGACAGCTGCTTTGCTTGCACATGTTTTGGATCGTCTTCGATTTTTACCTATTCAAAAAAATGGATCAAAGAACCTGTATCAAATTTTGTGTGAAAAACGAAATTAAGTGCGCGGATGCATTCCGAATGTTGACTGTGGCATACGGAGAAGCTACCTTGGACCGAAGCAACGTTTATCGGTGGTACAAAATGTTCTCAGAAGGCCGAGAAGATGTGAACGACGAAGAGCGTGCCGGACGCCCGAGCACTTAAACAACAGACGAAAAAATTAATGAAGTGGAGAAAATGGTATTGGCCAATCGTCGAATCACCGTTAGAGAAGTTGCTGAGGACCTAAACATATCGATTGGCTCGTGCCATTCGGTTTTTATCAATTATTTGGGCATGAGACGGGTCGCCGCGAAATTCGTACCAAAATTGCTCAATTGCGACCAAAAACAGCATCGCATGAACATTGCTAATGAGATGTTGGACTCTGTCCGCGACGACCCAAATTTGCTCCAGAGGGTCATAACTGGTGACGAATCGTGGGTTCATGGTTATGACGTGGAAACCAAAGCTCAATCATCTCAATGGAAGCTGCCGCACGAACCAAGACCGAAAAAAGCGCGCCAAGTTCGGTCGAATGTGAAAGTTTTGCTGACAGTTTTCTTCGATTGCAGGGGCGTGGTGCATCATGAGTTCTTGCCACAGGGTAGAACGGTGAATAAGGAATATTACCTGCAAGTTATGCGCAATTTGCGCGAAGCAATCCGCCAGAAACGCCCGGATTTGTGGAAGAACAAAAATTGGCTTTTGCACCACGATAACGCCCCTGCTCACACATCGTTGCTTGTGCGCGAGTTTTTGGCCAAAAACAACACACTAATGATGCCGCAGCCGCCGTATTCCCCAGATCTGGCCCCCTGTGACTTTTTCTTGTTCCCTAAACTGAAGAGGCCCATGAAAGGACGACGTTACGCTACGCTTGACGAGATAAAGACGGCATCGAAGGAGGAGCTGAACAAGATAAAAAAAATGGTTTTTTGAAGTGCTTCGAAGATTGGAAAAACCGTTGGCACAAGTGTATAATATCTCATGGGGATTACTTTGAAGGGGACAAAATAGATATTCATGAATAAATGAATAATTTTTGAAAAACACAAAAGTCGCGATACTTTTTGAACACACCTCGTACGACCGCACCGAATTTATCACTTCCTCCCAACCCCACTTGCCCTCCCTCCCTCCTTCCAATCCTTTCCTCTCGAGTCCAAGAATAGATCGCCGTAAACGTTTGCAAGAAAGAGAGCCCTCGTTGAAACGGGCCAAATCCCCCGACTCCAATGGTCGCCGTTACATATAACTACATAACTAACTGCTCGACTTTAACGCTACAACTGATATCACTTTTGAGTATCTCTTGTTGCTCTTCTCTCTTTCTCTCTCGTACTAGATAATGTGTCAACAAGTTGTGTCAACATAAATGTTATTGAGTCACCTTCAAGCACAGGCCCTGATGCACCCAGTGGTGTCGTCTGTGTGGGTAAATTAGCCCACAACTCAGAGGTATTCAAGGCCGCCGAAAGCGGCGTTCTGCCGGACGAAAAGCCTAGAAGTATCTTGAGGGTAAAGGAGCTTATCCCAATTAGCAACCCTCGTAGGCCACACAGCGGGTACTGACCAAAACACTAACTTATGTTTCAATATACGTACGCCAACGCACACTCACATATATGCACGTGCATGTATGTATGCAGAAATTGTTGTTTACCAACACTCGTTTTTATATATATATATATATATATATATATATATATATATATATATATAATGTATACCTCGATACACATAAATAAATAATAACTATATATATATATATATATATATATACAATATATGGTTGTTGACCAACACGTTTATATACAGATTGTTGTTTACAAGCACGCGGGCATCAAAGGCGTGTCCCACAACTGCAGGGAACCGGGAGGCCGCGCGGATGTCTCCACCGTGACCAAAGCGGCCGGAAACAAACCATGTCACTGCATACGACAGTTACACACCAACAGCGCTAAAATTACTGCCGACAGTCATGAGCTTATAAGTATATATATACTTCCTGAAAAAAAATATACGGCCACCTTTTTTTAATATTTTTTTAAACTTTGCCACATTACGCGCATTTATTGTAACCAATCGTGCAAAGACTACAGTTCTACATATTCAAAGAGTAACAGCGAAGACTTTTGCCGACATTTGGAGTCTCAGATTTCTTTAAAACACGGGATTCCTATATTTGACGCAGCTACACATGTCATCCTCACTCCTAATCAAGACGTTTCCGTCCCTTTTTCTATTGGGAACAATGATTTTCAGAGCCGAGTTCTAGCAAACCTTAAAATAAGTACATATTGTTATGATAGATCCTATATATATATATATATATATATATATATATATATCGATAAAAATGCATACTTAAATACGCATGTTACCCGTTAGAACAGACATAAGCGAAATATTAAGATCCGTCAAGGGTTGCCCGCAAGTATCAAGGCGATACAGTGTGCGCCCATCAGCGCAAAGCTTCCATAGAAAGCCCTCTTCTACCGCCATGGAAATTATAGCGTCTGTAAAGCTTGTGATTGAAGGCATGAACAGCATATTGCGTTAGGCATTTCTAAGTCTTTTATGCTTTTTTAAGAAAAGCTTACTATTACGTAACCGTACAACTTTTAAAGGAAATATAGCAAAATCATAATTATATACGCGTAGATACAAGATGGGGCGCCAAAATCCGTTCCGCAAAATCCGCAAAAACGGGTTGTCTGAACGTGTCTTGTATGGGTTCACGCGTCATGCCAGGTATCCAACGAGAACCTTTCAAGTAGACTGTAACCGAAGAGTGCCGTGGCCGACCGAGTCACTGCGTATAAGAAACTCTAAATAAATAAATAAAAAAAGTAAATATCAGCTATTCTTTTCGCTCATTGTGTCGGACGGACTCCTAATGAGATTTGAGAACATTCCATTGTTTTCCGAAAACGACACTTTACAATATTAGGGCTAAGTACACGGCTAAAAAACAAACATATATAGAGCAATTTAGAAACCTGAACCGGGTTTCACGATCGAATGCGATGTATGAAAGCCTCATATTCAACTGAGGCAGTGTAAAACTGAATTTTGGACAATCCCCTGACGTACACTGATAGGAGTAGATGGCGGATCATGCGAGCCTGTTCTGGAATAAGCACTTCTGACCGCCTAGCAATCCAGATTTCAATCCTCCGGATTACTGAGTACGGACGTAATTAAGCGAGAGTCTAACAACACTCAGTATAACAACAGAAGCATGCTCACTGTCTCTACTCATCAGCCATTTGTAAATTGATAGGCAGGTTTGCCAAGATTTCTGTAAGCGGTTTAAGCGTCTAGTTAAGGTGATAATTAAAGAAAGCAGCCGTTACTTTTAATAAATAGAGTCCGTTAGGAATAACACTACGGTCAAACAAAAATGCAGTGAAATAATTGTTTTCATTTGGATACAGCACCTACCCAAGCAACATCACTCATATATATATATATATATATATATATATATATATATATATATATTAGGTCTACAAACAAGTATTTTCGGTTTTGGCGCTATAAAGAAAAACATATATAGGAGACACGGGAGGTCTTATTTATTGATTTATATATTCTCCGCCGGAAGATACAACCTCTGCCCAACGATTTACAAGGTTTTCGATTCCTAAATAGTCTTCCAAATGTCCAAAAAATCCAAAATATTATTCCAGTCCAGAACGCACGTATTCGATAGAAGTGAATTTTTTACCACTTAAAAAATGTTGCATCGATCTGAATAGGTTGTAATCAGATGGTGCTAAGTCGGGGGAATACGGTGGATGTTCCAAAAGTTCCCATTTTAGCTCGGAAATTTTTGAAAGGGTCTCCCTACTCACGTGGGGCCTTGCGTTGCCTTAGTGGAACAGGACACCCTTACTTGAAATTAGTGCAGGGTACGACTCCTTTAATTTTTCGTGAACCTTTTCGAGTTGTTGACAGTACACGGCCGTATTTATTGTATGGTTACGCGGTAAAAGTTCATAGTGCACTATTCCGCCCACATTCCACCAAATACACAATAAAAGCTTGTTTTTTTTTCTTTCGGAACTTCTCAAACCACTGTTGGCACATTCTGTCTGTACAACAGGCATCTCCAAACGATTTTAACAACTTTTTGTGAGGCTGCGTTGCACTCAGTCCATTTTTAAACTCATGGAGTAAAATCGCCCGAATTTGGCATTTTTCGACCTTCATTTTGCAGCACTTTTACGAACAAACGGCTAAACAGATTTCAAGATGGTTGAGGCCAGCAGATTGCCCGCTCTTTTTCACATGAAAACAACAAAGAGTGAGCCAATGATCTATGCCTAGGCGCCGGGGCAGGCGATGTGAAAGCCGCACAAGCGCCAATCCAAAAAGACTTTTTTTGTAGACCCTATATATGTTTTTAAATACTGTTTTATGAAAATACTTAATACCGTCAACGGGAACCGTATCTTCTTATAGGGATGCCTTAAAAGGATATCTAATGAAAACACCATGACACGTTCACCACTTAACCTCAGACATTGTGGAGCATAGTTTCCGGTAGCCGGAAACAAAAAAGACTTTTTCGGGCTGACTCTTAGGTAAGGTGTGAGGCCCTTTATTAGAAAATTCTATCTAATCATAATATCCATTTTAATATTTTAATTATTCATAATAATCTCTTTTGTTGTTTGTTACCAAACAAGAAAGAAAAAACCTTTGGCATTTTAACGTCCACGAAATTGAATTCGCATTGTTTTTCGTAAGACGGACCCCATAAATGCAAATGTGCAACGGCGGGAATCGAACCCGTGCACATACATATGTGTCTCCTCCTCCGGTCGCAAGGCGCACACAAATGCACCACGCCGCACCACCGAGCTCGAGAGCCCTATGAGAACAGGGGCAGACGTTGCATGCTAGCTCTTCCGAGTCTTAGCTCACTAAGAAGAAGGTATCTTTTTTTACAGGCACTGAAGGGCGCTTTTGCTAGGTTAGCCACTCTCGTCCGGCCACCGCAGTTACACAGCAAACAAGCGAGCAAGTTGGAGTTGCATCCATTGCGTACAGCAAACTCTGCCAATGACCCATCGTCGATAAGCGTTTCGTGCAAAGGCATCGTGCAGCTTTCCAGCATATGCAGGTAGTGTTCACTCTTTCCCCCACACCAATGACGTGCTCAGGCCAAAATAGGATTAACGGCCTCTTGGGCGGTAAGCGACCGCGAGGGGTATACAGGATTATACGTCTAGCCCGAAATACGTGCTTACCTGGCCTGGTGGCTTGTATTTACTTGTGCGGATAAAATGGCGTCAAGGCATTCTATTTGGAAATGTATGTTCCTGTGGTTGTTGTTGTTGCTGTTGCTGTTCGATCGCTTTGCAAATTACTAGGTACGCGAGAACGACAGTGGCAGCGACCTCAGCAGAAACAGAAAAAAAAAACCTAAATAGTAGCAGCAATAGTAGTTACTGATAAATCGTAGTAGTTACTTGTTGTTTTCCATGATAAATTAGTGCCTCGTTTTGTTAGTGTACACTTAGCCAATGTTCAGCGGCTCCGTTTAAGTGATTGTAGGGCTCAACAAGTTATAAGCTTGTTTTTGGGTCACGTTTTACCAAGATTAAACGTAGCTCAATTCGAAAGTGCCGCTGTGTGTTTGTTTTGTGGGTAAAATAAGAGTGGCATTCACAAAAGCCGTTTCGAAAGAATTGATGCTTTTTCACAACCACTTTACTACTGAACGAGCCTTGATCTCCTTTACGGACTTGAATCTGTGCGTGATCTTATGCGCAAAATCTACGCTAGCGGTCAAACTAATGAACGCATGAAGGAACCGATCATACTACATAATCTGAACGACACTAGACGCAAGCTAGCGAAAGGCAAACAGCCAGGTCAAGGAAAGTCATAAAAAGTCGATATGTTGTTATGCCTTGCGTGAAACTTTGCCATTACGGCCGAACATTCTAATCTTTCTCGCTCTCTCTCAAAGCTTTTAGATTTCTTGAAATGTAATGTGTAATATGCGCCGATCAAGCTCACAGTGGACATTTTGTTGCGACAGATCGACGGGTCGGCTTTTTGTGGTGGTGGCTTCGGATAAAATGGTGGCTCTAGAGAGCTTTATAGATTGTAAGGCACATTTAATAGTCAAGATCAAGAGTTCGTAATTGCATCGCACGAATTAGTCCATTTGCAAAAAAGTAGCTGTGGTTAGATAAACCGTGCCGGTGTTTGGATACAACATAAGTTCACCGGAGATGACGGGCCGTCTGACGGTCTGTACTCTTTTCCTCCAAAGAGACAAATAATATCCTATTCCGAGAAATTTGATTACCCGCTGTGAAGCGTGATTCGTCTACAACAACGGAACGCGGTCAAGGTCATATTCCAAAGAAAGGCGTAATACTACTGAGAGCAAGGGCGTTTGTGCTAAAAAGGCTATACTGTGCGCAATAGTTAAAATTTAAACAAATGTTTAAATTTGTTTTTAGAAATTCAATATACTTTTTTTACTAGCGCTAGGTAATAAGTGCGTTCTAGTTTGGGTAGTTAGTGAGACGCAGTCCTTTCCTGGCTCCGCAGGTTCAATTCCGGCCGTGGGATCTATTTTTGTGCCCAAACATGCCAGAAGAATATATGCATCTCATTGGAAATAAGGTGACACACTTGGGTAGCGCCCTTAGGTTCTGTGGTTGGTAATTTCACGCTGTCACCAGCAAAGTTGTCAAAAACTCTACATAAAAGTACAACATATCTGAATATCAGCCGGATGAGAATGTTTAAGATTTTATCAAAACGATCTTTCATTCTTAACACGCATTAGACTTTGTCTAATTTGTATGTCAGCATCTCCAGAAGTGGTGCTGCAATAACTTTTCCCACAGAGCTAACCAAGCAGTCGCTCCCGAATTCGTTATAGCTATAGCTGCAGCAGGCGCTCAGAAAGCTTTAGGTTTCTGTGTTTTCGTAGGGACAACACCTGATATACATATGTGATGTTCTATACTGTCCACTTATACATATATATATATATATATATATATATATACTAGTGACGATGTACGATATTCCCGTATACGGGATAAGAAGCTTGTCTAAGATTGGCCTGTTTTGTCCAGTTGGAGGCATGGCATGTCTGCCTACAGAGTCGGGAAGTAACATTGTTTATACGACTATAGCAAAACGCTCCTATCTAAGCGCTGGCTGTGTCTAGAGACAGCCACATTATTGATTCAGTTGCTCAAATACACAGATGGCCAACAGACGAAAGGACAAGAAAAACGTACAACTACTACGATAAATACGACACGGATGCTCTGCAAGGAGCGCGTGAAAGTAATAAACTGAAACCGAAAAAGACAGAAAGGGCAGACAAAAATAGGTGTATTGTCTTTGCTTCACTATAACGTTGAACACATTGAACATTAGAGCAATGAATACTACCTTTTTACAATAACAACAATTACTACTGCTACTACTACTACTACTTTTTCTTTTTTTGTTAAAGGGATAAATGCTTTTACGCATACCCAAAGCGGGTAGTGTGGGACTCGATGCCGATCTGTTGTTGGCATAATACCCACTAAAAACCTCTCACCTAAATGGCCTCAGGAAGAGGCGAGGAGCTGGAACCATTCTTCAATACTACTTCAACTTATTCTTTTATACCACTTCAACAATTACTGCTACTACTACTACAGGAACAACATCTAGTACGTCTGTTCTTATTACAGTGCCGACAGTCGCTGACGCGCTAAATCCATGAGCGTCCGCCGACCTCAAAGAGGCCAGCGCACACGACCACAGTCTGAGCCTACGTGCCTCAACCGTAGATCTGCTAATTCGTGTTGGCCAACACCCGCACGCCAACCAACAGGTTCCCTTGCGGTTGTGCCGCGTCTGCGAATCGGCCATCTCGCCGGTGTGGATTTAGCCCTGCGTTAGCACTATAGCCGGTGCATTGTGCACACACCTTTCCTCTGAGAGCGCGAGTTGGCGATATACAAAACACAGACAGACACACACACACGGTAGTGCTTTCTCTTTCTGAAGAAATGCATCCTATGCACATCATATACTACACGGAGCGCCAAGCACACTTTGATTGGACCTCATTAGGCACATACAGCAGCGAAACGATTTGTTGGGAGGTTTGTAAGAGGATTGATTGCTCAGACGGCTTACGTACCATCCGAAACGGAGCGTTGCCCTGACAACCATGATTGACAGACATTCGACAGCCAGTTCGAGTCCCGGCCTTGCTTGTTGGTTATATTTGTTAGACGTGGTGGTTGTCATTGCTGCGACATCAACGCAAAGACGATAAATTTGCGGGACGCGACAAGGACATTAATGGTTCAGTCCAGAGACCTATTGAGAACTAATATATATATATATATATATATATATATATATATATATATATAGTGTAGCTTTATGTTAAACGTTTGTTACTTGTGTTCAAAACTAAATGTAAGTTATAGTTTTTCAGATAACAACAAGAGTTTCAACGTATTGTTTTATATGAGAGGCTGGCTCTAAGCAGTGCTGCGAACTTCGCCGGGGCCAGTGACGCTAAAAGACCTTCTCTTTAAGCTAACAGGCAATGCATGTATGATACACACTATATGTGTATCATACAAGCAAAGCCTTAGTTATTGGCTCAACAATCTACCATGCCACTGTAATCGAATGCGATAGAGACAAACTATAATTGTCCCCAACTTACGATCGAGGGATAGTCACATCAGCGGCAAAAACCAAACGGCAACAATTGGAGATAAGAAACAACACAAGATGAGAATAAAGTTACAGCAGAAGTGGCGAGTTTTTTAGGAGTTTAAAGAAAAAAATAAACAGAGCTGACCGGAGGCTATGAAGTTCTAGGAAAGGTGAGTCATGCAGTACAATATACATACATATTGTTTATTTCGCAATAATTTTGCATTTCAAGATGGTACATAAATACAATACAATCATCATTATATACAATTTTAACACTTTAGCGACCGTCCCACCGGGCAAGAAAGTGCAAAGACCGCCGATGCGACTGGCAGCTCGCTGCGTGGTATTTAGCGCATACCTGCGAGCAGAACCGGCAACGACATTGATCGCCAACTTGGTGAAATCCTTGAGTTGAACACACCAAGTGATGATAGCCATGTACAATGTACCTTGTGTACACGTGCCGGCTAGTGCATGCCATTCCCTCCCAAAGCTCCCTGGTGAGGTACACATCTAACTGCGCTACCTCAGCCGAGGCCTCGGTCACTTTTCCCTGCCACTCCAACAAAAATTGTTGAAGTGGCATTGTAATAGGTGACTTAAGCCTGACTCTGATTATTTCCACTGCCGGTCCGCAACCCGCTAGCAGGTACACAAAGCGATTCCTTGCCGTCCGCGGCAAGCAAAGAACGCGCTTCATATATATTGTGAAGCATCTTTCTAGCTGCGCAAAATTTGCGGCGGAAAGATGGCCCCACACCCTGCCAAGGCTGTAGCTCAACATTGGCACAATCTTAAGCTCAAAAAGACGCAATGCAGCACTCAGAGACAGTCGTCGAAGATCTCTCACCTCTGTGTGAATAGAGGCAATAGCCGCCCGACACCTGTCGCCGATGTGCTTGGTAAAGGTCGTTCCCGTATAGTGCAGTCTCAGACCCAAATACGGGAAGGAGTTGACAAACTCCAGCGGTTGGCCACAGCAGGGTATTACGTCTGCTGCAGCCAATCGACCCCCACGGCGAAACTTAATGGCTTTCGTCTTCCGCGAATTTATTTGTAGGCCCCTACGGTGAAGGTAACCTTCTACGTCGCCGACAATACGACGAATGGCACCGCGGTCCCGGTGGGCCACTACTATGTTATCCGCGTACATAACGACGACGGCGTTTCTAAACTCCTTCCGCACGTGGCGGGCTAGGTCTGCAATGAGCAAAGAGAAGGCTAGGCAACTTAGAGGGTCCCCTTGAGGGGTCCCTACGTTTTGCCTCAGCTGCAAGGTGTCTTTGCCCCTTATGTTTACTTCAAGGCGGTCTTCAGCAAAGAAGCTGGAGAGCACTCGTAGAAAAGAACCACCCACCCCAGCATGTCGAAATGAATCGACTAGTAAGTGACGGGAAGCTTTGTCGAAGGCCTTGACACAATCAATAAAGACGGCGTACAAGTGGCCCCCGGGCACAGCCAACACCCGCTCAACTTCCGACTGGAGTACGTGGATCGCGTCCTGTGTACCTCGACCCTTCCTGAATCCGAATTGCTCCGTAGGTAGGGTCTTTTCCACAGTTGGAAACACCCTCGAGATAATCAACTTGGCGAAGATTTTCTTAAGAGTGCGTTCCGACGCGATACCCCGGTAGAGATTTGGATCGTCCACGTTGTCACCGTATTTGCCCTTGAATAGCAGAGTAAGCCTGGCCTCGTGCCAAACCTGGGGTATGTGTCCCCCGCTGAGTATCTGATTAAACAGATTACACAGCTCCCCTGCTAAAACATCGGACGACTCAGCCCAGTGTTCGTAATAGATCCCATCAGGACCACTACTCTTCCTCTTGGGCAACCCGCGCAAGATCTGCACCACTTCTTCCACCGTAAACGGCGAATTCATGCAGTGCTGCTCCAGAGTGAGCGGTCGCTCAGTAACTGGGTAGTACAATATGTGAATAAACAGAAGCTAGACAGTCATTGACAGCATATCAAAATATTGCCAAACCATAACATAGGGGTTTCGTCATAACTTCATAACGGTGACACGACGGTTCATCGGCAGTAAAATCGGCAGCGTCAAAGTAGAGCGAACATTTTGAGAACTAAGTAGATGCCAGCACCTTCTAGGCGTTCTTGACATAGAACATTTATTGTGAATACCGACGATATGGCACGCAAACGAAGCTGTTGGTAATAAGTTCACTACAAGTGCGAAAACATTTCAAATAGAGCAAGAAAGGATATCACGAAATGGACATCTTTGTTGACGCAGATACAGAAATGAGAAAGAGAATTGCAGAAGCAGATTCGGGAGTTTTTTGTGTTCTACGTCTAAGATAACTGCGACAGGAATCGGCGCGATACCAGCATCAGCCTAAAGGCAGTAAGAAACGATTAAGGTAAGCGGGACGCCTAATGCGCGGGCGCGTCTTCATACATATACAGAATTGCAGTACAGGAGACACAATCTTGTAAAGAAGAATGCTTTCCGCGAGATGAAGGAACCAAGTTTCCAACCGATTAGCACCCATATGTGCTCCCCTGTACAGATATCAGACAGAAAACGCAGTCCTAAGCGGAACGAGTTCGGACCGAATGGGCGTAAACATGATAAGATCCCACCACAAAGGAGACATCTGCTAGCATACAGGACGAGTGCTTGTGTTGCAGATAAAAAAAAGAACTCAAATGCCTATACAGCAACGATTGTAAAGACCTGCCTCCGGCTCAGACTAGATCCAGATGCATTGTGTAGAGCGTATCAGAAAAAGCGACGGTATCTAGAATAGAACACGATATGAGAGAATACGAAAGCCAACAACTTGATTAGCAGATTGTCTCAATGAAGAATACGCCCTTGTAAGAAACAAAGGCAGTTCTCAAAGATCGTATACAAGGATTCAACGCATATGTAAGCAAAAAAAATATATATATATACATATATATATATATATATATATACATGCATACATATATATATATATATATATATATATATATATATATATGTATATATATATACATGCATACATATATATATATATATATATATATATATATATATATAAAATGTTGCTATAAGCACTAGTCGATTGTAAAGAAGCAAGCAGAAATGCAGTACAAGACTGTTAGTGCGTGACACGATATTTGCCGTCGAGATGCGAGATACCAGCAATTTCGCAAAGAAATTACGTTATCCATTTTGGCAGGCAACAGCAGCATGAAAGCGACGGGAGTAATATTAATTCCGCAGCGAGCTGCTGAATAATCTCAGGGTAGATCATCACGTAGCAGATAGAGGTGGCAGTAGAACACTAACTCCATCCCATTAGACTTTAAACGGACGAATAAAGAACAGAAGCACCTAGGCAACATCGAGACACATTTTTTTTCTGATAGCACCTCTACTCACGGTGCATACTAAAGTGCAGTATCAATAGCTTATTACTCGACACTAAGAGAGTTTAACAAAAGTTTACCATTTACTAAACCAACCATTGTCCCAGTCGATGTTTCTCGTTGCCTTATACAGTTATTATATATATATATATATATATGTATATGTATATATATATATATATATATATATATATATATATATATATATACAGGTTGTTCTTAAAATAAAAACCAAGAATTTTCTAAATCTTGTTTTTAATTTTTTCTTATTCGATATACTCCCCGAAAAGCTCAATACACTTTTCCTACCGAGATTTCAGAGCAATTGTACCTCTTGAGTAGAATTCCAAGAACGGCCAATCACCATAACATTTTGACTGCTAGCAGTCGAAAGGTTGCCCTTTCCAATAGCGGTGAAAGCGCGCCAAAATTCGACGCATTACTGTAGGCAACGATTGTCAATAACAATCATTCCGGGAAAATAATTCAGGCTAGTTGGGCACTGACCTGAGGCCAAAATCTGTCACCGTAGCATGCGTTTAGGCAGGAACGGCTGGTCATCTTTGGCCAGGGGGTCGTGACTGATTGACTCAGCACGATCTGTCGACGGCGATCATGCAGCGAAGCAGTCACAGCGAAATGGGTGGAATTATTTTATGCGATTCTGCATCGGCGAAATAATTGTATGGAGCGGAACAGGAGCAGCGAAGAGAGAAGGGCAAAAAGAGGACAAAGAAAAAGAAGAACCTATAGCCGTAATAGAAAAATACCAAGACGAAAAAGGCGCACAAGAATCAGTCGGTGGCGAATTCGTCGATGGGTGGACGTTAACGGCATTCCAGTGTGTCGCGCCGTGTTCCGTGCCGCCCTTCGAAACGAAAGACAACAATATTGGCCGTTGCGTTGGTGTCCTTACAGCCGACTGCTGCTGACTGAGATTGGCAACTACCGGTCGCGAGGGAGGGGTCGAGATCGAAACTCGAAGTAGTATCGTCAAGCAGTTAAGTAAGTAAGTAAGCGAGCGAGCGAATGAGTCCGTGAGCTCGGAAGAAGAGCCGAACCAACGGGCTACGACAGGAAAAGAGGAAAAGGCCGCGCCGCACGATTGGCAGAGCTCCTCCTGCTCGAGCTCGAAGGACTCGAGGGCAAGGACAATGTGACCGGCCCGTGTTGATGTATGTAGCCGCCTTTTTTTTGTCACATTGGAACACATCGCTTGAAGCGGCCGACCCATCGTATGACCAGATGCTGCCGTAAAAATCAGGCTACTCTTCTCGGCCGAGGATGAAGGCCATAATGCCTAAACAGATGTATTAACATTTAGGTATATTTGAATCGTTTTGTACCGTATCTATTTATGTTCTATACGAAAACTAGCTACAATACAAACGAATCATATAAATATATATGTATATGCTCAACCGTTCGACAGGGGACACTAGCGCTGTCGAGTACCTGCACCAGAGACTATCGCTGGTCATTCAGCGGGGTAACGCCGCCTTTGTGCGTGGAACTCTGCTAGACTGGACACGCCCTAATCTAGAGGATATATGACGTCTTCACTTATTTTATCCGGTGTACACGTTCATGAGGAGACAATTGTTACCTTTTAGATACAAACAAATAAGGCTGTATATATATATATATATATATATATATATATATATATATATACATTGTTCGGTAAATGTACACTGTATAAATAGTAAGAAAACGCCGAGCAACATTGTGTCCACGTGGCGTGCAGAAGCCGTTAGTGCTGCAGCATCCGCCGCTCAATACATTCGTCAGTAATCGGCTTACCCGTAGACACGAATGTCGATGACGCTTACGGCTTGCCCATTTCTTATTTTTTCCCTTTATAGCATTAACAAGAAGATAGTCCACAACAACGTTGAACAATAACTATGAATGCAACGACGGCAACAGCAAGTAATAGTAACACCATTAACATTTGCATCTATCACAACAACAACTACAACGACAATCGCAACTGATATTTTTCATTACACGACTTAAACGAGCTACAGCTTTAGAACCAATGAAAAGCTTTACACCTTAAGTTATTCTATTTAAGGTCAACGCACTGTTTTAGTAAGTCTATTAGCCTAAGCAACCGTAGGTTCTCAAATAAGGGGCTTTACTTACAATGTTTGAATTTAGATTCCGCGGACGAGAGCGCCTTAGAGGCCGCAGCTTTACACCTAGAGTTAGTTCTCTTCATTGGTTTTTGCTTTTATGTATCTAACTCTTCTAGACTGAGTTTGGAAATAATATACAACGTATGTATGTTGTCAATAAGACCATATCTAGGTAAACGTATGTGGACCTCTACAGCGCCAATAAAAAGACAGCGACTAATTGTATTGACAGACAGAAATCAAATCTTGACTTCAGCGACCAATGCTATAAACGTGAGCCGAGCTCTTTTGTGGGTCGTCAACTGAATATGAATACATATACATTGTTTAAAGAGTCTACCAACGATATCGACTTTCCAGGAACTTACATCGACGGGCGGGCAAGCGAGCGAATTCAGGCGCAGACTCGAGTTACAATAAATCCGGACGACCGCTTTCTGTAAACGAATGCCTTGCGAAATCGCCGACGATCTGCTGACAGTTATAAGAGCAAATCTGCAAAATACTCTCCGGATGTACTCTCCGTTGCCAGGTACACTGTGTGAGAACTTTTTGACGTTGAACACTTTAGCGTGCTATATATATATATATATATATATATATATATATATGTATATATATATATATATATATATATATATATATATATATATATATATATAAGTTAAAGTGTTCAAATTGAATCTAATGCCGATTGTATTTATAGTTATGGAAAACGATAACTTTGTTTACAAAATCGGCGTTACGCTGCATCATTTGGCAAAGCTCAATCGTCCGTGATGGTCCGTAAGCTTGAGCTCTTGCGTCAGCTCAATCTTATGTGATGACCTCGCTGGATCCAATCTCCAATTTTACCAGTTGAGGTGCGCGAAAGGCCCAGTTGTTGTACACGTCGCCGGATGTTCGTTTCCGAACATTATTTTACACTGTCGGTCACAGCGGCAATATTTTTATAGGCAATACGAGTTGGCACATCACGTGTCACCTCTGCCGGAGTCTGACCTGTTAATTTTTTGCTTAAGTTCACAACTGGTGTTCTCACACGGTCGATTATATCGACCACCAGTTACATGAAGAGCGTGCCCCCTGTACAGAATTTCCCTTTTCATGATCAATTCTCTTTATTTCTTCTACGCGTTCTTCGGATCTGGTTTACACTGTTCTGTTTCTGAAGAGAGCACATCATGAGGAAAGCAGAAAGCTGAGCGCGAGAACTTTTGAACGAGGTCAGCTGATATATACATATAGTAGGCACGGGCTGTGTGATTTTCAAGTGAACTCGTTTTAGTCAGACGTCTGTTGACGTTGCTAAGCTCGGTGGCCTGAAGCCGCCAGTGCGAGGCTTACAGCTCTGTTTGCTCGCCGCCGTCCGAGAAAGCTTCCGGCGCGTAGATTCCACGTGGATGACCTTCGGCACTTTCCGCCACCTGGCTTGCTAAGCATTAGGTCTCTCATTGCATATTCTGATGAGATGGCATATATACACTTCCGAATTGAAAGTAACTTTGTTCATATATATACATATATATGAACAAAGTTTATATATATATATATATATATATATATATATATATATATATATATGTATAAGGCCTGGCTGCACTAAGTAAACTCATTTTAAGAGGTAGCAGGATTTGTTGATAAAATATCTTTTCTCAGTGGAATGAGGGGAGATGTCTTGTTTAGGAATGAGAATGACACACCTACCATCTCTTATCTGGTGTGGATGGTCGGGTTTCACTTCATAATAGGCGCTATCGCGAGTGAAGGAGCCGCTCGATGCGAAAACCAGGAAAACCTTCATGCTCGGCAGAAATCTGGTTCGTCTAAAAGATACTCATGCTACCGACAAGAAGGCCAATGGTCACGTTGAGAACAATTTGCTAAAAATAGGGTCCTCAGATGTCCTCTTTTCGAACTTTCAGGCTCAATAACTTGAAAATTTAGTGTTTTTTGTGTTTATGCTGTTGTGGGTTTTTTTTTGCTTAGTGCGCAGCATGCAGAGAAGAATCTCAAGACTGTACAGTTTCACAGAGTTCATTTGGTATCATATTGATGATGATCGATTGGCGATATGAGCACCGTAAATCGTTTGCTCATAGGGTATTGCTAATTTGAGTACCCCCATTTTAAGGGGTAATAGAAGCTGTCTAAAAATATTTTTCTAAGAGAAGGGGTCGAGAAAAATGTTATATATATATATATATATATAGTATATGTATATATATATATATATATATATCGATATATATATATATATATCTATATATATATTCTATATCTATAGTATATTCTATATATATATATAGATAACAGACTCTTATAACATCTGCGCTGGAGGTGCTCTCTTAAAGCAAACTTGAGTGTTCTTCCCTCGCTTGGCTCGCAGTTACAACAGCGCAATATAATCGTTTTACACCAGCTTAAGAAAGTGGGGTTACTTCAGTATTTCATAAAGATAAGATATAACACTCCGATTTTTTTGGTTATATATGGCCCCATATTATATGTGGCAAATTTGCTTAATGTAAACAGTCATTACCGGTGGGAATATGACGATTGGGTTCTTGAGGACGTCACGAATACGACTCCGTATCTTGTTAATCCTAGAGTTATAACTCATTTAGAGCTCATCCCCGACCCAAAGCAGATGGTTAAATTAAGTTGAGACACAACCAACCCAATTCAGCCCAGCCTGTCCGGCAGTTAAGATGCCACATTTATGTACTACATGTGTATACCAAAAATCATGTTCAGAAACAATTGTGCTTTTATGATAATATATATATATATATATATATATATATATATATATATATATATATTAGTCTAATAATAGATATAATAGTTATGTAAAAACACAAACTTGGGTAGTGCTGAACGTGGCAGGCATAACTACGTATGCACCATTTTTTACATGAGCGGCACAAGCAAGTCTCAGCCGCTCCGTAACATCCATACATTGGCAAACAATGTAACCAACGGCATGCATTACAAAGCGGAAGGTACGATATAAATATATATATATATATATATATATATATATCTGTTACAAAGATATATATATATATATATATATATATATATATCTGTTACAAAGATACTCGTACATATGATCTTGTATGCATCCCTTTTTAAGCAAGAGTATATTGCCCTCTTAAACTTGCGCCAGCTTACGAACGCCGCGGTACTCCAATTCATCCGCACGCGCTGATAAGCATCGTTTCGGTTTAAACTAAAATCAACACGAATTCCTATGTTAGGCTGCCTCACCCTGCACCTTCATAGTTGAATAGCCGGGCACAACTAAACATAACCATGTCGAAAAATTGAAGCCCAGGTTCTGGAAGAACTTACTTAGTTTGTTCAGTTTGTTTTGCTAACTCGAGTATTAATGAAAACGTGGGGGTGCGATCGTATTGCTGTCGCACGTAACATGCGGCGGCGTTACGCAGTACAACAATACAGTCATCGGCAGGAGAGGGAATAGAGAGAGAGAGAGAGAAAGAGCGACAGGTAGTACAACGTGTGGGATCCGGAGGCATTTCTCGTTCGCTTGACAAGGAGGGCGGGACAGAGAGTTTTGTGCGGGTAACTGCGCGGGGCAGAGTCGACCCCTAGCAAGCAAAAATTGGCCTCTGCTCTTTGACCGGCCAAACGCAGCTGCTAACTTACCGCCAACTCGAAGAGCTTTGGACCAGCAGCAGCAGCAAACTACGATAGGGGAAACAAGAGCGGGAACGAACCGTAGGAGCAACAACAACAACAGAAATAGACTTTCCCGGCCGCGTCGAGCGGCTATGTGGGTTGGTGTCCTGCGAACTGTGACAAACAGATGAGCGGCAGAGATGGGAAAAAGAAAGAAATAGAGAGAGAACGAGGGAGGAAGGAAGATGGAGAGAGAGGAATAAGCGGTGCTGTAGACGAGGCAAGTTCAACAAAGAGAAGAGCGTTGGGCAGCTAAACAACTAACTGATTGGAGGAATGAATCAGACGGCCACGAACAAGACAGCCACTACTTGGTGTGGGAGAGGCCGAGACCGTTGGTCAGAAAAAGTGGACCGAGAGAGCTAACGAGGCCGGAATCCTGTGTCCGGTCAACGAAATGGCTGCGCAGGGAATGTGAGCAAGGAACCCCCCCCCCCACCCGATCTACCGCTTTGTCCACTGTCTACAGCGAAATGGACGCCACATCGATTCCGCATTGTAAGTCTCCCACCCGCTTGCTTTCGCACCCGTGGCTAGCTTCATCGGTGCTGCTGCTGCTGCCGGCGCCGAGGTGCAACCTTTTGACGCCACCCCGTTCCGCTTCAACTGATGGTGGTCATGGCTAACTTGGCGGTGGCCAGTGAGTAATGTGGCCAGGGTGTGTTTTGGGTCTGTGTGCTGGACATGTCAAGCTGCGAGCAAAGGCACACGTTACCGCCGCCGATCATAACAAAGATTTGAGCCGAGAAATGAACTTGTCCGAGAAAGGGCTTCCTAGAGAACCCAACGACGGGCGGAACTTGTGGTCGGCACATTGCGTTCGAATGTCGCCTAGCTTTTCGGGGGCGGTTGGCGGAGAGATATTTAGAATGAAATGGGCCTCATCTGAGATCTGGCCGATTGCCGCGTGGCGGGTCGAAGGCGCTTTCTCTGGTTACAATTTAGGAAAGATTGATTCTTGATGCATTTACCTAATTCTTGCTTACTTTCCAAGCGCGCCACGACATTCTCCAAAATATGAAACGTTTTCTATGCGTAAACATAGGATATGATAACTCTATCGTGCACATTTGGTGCAAAATCGAGTAAAAAGCACCTGATCGAGAAGTCGTAACAGCTACCGATTTCCACGACAATAATGTTCTTGTGTGTGCACAAATTTCCTGCTTTTTTGTAATTTTAATATAGACATTGTGCCAATATGTACGATATACAGCATCTATTATGTAGCGATTTTTAAGCCGTATACGGAAGATCCATTTCGAGCACTTTTTCACATAAATCAGTTGTACCAATGCACGCTGCAATGTTGGTCTCTAGTTCGCTATTGGTCGTGGGAATTGTAACCGGACATTTTACTCTTTTAATACAATCCACAAATAATTCCTAATAAATGAGAAAATTACTAACGCCCTAGGTATCGCAAGATTTTGAAGGGCAGTGAATGCCCTCGTTACGCGAGATTGCCCGTTCTGAGCCCTTCGTCGTCAGAAGCTCAATTGTCTCGCTTAATGCGTGGCTTGTGACACACATATTGCTGAAAGCAAAGTTCACTCGCGTCGATACTGTCTAAATTCGGCCAAAGATAATCAAGTATCAGGCTGCGATAATGCTCGCCCTACGCAATGAAGTGAAAAAAGCGTACGTACTGACGGCAACGGCGACCATACTTTAAACCGAACGAGCATTTAGCTTTCCGCTCCTTGGCGCCAATTGCACTGAACATCCTCAGTAAAATATTTGTACAAGTGCATGAATGATTCTCTAACTAGACTGATTATGATGCCCGTAAATTGCACGAAAGGTCGTCAGAGCATTTAAAATTCAGGTATTTTGCTAGCCCCAACTTTTTTGGAAGCCCCCTGTGGCGAGGGCAACGCAAAGTTTGGGAGAATTGACGATTGAAGTGACTCTTGAAACACTCATTTGCAATGTGTCGGGATTTTTTTGGAAGATCGATATAGAGAATTGTAGAGCTTGGTAAAGTAAATATATTTTCCAATTCTCTGGGAAGTCTTGTTTTGGAGTTAGAGTGATATTACTAAAAGTCGTAACAGTGGTGTTATATATATATATATATATATATATATATGAATAATATCTAGAACTCGGACAAGAGGTAAATGAAGAGCCAGCTAGTGATTTTTTTTAAAAGACTCATGTGTACATATATTTTTGGTATACTTATATACACTGCCGAGTGTGCAAATGTATTGTAAATGATTAATGAATTATTATAGTATTTTCTATATATATATATATATATATATATATATATACAATATTGCGATGATTTATTAATCATTTACAATACATTTGCACACTCGGCAGGGCTCGCCTTAATACAAATGGTGGTAAAACGTTGTCACGTGGAGTTAAGAATCAGCTGTTTGTGTCCTTGCTTGATGGCAGACCCCGCTTTCATTGACTCGGTGCGCGCGGAGTTTCCTTGCAGTGTTAAGACGGTAATATCGATAAGATTCCTCTTCGTGACGCCGAGCCCAAGGAGCGTACTCGGAAATTCGGAGTTCCATATATCATATATTTACTTATAAATGCATGTATAAAAAGGCTGAATAAATAACTAAAATGTTCCGGTTAGAACACAATCGTCTTATCTCTCTTCTACTGCTAACAAAAAAGCTGCTCGCTGGCTGGCAGAGTGGTACAAATGCACCTAGCGGTGTCTAAGATTTAATTTGACGGGAATTGTTATATTATTATCTTTTATAATAGTGGACTACTGCGCAGCGTTAACGTATATATATATATATATATACCACAAAATCATTCATTCATTTATTAATCACCTTTGTTAGGTATATAGTCAAATATTATACATAAAAACACGGTCACTGAGCCAGCCTGGCCAGTGATTCAACTCTGGGGCACTCCCCCGCATGATATCTTCCACAAGCTCTCCCACACCTGTTACAGATACATTATTCTGTCGGCTCATGGTACCCTTGAGTTTTACAGAGAACATGGTGGAAGCCATGCACTGCATAGCGTACTACCATACTTCGGTTGGTGCGATGCAGTCCCTTCCATGCATTGTTTGTCATTGCACCCGTACTAAAGAAGTCGGGGCCCACGTCTGACAATCTCACCTCCCACTGACAGATAAAATCCCTGTAGGCCTGTGTTTCCGGCAACCGGAACTGGCGTTGCAGGTCCTCTATGAAGAGCGGGGTACCGGCGAGTAAATAGACCAGACGATTGCGGCATGGACGTGTAGGAGGCCGAGCACTCGCTTGAGAAAGGACGGGTTTCACTCGATCAAGCCTCGCGAGCTGGGCCACGCTCAAGTTCTCCCAGATAAGCTGTATGCCGTAGGATGCCGTGGGCGCGATCTTAAGGTTGAAAAGTTTTAGCGCCGTGTTAAGGGAGAGAAGCGTGGGTTTCTCAATTCCGACGCCTGCTACGAGGGCTTTTCTGACCCTCTCGGCGATGTGCTCCGTAAACGACGTACCGGAAGTCGGGAGAGAGAGGCCAAGATACGGAAAGTTGTTGACATACTCCAGTGGTGTGGAGTACAACCGTAGCTCATCGCTCGCCGCTAGTCGACCAGCTTTACGGAACTTCATGGCCTTGGTCTTGCCGATGTTGATCTCGAGTCCTACATCCGCCACGTACTGCTCGAGCCTCGCTAGGCTCTGCTGCACCTCGAATCGGCTTGTTCCATATATCGCGAGATCGTCTGCGTATAGCAGAATGTCTGAGCGGACGGACTTTCGAGTGCCCACGATGCGTCGGGGAAGATCGTTGAGCAGGATGGAGAACAGCAGCAGACTTAAGTTGTTCCCCTTCGCGACTCCCGTCGTTTGCACAAAGGGGCATAACTCAGCCACCCCATCCTGTATGGTGATCGGGTTTTCCTGCAGGATTGCCCCGATGAGCTGGATGATGTTAGCAGGCAAGCTCGCTTCAGCCAACCTTGAAAATAATCTTGTCTCTGGGAGCTCCATCAAAGGCCAAGCGGAAATCCACAAAGACGGCGTACAGAAATTGCTTGGCGTGCCTAGACTGCATCACTCCCCGAACCCTGGCCAGCAGAATCTCACACGCAGTCAGTGTGGACCTGCCTGCGCGGAAGCCGTGCTGCTCTTTCGGGATGGCGCCGAGAGCCTCGAGGAAGTAAGACAGGCGGGCGGTGAGGATGGCAGAGAGCAGCTTGTAGCAGCAGCTCTTTTTGGCGCTCCCACGCCACGAGCTGGGCTCTCTGGGGTTG
The DNA here is from genome assembly GCA_003439945.1 of Dermanyssus gallinae. Lineage (NCBI taxonomy): Eukaryota > Metazoa > Arthropoda > Arachnida > Mesostigmata > Dermanyssidae > Dermanyssus > Dermanyssus gallinae. Next base: position 92,929 of record QVRM01004396.1, on the reverse strand, counting down.
CCCTTTTCCCTTCGGGATGACTGCTAGATGAGCACTCTGCCAGTCGCTGGGGAGGCGACCTTCGCGCAGACTAGCGTTGAAAAGGGCGGTCCAGCAAGGAGCAAGTACCATGGCCTCCTTGAGGTGCTCATTACGGACTTGGTCGGGACCGGCGGCCTTGTTGAGACGGAGTCGTTGCATGGCGCCAAGCACCTCGGTGAGAGAAAACTCTGCGGAGAGTGAATCCCGTAACAGCATTGTTTTCTCGTCCCAGGCCGCTTCGTAGTGGAGGATGCCGCGCGGGATGGTGTCGGCCGACGCAAACATGCGGCTGAAGTGGGAGATGAGCGCCGATGAGTTGATGGGGCAGGTGGGAGATCCCTGTCGGCGGAGCCACTTGTACGGTTGTCGCTCTGCCTCATGCAACAGCGCGGACTCCTTTTGTTCTAGGTACTTGGCCCGTTCAGCTTTGTACGTCCGGCGACACCAACTCTTGAGATTGATGAAGAGTGGCCGCATCCACGGGTAAAGTGCGGCTAGGAGGCGAGCGCTGAGCTGGGCCTGGTTGGCTGCTTTGCACGCACTGTTGAACCATGGACTTCCCCTTCTTGGCTTACTAAGACCAGCTGCATATCTCAAGATCTCGTAAGAGATTTGGCATATTGGTCAATGCCTGGAGCTCCCGGCACGGGGAAGACCTCGTGAAGGCGTTCCAGTAGGTGGTGCAAGCTAATATGCTATATATATATATATATATATATATATATATATATATATATATACCCACTCACCCATAGAGTAACTAGAAAACAAGCAGTCACGTTACATTAAAAAAGCACGGATATTAAAAATTTTCTCAACGCAATTTCTGGTAGCTATGCACACCTCGTTCAGCGGTTTTATTCCCTTTTGAACAGGAAAAAGTCTTGAAGCTATTCAAAATGTCAGAAAGAACCTGTGGCAAAACAGACAAAGCAGTCCTGCTCGCATCGTATGCAATAATTCCACGTACGTGATTTCATACATGAATGAAACCCTTCAAAATGTAATCTTGGTCTGAGTCAAATGGGGAATGTTGCGTTAGGTCAAAACGCACATAACTGCCACCGAAGCAGGGTGTAGAGCTTAAATCAGTATTGGCTTTGCCTTGAGTCAGAACCATTCCTATCCTTAATTACGTGATAAGCGACCTATTGCCGCTTTGACGGTATCCAGCACACACGCATGTCGCAACCCTCCGATTTCTTCTCTCCGTCAACCACGATCCTAAAGCCTTGTAGCAGAGGTAGGGTGCATCACCCTGGTTTGACACGTGCCCCAATTGCTCATATATATATATATATATATATATATATATATATAGCGCGGCTGCTTACACACCCGTAATATCAGCCATCGCACACAAGTTAGCGTTCACCAACCTGGGATGTCACAGTGAGGTTAGCGTCATTAAAGGCACAGCCGTACATTCCTTCTTCTGTGCAGGTTTAAATATGTGCCAACCCCAAATATATTTAGAGCTGGGTGCATATATATATATATACATATATATAAGGATAGACTAAAGGATAAACGCATGTGTGTGTTGCTTTCATGCGAACTGTGCCTACAGGTTGCGACATAACACCTTTGGACTCTAATCTCATTTAGGCGGAGAGGCGCATCCCACCATAAACATACACATATAAGCGGAATGGGAGCCGGTCGTCGTACGGGGTTGGTATGGTATGCGTTCTCGCACGGTGAACCCTACCGTACACGGCAGCGTACAAAACGTTCACTCCTGTCGTACTCGGGCTGCCAGCCGGAGCGTCGCGCCCTCACGTGTGAGAACTGGGGGCGGGGGGAGGAGCAGAAGCACTGTTGAAACGAAAGGCATTCCACAGATCTAGAGCAAAGCGATTTTGACGCAACCTCGGTTCGTCTGGCCTATTTGACAAAGTCATTCCGAATTACGCGTGCTTTGCCCTGAAAAATAAAAGAGTGTGTTGCGCTATTAAAATGTCGTAATAGTATATGACCTTTGCTAGGGAACAAACCAGAAAAACGAGAAGAGAACAACAGCTATATTGCGCGAATCAACAACTAAATTAATCCTAGCTAAGGCCTGAATAACCCAGAACCAAGCTAAATCTCATAGATATAATATTGTATATATACATATAATATATATATATATATATATATATTATATAATAAATAATATATATATATCTATATATACGATATATAATATCTCTATCTCTCTCTCATCTCTCTATATCTCTCTCTATATTATATATATACGATCTTCTCCCTATCTAACTATATTCTCTATAAATATATATCTATCTCTCTTCTATCTATCAATACTCTATATATATATAATTTATATTATAATATATATCATATATATTATATATATATATATACAAATGTGCATGCGCTTACGACTTTGATTCAAAAGAGAAGTCGTCTTCAAAACGGGAGCGACCCGAAGAAGTTGCCCGTGTGAGTTTCGTACCGCCGCTACTCTGCCAAGAAAGCGGCAGGAAACGTTTTACTATGAAATATTTGTAGCATGCAACGCGTCTGAACGGGGGGCGCTTTCTCTTTCGCGAAACGCCCGGGGGTCCACGGCTCTCCGCACATGCGAGGAGCATCAACTCAGTTTCAATGCACAAGTGCCTGCGGCATCGATGTCGACCGGTTGCCGTTGATAGAGCATGCGGGCCATGGCGTGAAATCGTAGCTTTCAAAGATACAATAGTTTGCAAGTGCCGCATCTCAATGCGCGGGGCGAGTCGCACCCCGCGAACGTCGTCCACTTGCAACGCCATACTCTCGTGTACGTTCGCCTGAGAGCAGCTCACTCAAAGCAAATTCCAACACCAAGAGCGAGATCTACTGCCGAAGGAAACGGCTCGCAAATGTGCCCTACAGCACCGTACATATTTTGAGTTGCCACTACTCTGCTGGTCACAATTAGCAAATCATTAGCCAAAGATGCGTCATGGTCACTATCCATATCGTCATAATCGTATTTGCTACAAATGCTAGTATGTTCAATATGTGTTGCTTAACCTTTTGAGATCCCCAATTGTCTATATACCACTGTAGACCTGTAGAGGAAAGATTTTTAGAGGCTTAGTAGAGGTAAAATGCGTGATGAACACCGTCGACATTGTTAAAGCTACGATAATGCGGACTCACAAACCCACGAAAATCCAGTCGTCCTCCTAGCCTTGTCGAGGGATGGCCGCAGTACTGTTGTCTCAGGATGTCTTTAACTATCCTGTTTTTACTTGCCATTAAGACAACTCGACTTTTTATGGCGGTTACTTAACTTACACTGAGTGCACTTGTCGGTTCTGCTCGCAGCAATGCGCTAAGTATCACGCGGTTGATTGTCCGGCACTGCAACGAAGATCTTTACACTTCTTCTCTCGGTGAAACGGCAGGACAACAAAAATGTATGTTTAATAATAACCTGAACTATATTGTACATACTTTATTTGAGTAAAATAAATAAATTAAAATTATTTATTTAAATGTTTTTATGAAAAAAATCTGTGTATGCACAAGCCGTGTTTTTTGCGGATAGCGCGCATGAGGCGTTCCTGTGAGGGTCTTATTATAGATCACGTTCAGATGCTTAACCGTGGTTGTTATTAAGTACTTTTTCTAGACATTAGTTTAGATTCGAGAATTCGAGATATATATATATATATATATATATATATATATATGCATATATATCTATTAATATATATATATATATATATATATATATATATATATATATATATATATATATAATATATATATATATATATATCTATTAATATATATATATATATATATATATTAATATATATATATATATATATATATTAATAGATATATATGCATATATATGTATATACTCGTATGTAGTTTCGTTCAAAAATATGCTAAAGCTCTACTTATTTTGGTAGTTAAGAAAATCCTTTAAGGGCTGACTCTCAGTCAAGATTTAACGTCCATGGGACCGCTTTGCGCATTGCTTCACAGACGGGCTCCCATAAATACAAATGTCCAACGGTGGGGCTCGAACCCGCGCACCTATGTGTCTCCTCCGGTCGCGAGGCGCAGACGCATGCCACCACGCCACCGGGCTCGACTATTTTAGTAGTTAACGTATAAGAACTGGACAAAATTCTGTCAATAGCGCAGAAATTAGGTCTAACTTGAAGACAAACATCGTTTTTCAATGTATTGCAAATTTGACTGACACGTTGATGATGTTTAGTTGCGCAGCACATACGCGCATGTTTTTGCAGATCCTTATCTAGGAAATTGTCTCAATCCCCAGTATAACCCTAACGCGGATAGTTCCATGGCAGTTACACGCCAATCAGAAAAGGCCCTTTTTATGGACGTTTCCAAGGCGGGACGGAATTTTGAACACAAATCAAAGTATTAAAAATGTATACACAATTAAAAGTATTTTTTTCCTGTTCATCTTTTCTATTAGACCATTACTACCTGAATGGATGCACATAGTCAAGATGCAATATAAATTTGGCGTACCCAGTGACGCAAAAATTGTCTTATTCAGCCGGCCTAATTTCTCATTTTAAGTCACCATCAATTTTAAGGCTTGGGTTCGTAGAGAAGATATATATATATATATATATATATATATATATATATATCTTTGGGTTAGTAAGTCTGGAAACAGCGAGACCCGTGGCTTCAAAATTGCAAAATTTGTTCATTAACTTTAAGCCATCTATGGCTGAAAAGAGCACTTGCTGCTCTAGGTCGTTTCGTGGAAGTTACCCGGTTGAGCATGGAAGCAAATGGCGCACAACGTAATTTCCTGGCCGCCGTATAACTGACATTAATAGCGCCGATCAAAGAGATTCCAGGCGCAACCAAGGTCGATGTGGAAACCGCCTTATTCATCATTAAGGCTGGCATCTGGGCTCTGCTCAACGACAAACCATACTGTCTTACACTTTGTTGTTAGAAAATCAGTTTGTATTTTACATATTGTGTTAGGTACGGCGATTGATAACAAATTAAATTAACGTGTTCAATAACGCCACTCTACTTTATTGTATCTGTACTACGACTATTATCTAAAGCTAAAAATAACATTACCGCTTTACACACTGAAGAGTTTGACCTGTGAAGACCGTCTCAGTATGGCGTGATCCACACCGGGTGCTGTTGCATCATTTTCTGACCGCCAGTTTAGAGCCGGCACGCTGGAGGTACGCAATGTGATGTGCTGTTTCGTTTCACGCCGCCGTGAGCACCTTCAGCGGGCACGAAGTTGTGACATTACAAGGCCTAGCCTAGTTATGCAGGGAATCATATTCAGGCAAAACGTGACTTAATTCTCCTCTATAAATAGAAAATATATTGCATATAAGCCAGACGAAGCAAGCCGCCTGATTTCCCGATTTTTACAATGAGCTCGCATCATTGCTCGTTTACCATCAATTGTGTCCACGGAGAAATTTCTCTCTTTACCTGGCAGACAGAAATAAATACTGCTATGAAAGACTAGTTAAAGACGTAGTGTCTAATATGACGCGTTGACCAAAGTGATTCCCCGGTAGCCAAGCCGGATTACTGGTTTGAAATTCCTGTATACATTTTAACAATGGGCCTTTCGGTTTGAAGGTATTGAAAAAGATCATTTGATAGCCTAGCAAAAATAGTACCAGTAGGTGGCACAGCTTTTCTCCGTATATTATTAACGGCGGCTAACTGTTATTTATAAACTTTTTTTTTAGATGGAAACGCACTCAGTAAGTACGCTATGCATCCATGTTGCGCAGAACCATTATATAGCCATTAATCGCTATCAGTTAATTGGTGAGCAGCCTTGTCCAGTGGCAAATTAACTCAAGGAAAGCATGGGACCGTGTGCGACATAATTCTAACTCATTTGCTATGTTCATTCATTGCTTGCATAACGTGACGGTCGTTTACAAAATTCTCGATCGCTCGCTCTCATGATAATAACTACCTCACTTCTACTGGTGTATATAAATAATATATATATATATATATATATATATATATATATAGTAAAAGAACCAGAGATAGGATTCGCGAGACGACTGGTTCGCACCAACTTGGCTGTGCTGCACAAGCCGGGGCCGAGGCCGCCGTGCATGCCGCCCGAGCTTTCATCGATTCACGCTCACTACCTGGGGTTCTCGTAAAGCTGGATATCAGAAATGCCTTCAACTTTGTAAGACGGGATCACCTATTGAAGGCGGTCGGACGCACTGATACACTAGCTGATACACCACGTCCAAAAAAGCGTACCGCAACTTTTCTCACCTGGTTCTCCCAGATAATCTCATATTCTGGGCCACGGAGCTGCAACAGGGTGATCCTCGGCAGGCCCCAACGTTTTGCCTAGGCATTAAAGAGCTAATTGACTCCCTTAACAGCTCAGTAAACATTTGGTACCTTGATGATGGTGTGCTGGGGGGAGACGCAGACATGGTTGCCGGAGATGTCCGACGCCTTCTCGAATTAAAGCAACAGCTTTTTCAATCAAACCTGATTGTCATAGCCTACCACTTTGCCAAGTATAACTGAGGTTGGTTGTTCCTTTGGACAGGGTAAGACCCACCTATCTCAGAGGAGTCAGGAGCGTTCATCCTTTTAGGAATAGCCATTTGGGTGTATTTTAGCGAAGATGCCATTGTTCATTTCTTCAGCAATAGAGTCTGCTTAACGCGTTCTTGTAGAAGCAGTTTATTTGGGTTTTACAAAGACCAGGTAGCGGACATAGAGCCCGCATTTTCAACAAAAAGCAAACGTGTCGAAAACAACCGCCATATCGTGAAAACATATGCAAGCCACGGTCTCTGCCTTATGGCTCTCCCAATGGGCACGGATCCAGAGTGCCGAAAGTGTCGTTCGTCCTGACACAAAAGAGCGTTTGCGTAGGTTGTTCTAAATTCGAGCAGTTGTACGGTGATAAACTTCTAACGGATTAAGCTTTCGTAGGAAAGTCATGTACTTACCCTGCCAACAGCTTTATAACGGAACATGCGGTTAAATGTCTTATTGCTATTTGTATAGATGACCGAGTCTTTGTTCTTTATTTACTCATTGATTTAACGATAGAAACGTCCAAAAATGATAAATAATTGACATTTATAGCACAATGCACGTAGTGGAAGCTTACGCAACATGTCTACAATCATCTATGTTTGTTTTAATCACCCTCGTTTGTTAGACTGTTTTTTACAGAAACATTTTAAAATAAATTACTTTTACACTTTCAAGTTAGGTTTTAAAACTAAACTATAAAAATATATCAATAAAATTATTTATAAATGATGTTATTGGTAACATATAATATTTCATAGACACAACGATTGATTTCCTAAAGTGCTTCGGCAAATCTTATAAAGTATCACTAACAGGGAAAGTCGGAAGCTAGCACTTACACCAGCATGGGTTCCGGCGGCGGCATGTACGATCTGTCCACAGATGTTTCAAATCGCGCCGCGTGGCTATCTCATACATTTATTCAGGATGTCTTCTAGAGTAGCCCGCCGTCACTTCGTAATGCAGCACAAGACATTGCTTTTTGTACGAGTGCATTGCTTTGCACACTGTTGCAGACTAGACGTGGAGTCTACTCTTTTGCAGACGAAACGCACAAAAGGGCAGAGCAAATAAAAAAGCAAAGTCATTCCCTCCCGCTTCTACAGGCGTTTCTCTCTCTCTCTCTCAGCTTGGCCATTCGGCACCTCATCCACCTCTTCTGAGGAGACTGGGGAATTACCCCAGTAAACGCATGTCCGCCAGAGCTGTGGCTAGTCAACAACTTTGTGGGGCAATGGTCGGGCAAGCAATAACGCAACGTGCCAGTAGTAACTGTTCGTTTGTTAGCTAGAGGCATTTGTGGCAAATAAGGTTAAGTAGTTTTATAAGTAGAAGAGCCAAATATCGAATCATGAGGCTTCGTCGCAGTTGATATCTTCGGACGCGAGAGATAGAGTAGAATAGAGCCTCCTTTATTCACGAGTTTAATATATGGAAAAGCAAGACGGGTCGCAGGAGGAGCCTGCGTAGTCGCCCTGTTGTAAATATGCCTGGCTACGCTCCAGGCGTACATATTATTGATGTGTCCAATTCCTACAACGCACATACATTATTTGGCACCTAAGCACATACATATGTAGTGGCATTGTTCAGCCGCACTTCGAAACAGTAATCAATAAGGTTCGCATTCACAAGCTAAGCTAGAACCCTTTTGTCGTTCTTTACTCTTGAATTTGTCCTGAGTCTGTTTATTGAGGACGGTAAAACAATATCGTTCAGCTCAAGGTTGCGGAGTCTCGTTCAGAATCCCCTTTGCATACCTTCAATCATACCTATGTATTTGCACACACGTGGGTGTAACAGTGTAAACGTTTGGACAACACAATCGATTTATACAAGCGTCCTGCACTGAGGCCGGCGCTACCCTCGTTTGGGGGGTCCGATGGAGAGCCATCGACTGGGCTGGTGCCATAAGAAGGAGCACCGTTGCACTATCTTTTCGGTCACGTTATCTCGTGGGAGACAGCACACGATGGCACTCACTGTCTGTAGTGGTGTCACTGCAGAGACTTGATGGCAATCATTTTGATGGCTGGGAGAGCGTCATAAATAGTGCAAGGTCAGCCAAAGCGCAACCGGGATCGAACCGGAGACGGAAATACACCAAAACAACGCACAGAAAAACAACAGGCTTACTGCGACGCAGTGCACAACTGCAAACGCACGACACGACGAGAAATTACGCAGAAGCGGTTCAACGAACGCGTCCGTTTGCCACTCGAGTAAATGGCAGAGAACAAATCAGGGCCCATAAACTTCCTCTTTGAACATTGGATTCGCTTCTAGTCACGGCTGAATCTAGACGCCCATCGGTCCTTCGTCTGGACCACTTAATTATTAACAAGTTCCATTGGGAGGGGGCAGGCCAACTGGTCGCGACTTAAAACGCACCACTTTTAGAATGCATTGTAAAGCTGAAGCTGTTCCATTAACGTCAAAACTCACCCTACAGACAATCATTCGTTTGTCCAAGCGTGTGAAGTCGTACTTGCCGTTCCTACAGTCAGTATCATAAATGCATACGAGTTCTTCTGTAGCGACAGGTCATAGACCTTACCTATCTCTCTAAGATTTCTCTTAGCGCTAGCGCAGGGCGTAAGTAGTTGGTGTATCGTGGTAGCTTCTCGGAACGAAAGCCAAGATGGCTAAAGACCCACCGAAACGGGTGGGACTGTGTGAGCTGTCACCGTCGTTGTCGTTGTCGTCGGGTGGTCGTCATTTATTGACGAGGACATTTGAGAGTAGCAGAGCAAGAGTACAGGGGACAAACACACATCGAGGCTGCGTGGCTCAGCCCCCGACGTGTAAATAAATGCCCAACACACCGATGACGGCGCAATGGCAAAGGAACCAACGGACAGAAGCAGGAGCAACAAACGCCAACAGTAGCGCGATAGCAAACTGGGAATAGGGTTGAGTGTGCCCGTGCCTGGCTTCCCCAACACGCCCGGCCTATGTCTGTTCGAGCTTGTGTCGATGGGCACAGCTCCCGTGAACAGGCAAGTCTTTTGCTAGGAAGCAGCCCTGAGGCAAGTAAGACTATCCGGTGCTAGGCCTAGCGAGCTTAAGCCTACCGTAGAGGAGGCCTTACTGCTGTTGCTCTTGCCGCTGCTGCTGCTGTTTCTGCTACTACTGTTATTGCTAGAGGATCTCTGCCAGTACCGGCGCAAATAGGACTTAAGAGCGACAGTAATAAGATTAATCATAAAAATACTAACATTTGTATCAACAACACAACGAGCACCACGACGACAACGACGACGATGATGATGACGATGTTAATAATAATGATAATTATAAAAAAAAAACATTAACAGCAACACAACACACATTCCAACAATAGGAGCGATTGCTTGCGCTCTTCTAAGTACTACTTCTTTTCCTGCATGATAATGACGACGACGACAATGTTAAGCATAGCAGCTCCTAGACGACCGCAGTAATAGAGTTGGCTTGTGGACAGAGATAACTTCGTCTACTCTGTGGTGTTCGTTGTCTCTCCTGCCCGTGCTTCGGGCTGTCTAGAGTAGATGAGAAAGATTCGATTTTGCCTGTGACGCAATGATGTGCGTGTCTCGCTAGAACACGTGAGTGAACACTTTAGTGCCGGCGGCCAGGTTGCTTATCTAATTGTGGTCATCTCAAACACCATATGGCGGAAAAATAGACAGTTGGCTTCTTTAGCTACTCCCAGTATTCGCTTTTTGCCTAAATCATGTTCACCAAAGTGCATGCATTGTAAACATAAAACCAAACACGCAAAATTATCCTTACGCATCTGCACATCAACACCAAACTTTGCTTTGTCGTTACGGCGTTACTTCGGAGTTACATCGTAAGCGGGTTTCATCATCACATACACGTATTATGCCGTACTATTGGTTTTCACATTGGAGTTCTGTACGAGGTGTGTTTGTGTGCTCTGACATGCTGTATAATAAATATAAATATATATATATATATATATACATAAAGCAGTTACTCCAATATACTCCAATTGTTAGCAATTGAAGCTACGGATCGGCGGACCCACATGCCTGCCTTCGCCTGCTTCCCCTGGGCAGCCCTTGTGACAACCGGGTACCCGGGTTTTTTAATACAAATAGAACTATATATACGACTATGTTTAAATTTATAATATAAATAGGATATATATATATATATATATACATAAAGCAGTTACATTGTTAGCAATTGGAGCTACGGATCGGTGGACCCACATCGCTGCCTTTGCCTGCTTCTCCTGGGCGGCCCTTGTAACAAGCGGGTACCCAAGCATGTGCCAACGGTGGGGTTTACGTGGGCTGCTCGTGTTGCTGCTGCTTCTACCACTACCTATAGCATTAGGCAAGTGTCTCTGCATGCTCACTGACGTAAGCAAAGTCGCAACTGGCTAATGACGCGATACGCGGATGAAGTACGGGGGGGGGGGGGGTGCACAAACGCCGTTGCTGGCTGGGCTTCTAGAACATGCTGGTAGAGAAGATTCTTTTTCTTTTCCCTCTCTCTCTCTCTCTCTCTCTTGTATTTATATATTTAACTATCTAGCTCACTTTTACTCCTTAATCCATCGCTTAGTGTCCACACCGGGGGAATAGCTCTTACTGGAGCACCGCACCAAATTCGATATGTTATCCCAATTGCTTTAGGCAGCCGTAAGCACACAAAAACAACGTCTTTGACAAAAGGGCCCTCAAGTAGGCTCATTTATTGTAACCCCGTCTGGCTATCGTGTTCCGTCACAGGCCACTGGCGGTACTCCACGCACGAATTGCAAGCAACCTATTGTATAAGTATATATATATACGTATGCAGTAAACTCGTGAACAGTGTACTTTCATTTCACTGATACGGTATTGTACTTGTAATAAATATCACGGACGCCCGATAAACGTATAGCATACAAAATGCAGGAGGCATGCACACACACGCTTCGTAGAGCGCCCGAAGCTTGTGTGCGTAAGTGTATATATAGTAAAAGTAGGTTTCAGGGCTGACATCGCCGAGCGAGGGGACCAGAAAATATTTTCATCTTTTTTTCCCACTTACTTCGCAAATGAAGTGAGGCGTAAAGATCGCGTTGGCCGGTGGACGACTGATCGTTCCCCGTCTCTGGGACGCCTAAGTTCTTTAACGGTCGTGTCGGGAAGAACTTCTCCGTTTCGCCACCAGTAGTAGCAGCATATGGGATAGGGGCTGGCCAATGCTCAACGCGGAAGGTATGCACGATGCTCAACGCTGAAGCGCACATCCAGACACCAAGCTGCTTTAGCTTGCCGCCGTACAGTCAACAATAACACTTGAAAAGTCCTGGTTGCACGAGTTGCCACGCTGCGGCTGCCATTGTTGTCGTCGTCGTCGTTGTTACCAAGTGATTAAGCTTCGTTTTTCAGGACCTGGACGCAAGAACGAACTCTCTTAGCAAGAACGAACAGGCAAGATAGATTCCTCCGTAGCAGGCACACATGACGAATGAAGAAAAAAGGTGAATGATTTGTTCATACGACGCGAAAAAAATCCTTCGGCTCTAAGTGTTCGGTGGCCCTAACCGCGCTTTTCGTCTTTTACTCTATATTTTTTCTATCGCGTGCTCTGTGCCGCCCCTACGGCTTCGTATTTCCACCCCACAAACCCCCGTTCCGTGATCAGATGGCTATCATATGAGGCAAGCGTTGCGTGATCGATGATGATCGGACCAGTGACTGAATCATTGATGAATTGACTCAAATTGATGATGGGTAAGTGACCTGCAGGAATCGCTTGAGGTCAAGCCTGGTGGCGTGGTGCACTCGCGTGCGCCTCGCGGCCAGAGGAGATACATAGATGCGCGGGTTGGACCCCACCGTTGCACATTTGTATTTGTGGGATTCGTCTTACGAAGCAATGCAAAAGCAAATCCGTAGACGTTAAATGTTGGCTGAGGGTCAGTCCCAAAAAGTTTTTAGGAATCGCTTAATAGGTGGCGGAAGAGAGCGTGGCTTTGGGACGAAAAGACGCGGAACGTGGTGAGACATTCCTTAGCTGGGTAGGTGCACTAGTGGTCCCGTGCCGAGAAATGCCGTCGCATACCCAGCACAGAAATAAATAGATAAGATCATGCGAACAAAGCTTAGCGTGAATTTGACATACAGACGCTTAAAACAAATAAATTATACAAATGAGACGAGAAGAAACAGCAAGGGAGAAACTGTAGTTGTAACTGACTGTAGTTTAAACCATACCGGAACGCAAAATGTCTAGCTTAAGCGCTGTTACAATAATTGTGTGGTATGAAGATGGCTGCTAGTACTTCTGTCATGTTTTTTTAAACATAGTGATATTACTATTTACAATACTGCATTCTATTATTTGTGGTCATATTGTCATAATGGTTTGTTTAGTATCAAAGTAGCCCCCGTGAACGCTTTATATTGGCTACCGACAAAAAATGTGTTCGCTAAAAAGTATGATGTAACAATTAACTACGCCAGCAGCTGGGTTTCTAATTAGTACGAACACGGGCTGCACGGCGCTGCCTCGCTTACATTACCGTTAGGTAGTCTTAGCGAACCAGCCATCACTTCTATGTGTTTGCAGCGAACAGTCTGATGCCTATTGTTGCCAATTGTCATTCGTTAGTAGTTTCGTGTTCACACAGGTAGCGATATTTACCCGACAGTTACCCGACGTTACTGCACTGATGGCAGAACTAATGACCGCGGTCATCAATTTTGTACTTTACTCGTCAAGGGATATGCTGGCGCGACTCGTAGAAGGGCAACTAGAATCCTAGCGCAGGCCGTTAAGTTCTGCCTCAAACCGAGGGCAAGACCGCTTCTTCACTTATCGATTTCCACACGTCTTTCTCCAAATTGTGATACAGAGTGTATATTTAATAGTCACTATATATATATATATATATATATATATATATATATATATATATATATATATATATATTGGAATCTGTTTTTATTATATAATTAAACATAGTCGTATATATATAGTTCTATTTGTATAAAGAAATATACAAAATGTGTATATTTTAGGCAGAAAAAAACTAGAACAGTTTGCTACTTTATGTAGTCGCAATGGTCGAGGTAACAGTAGACCTACGTGGTAGCTCTGCCTGTGGAAAAAGTAGCTCTGACGATCGTGTGAATAGTTGTGGTGGTGGTGGTGGTCGTGGCGGGAAGAGTAGTGGTGATAGACATCCTGAGTCTACATATCCTGTCGCCACTGTCGCCTCGTTCCAGGTCTTTGCAGCGCGGCTTTTCAAAAAGCGCCATATTTGCTCAAACCATTCCTCAAGCCTGTCTGGTGTCGTCACCTTGCGATCATATTGTGCGTCGTACCTGCATACGCATACGGTTACGCCACTGCAGCAGCGTCCACACACGTCACAAAACGTCCGTATAAGGTCGTTTGTTCATTCATCATGAGCAAAGATTGCAAGAAAACGAATGCACAACTCCAGTGCGGTAATGTTACTTGGCCGCAAGCAACTGCTACACAAATTTGGTATACACAAGGATTTGGTTGTCACGTTACGGTTATTATTATTATTATTATATATATATATATATATATATATATATATATATATCTTGTTCGTATAAAATATATAAATTATACAATACCAAAATCGTATTTGTATAATTTACTTACCCCCTGTTGTTGTTATTATTGTTGTTGTTGTTGTCGTCGTCGCTAATATCGCTGTTGTTGCTCTTGCTATTGTCGTCCTTGCTGTCATCGATCGCTGCTGTATACTGCTATATGTTGCTCTTGTTGATGTTGTTGCTGTTGTGGTCGGTTCTTGTTGTTTGTGTTGGGTGTTGCTTTCGCTGTATTGCTGCTGCTGTTGTTATTATAGCTGCAATTGTTTACTGTTGCTTATTGTTTGAGTCGCTGTGGTTTGATGATCGACTTATTCAAATCGCTTTGTCCAGCTAGTTAATGGAGCCGTGGATCGATCTGGTACCGGGCTGCGCTTACGCCAACAGACAGGCCACCACCGATAGGAGCCACAGAGCAAAGGAAGACTTCTTTTTGGGCTGACTCTCAGCCAACATTTACCGTCGGTACGGAACTGCTTTCGCTTTGACGCTTCATGCGACGGAGCCAAATAGGTATTGAAATGTGCAACGGCGGGGATCAAGCCCCCGTGTCCCTTCTACCTATGAGTCTCCTTTCGTCGCAAAGCACACACGAATGCACCGGGCATCAGCGGGCTCGACGAGCACAGAAAGACAGGCCGAAATTAGCAACGCCAAACAACACAACGAAGACACGATGGCGGCGCCAGACAAAACAAAATGGCGACGCGAGCGGAACACAGTGTTAGCGGTGAGGCGCCAGCTAACACCATGCGCGCCAACAATACCCCTACTAGTAAAGTAAAGTTTTCGGGCTGACCCTCAGCCAAGATTTAAGACGTCCACGGAATTGTTGTTTTTCACATTGCTTCATAGACGTACGACCCCCATAAATACAAATCGGTGCAACGGTGGGGCTCGAACTCGCGCACCTATCTAGTGTCTTCTCCGGTTGCGAGGCGCACCCTTCAGCCACCACGCCACCGGGCTCGACTCCCCTACTACAAAAAAAATCCATTCGGGGCTGACTCTCAGCCAAGATTTAACGTCCATGGGACTGCTTTTCGCATTGCTTCATAGACGTACGACCCCCATAAATAGCAAATCGGTGCAACGGTGGGGCTCGAACTCGCGCACCTATCTAGTGTCTTCTCCGGTTGCGAAGCGCACCCTTAAGCCACCACGCCACCGGGCTCGACTCCCCTACTACTACTACTACCTCGTCGTTGCCTTCAGACACAGAGCGAACTATAACGATGTCAGATTTCACCTATGCTGGGCGCCTCTGATGCTGCGGACATCAGACCAAACAAAGCCATAATAAACTCTGCCTTCGTCTGTCGTTATGGTTGTTAGCGTTGTTTTGGTGATATTGTTGTTGTTGTCCTTGGTGTTGTGGTTGGGATTGTTGCTGCTGTCCTTACCGCTATGCTCTCAGGAAAACTCATTGACGCACCAAACATAGTGTGCCATGCACGTATGCTCAACACTCCCTCTCCCCCTCGAGTCGCTGAGGTTAAAGCGCAAAGGCCGGACCATGGGCTAATGTTAGCTGCTATATGAATAATACAATTACTGAGAAGATCTTTAATTCGTGTTCAAGTATGTAAATCCCACGTGTAATGTTTAAATTGTGGTCTTAGTTGTATAGGCCGTAGTAAAGCAAGACTTGTTTACGGAGACAACTTTGACATATATGCGAAAAGCAAGAAAGCCAGATTACTGTTTCAATCGAGAGATCATAATCTAAATATTAAAATTGGTTTCCTAGAGCTGGTTTCATAGTTTTCAAACAATATAACGTGACTACCTAACGGTGAGCCGAGCCTGACTACAAAACGGTACATGACTCGTTTTCAAATAACGAAATAAAAAGATAAACTCAAGTGGGAGGGACTCATCCACTAAGGCAGGATCACCTGTAATAAATTATTTAAAGGAGTCGTACAGAAAATGTTGCTTGCAGTAAAGACACAAGGAGTCAAAGATTAACGTCTTTCCTTAAACGAGGAGTTGTGCTTGGTTAGTTCAGATTGCAGTACATTTTACACACTATTACGATTTAGTAACACAATTTTTATAACTCGTATAAATAAAGCGATTTAATAGGCTACACGAGCGCCTTTTTCTCGCTACTAATCAATTCGTGAGCTTTAAAATATACATACAGACTACCAACAGACGCTGTGCGCCTTGATCATTTGCTGTTAGGAAGCATGTGGGCTTGTGGGTACATGCTAAATTTCACGGCGGTAGAATAGTCTTACCTTTTAACATTTTCTCCAAAAATTCAAGTCTTTATAAGGATGACAGCGAAAAGTGGTACCAGGCCATTGCGGGTCCACCAGCACAACATTGGCTTGGTGCGTCCTCCTGGTTAGTTTTTTAACCTTACCCGAAGTAACCATGCACATAGCGGATGTAAGATCAGGAGGCCAAACCATGTTAGCTTGCAACGTAACCTATGTAAGCATATTCCTTAGAAAGAGGCATACACAAATACAAAAATGCCAGGTCTATCAGTCAAATGGAGATTACAACACTCTGTTGTTGTCAACAAAGTATAGGCTTTTGTGTGATCCCACGTTAAGCATTCAACTTGCACAGTGGTGCCACCAATACGATCGTCGGCTAAACCACAATGATCTCACAGCCAGTAGACTTGATTTTATCGAGGAAGCCTATACGAGTTAACGATGCCGCGTCGAAGCTAACAGCGTTTTGCCGTCAGCTAGAAAGCTAGAAATCCTGACTGAAATTAGTAGACAATGGCATAGTACAGCGAATGGCGCTTAATCCATCAGATGCCATTTCCTTGATGTTTTTTTTCTTGAACCCGTTGCGTACAGAAGAGATAGAAGGCCAAAGAACAGACCTAGAATACCGCGCTTCTAGCGCTTCTCGTTGGCTGCATTCTTCATTAGTCCGGCGTGTTAATGACTGCCATTATCGTTGCGCATCAGGTTCCACCATCAGCTTCCCACTAAAATGACGCATTAAGTTAATGAGAACACTGCACCCAGCTCAAAGCAGCAAAGTTCCACCCCGTTGTGCAAGAATAGATGCTCGAGCTGACGAGGTTACGCTTCGCGCCCTACCCTGTTAATTAGCTCATTAGATTGCCTGTCGGAGGTGCGCGTAGTTTAAGAATCTGTTCTTTTTGTAGCAAAACTACAGCGTTTGCTTGTTTAGCCATCGAGCACAAATCGGGTTATTCACCTTTTCAAGGCACGCTAGGGTATTATGTGCAGGTCCGCCGTGCAGACCGACAGAAAACACTCTGATAGATTATCGACGCATCGCCAAAGTTTGCTTCACCGGCATTATCCTCTCTATATTAAATACTTTATTATTTGATCTATAAGATGTATAAAAACATGTGTTTACAAGCCGTTAAAATCGTAGCTAGTATAATACTTGCTATTGAGTATAAATAAATTAGGAAGTATATCGTTGATTACCTGCCATCCTTCGGTGGCGATTCCCCTCCAAGGTAGGTATAATCGAATAGTACGTTATTTAACCCGCACACATTACATATTTTGACCCAGTGGAGGCGATGCCTTATGGCTCATTCCGTTTGGCGGGCAGCGTCCGACAAAAACATAAGCGGCCACCTACCGTAGTTACATCACAACAATGCGTGGAACCCGATGCGTTCTCAAACTTCAAAGTTCTCGCAGAAAAAAACACTGTATAGTAATAATAATGACATAGCCCCGCTGTTGAGATGCAGCTAAAAAGCTGGTACAAAAAGAACACCACGTGCGCCCAAAAGTTTTCGCATTTGAGCCCATTTACTTTAATGTACGTAAGTGCAGAGATGAGAGTAGCTATTTGTAATAGGAAGGACAACGCGCGTGCATATCCCACACATGGTGCAGGACACTTTGAGCCTCCCAGTGATATTACTAGCATCTTACATAGAAAAAAAAACTTTCCTCTTCTGCTTTAGACCCGAAAAAACACGTAACCGTTTAAGCATTGTTTTCTATAAAGATAGAAAAAATATAAGAAGTATCCAGACCGCTAATATCTGTAGTATTGCTGCTGACATTGATACTGGGTGTGCATTGATCACTACCATTCAGTATATAAGCACCGTGATCTATTAAATTTACGAGACAAGAAGGGTCGCAGCCGCAATAGGGCAAACTCGAATATGAGGCTGAATAATGCTGAAGCCTTTTCTCGGAGCAGAAAGGCCACCTTCTTAACTCACATTTCTTTAAAAAAAGATTGTTTATGTTGCGGAGCGTGACTTTTTAAAGGAGGAACTCTCCAAGCTCCCGTGGGGGACACATTGCTTCTGCAGACAGCCAAAGTTAGTGTGCACTTTACAAAATTGTCTTCCCTGCCTACGGCACGTAATTTCCTGTAGCCACGATTTACCACCTCGTTATGGATTGTTCCTCATACCGCAATATGTGTCCGCTAATTACGGGCCAGGAAGCAGGCGGTGAGAAGCCAGATTAACCGAGCCTAGATTTGGGCCCGAATCAGGGCGTGGTGCTTCCCGGCAGAGGGGAAGGAGAGCCTCACTAAGAAGCAGGGCTGTAGCAGCCTGCCATCGAGTTGAATGGCGCCTCGCTAGTCTGGGCAATCAAACGCCGGATCAAACTTAGTAGAAGCGACGCAACGAAAAACAAGTGAACTCTTGGGCAGTGCGAGGTGCTTACAAAAGGAGCGAGCGTTCACGAGACGAGAAACAGTGTAATCTTATGTTGTACTGAAGCAGCTTCTACAGGCGTGTGTGCAACGTTCAACGTCATGTATGTAACTCGATTTCCCATGGATAGGCGGTCTTCGGCGTCCATATTTTGTTTATAATTTCGGCCACCAAACGCATACGATGTTCATAGTCAATAATCGCGCACCAGTCAGATTGTATTTCACAGTCTCCTTCAACTTCTTAACTCACTTCTAACCTGTACCATTCCTATCTAGTTTTCACTTGTCATTTCGAGTTATAATGTTTATGAAGTTATAGCTCAGTGTGCTCCCTTGCCTTGTATGTCAGTATCGCCAATAATATGGTATAGATATTATCTGCTGCTTTATCTTCTTCGTTTTCTCCTTTTATTCCCAAACCCTTGTACCACGTTTCATAACGAGAACTTAAGCATGTGAATGTATGCAGTTCCGTAAATAAACCACGTCTGAATTGAATTGAATCTACTACCCAGGAATGGGTAGTTATTATTGAATGGCCGATCGAAGCACTTAGAAATACTCTCGTGCACTTACTCGTCTCTAGAATCTCTCCCAAAGAGCAGTATGCGTCCCGGCTTTTAGGGTACGACTGATATGGCACCGATTTGCTTGTGCTCGCCATATCCGAGAAATTTTACCATACAAACTAGATTCTGTCGAGTACCGTATCAAAGCGGACTGTGTCTCTGTGTCTCTCATGTGCACATAGACTATAATCTATCAGCGAATTGAAAAAGAGACGCGGATTGCGCATCTACGAACGAGCCAAACTCATGTGTCGTTGTTAAATATTAACGCAAATAGTTCAGGTGGCCAGACAAAGGTAGGGGCATTGGGCAAAGATAAGTAAACAAGGATAGGATTTATACGGCAGCGTACGCCTCACGTAAATTGTCAGTGGATCAGCAAAGCTACTCGTTGGAATAGTGTAAGGCAGTGGCGTGTCCCTTCGCAGTTAGGTCCGGCTGATATTTGCTCACCGAGGGAAAGATTACGCTGGGAACTCTTCATCTAACTTTCGTGAGGTCAAAAGACATGGGGCGAACACGCCACTGAAAACAACTTAGTAGAATTCAGCAAACTACACATTTGAAACAGAGAACCGGTATGACATCCGTAATGACATTTCTAATTCTCTCTTGAATGCTGCCTGTGCAGTCGATATATGACATGTTGGAGTAACAAAATAACCACAGACATTATGATAAAGTTTGTACGCTGTGAATAAGCCTGCAATCGACAGGCCGAAACAATTCCTCGGCGATAACCGCGCCCATTTATCATTAGAGGCCAAGAACGCTTAAAACGTCATATACTGCCTAGCATAGCTGCTTTTGACGGAAGAACATTTGTTTTTGAATGATTGCATTGTGTTTCCACTGAGTCTACAAATATTAACTTCCATCTTAGGCCAACAAAGACCACACAAATGACAAATATTTTAGCAGTTTGCTATGGACCGTTTCTTTGATAGAGGGATACGTGCAAGGGTCGCTTTACGAATGATCAGATATCACACCGGAAAGCCACGGCGGTTTTTGACGATCCTGCAATAGCGTCGCCACGGTAACCGCAGGCCACAAGAAAGTAGGCCGACCTATAGACAAAACTGTGAACTACTTGCACCACGGACGTATTGTGTAGACAAATTGAACAAAAGCTCGTTCCAAAATGTGCGGCGAGCTTGCAAGATTGCAAGTTGCCTCTCCTATGATTAGTTCTTTTACTGGCCTCAACATTCATATCAGACATATAGCATTGTCAAAGCAGAAACTAGTCAGCGCATCGCAATTTAGAATGGAAACTTACTGGTACCATGCCAATGCTTGCAAAGCTTTAGCACAATATTCTAACTAAGAGTGCTTTCTAGCTGCTAGATTTTATGTAGTGTCCGTGTGCGTACTCTTGGCCGTAATGCATGTGTGAAGATGCCGTGTTTGTGCGAAGAACATTTAGGAGACACTGCAAGTTTGATAGTCTGTGCACGGGATAATACCTCCACTTCGTATTTTACCTCCACAACCTTTAGATGATGGACACGATCTGTCCCTTTGGCTGGCATCCCGAAACTTGATCTACGGGTACAGCGTTGTTTTTTTGCGCTATTTCGGATACAGATACAGCCTTTCGCTTTGTCCGTCTCCGAAAGCCAAAAGTTCGTCTGCAAACCGGTATTTTGTATAAGATATTTGTGCCTTCTGGCCTCTTTGATCGCGTCAAGTATAAAGGTCGACTTTAGATCTGAAGCGAGCTCAGCTTGGCCTGTCCACGAATCTATCGTGACCAACAACGAGATCTGCGTGTGGCCCGGGGCCCGAAACCATTTCGATGCTTTCCAAGCTAATTAGTGCGAAGACATTCAATCCCAGCCGAATGTCTAGCGAGCCATTGACCTTCAGTGCCGGAGAGTTAATGATAGAAGATGACCCTTATGCCCTCTGCATCGATTCAGATCTCTTTAGTACTATCTGCAGCTATTGCATACGACGACAGGCAAATGTCTGCTGCTCAAAGTGCAACTGGATAAACTACTGCAACAGAGACTGTAAGGTATACACTACACCGTACACATTTATACTTTTGCTGCCCTTACGTTCGTATCTTGGACGTTGTTGTTGAAAAGTTTTCAGTTCTTAAGTTTTAATCGTACCGCTATTGCTAAGGCTATTGAAGCCTTGCTATAGCTAAATGCAAATTCTTTTCAACCAACTTTGGTCGGACTCTCTCTCTCTCTGGTGTGTTTATGATCTCCGGAACTGCGTTTAAGGCAAGTAATGAAATGTCATGACATCTATTTGTACTAAATACGCATATAACATTGATGCTGGTGTGTAATTTGAAAGGAGCAATTTAGCGATATCTTTGGTTCTTGCCAGGCAGTTTGTATAGATTCAGGAGTTTGGTACACTTAGTTGACAGATGCTTCTCGTCAAAGTTAGTCTTCGAACAAATCAGGTGATGATAGCCAGAAACTAAGTATCTGATATGGACGTGGCTTTCTCCACATGCACGATAAGAGGTGAGAGACGTGAGTATGCATGGGTCTCACACCTCTTGCGAAGTAAGTAATTTAAGAGGGTTGGAAAGTATGTTTTCGGATTCTGCTAATATTGGATTTTTCAAGCCATTTTGTCATCTCACCCCTCTCTGGACCTTTATGGATGAACTTCATAGTACCCAAACGTTGGAGCAGAAGAAACAGATCTCATTACATATACACTCCTAACACGTTTGAGCTCGAGAAAAAGATTTTGACACCTGGATCGAACCTACAGAAGCCAGGACAGTTGTGCACGAGCAAATAAAGACCAAGCGGTCAACCAATGGTCTTGGAACTGTCCGTATTCCACAACCTGTACTCTACTATTTCCAGGCTGTTACGGATCAGCGATTTTAATATTGGCAATGTCTAACGAAATCGCTGGAGCCTGACAAAACATGCCCCAGAGTGCCGCCAACTACTATCGTTTTCAAGTATGTCATCATGTCAGATATGCATAGCTAGTGCACGAGACAGTGAATGCTTGTTCAGTGCATACGGTGATGTACACACGTGTATTTACACGATAACCGCTCCAGTGGCTTGGTCAAAATTGTACCAAAACAAGGGCATCAGTGTGCTTGCAGCTTTTACCACGGTGCTTTTTGTTTGATTTGCATAAAACAAGTTGGCCGGTCGAGCGTCTTCAAAACCTCTATCTTTTCTCTTGTCCAATTAGACGTGTGCCCGCCCACGGAACATCACAATGTCTTGGTTTTTCGGTGCCCAAAACTGGTTACGTGGCGCCTGCGCAGCATAAACGAAGTATGCTGGGTCAACGGGTACAATGCAGTCGATACACACAGCACTGGCATTTTATTTGACTACGCTATTCTTCCACTTGCAGAAAAAGGACAAGCAGTATCATGATCTCGAATGTAAGGTACTTCAGTCGTGCACGCAGAGCGAGGAGATTCCGGACCAAGAGATTCGGCTCGTGATCCGAGCACTCGATCGCTGTCTTCAGGAGCGACGCTCAGGCCAGATCTCAGTCGGCGATTACTTTGGCCACAAACGCACGGTCGATGACCTGCTCAATCACGTCGACCACCTCACCGAGGAGGAGCGTCAGCAAGCCGAAGCTCGGGCGGCTGCTATCTACAACCTGGTCAAGGATCACACCGAGACGTCGCTCAGCGAGGTGTTCGTCATGCTGCAGAAGTGTCGAATCAACTGTCATTCGCTGGTCGACCACAACTCGTCGCAGTACTTCTCGCGGGGCCGCGTCGTGTACCTGGGCGTCTCGAAGATGAACCACTCCTGCGAGCCGACGGACTACGTGCAGGTGTTCAACGGGCGCAAGTTCAACCTTCGCGCGGTTCGTGACATTCGCGTCGACGATCCCCTGTCGCTAACGGTGCACTACATCCCGCCGACGCTGCCCGTCGCCGTTCGCCAGGAGCGTCTGCTCAACAACTACTACTTTATCTGCAACTGCACCAAGTGCGTCTGGCAGTCGCGTCATCCGGAGGAGGTCGGCGTCGACGACGACATCGTCAACCGAATTGAGCACGCTTTCGAGCAGTCGCACGGCTACGACGTGTGGTACAAGATGGGCCGCGAGCTGCTCGACGAGCTCAAAGACACGCCCGACAGCAACTTCTACGTGTACTGGCTGCTGATTCAGATGCAGTGGACGTGCGCCGAACTCAAACACTACGAGGAGAGCATCGAGTACGGCGCACGCGCTCTCGACGGTGCCGAATCTGTGCTCTCACTCGAGCCGATCTACTACAGCATGTGCGAGTGCATGGTGAAGCTGGGCTGGAATCGACGGCGCAGTCCTCAGCATCAACGCTTTCTCGAGACGATGAAGAGCGCCAAAGACCTGTTCCTGCTCACGCACGGGCCGGATCACAAGATCACGCGATCCCTGGATGCGATGCAGAAGGGTGGCAAGTGGTGGAAAAAGTACTTCCGACTCCGGGACGGCAGCACAAAAGCCACGGGCTCTGCTGGCGAATCAATGGTGGTCAACAAGAAGCATAGCGCTGACGGACTGGCCAGTGCGGAGCCACCTATGGTGGCCGTTTAACAAACCTAAGCGACGCTTCGACCTGAACGATATCGCACAAACGGACTGACGACCTGATCTGCTGCCGGGACTCTGAATAAAATTATACCTTTGCTGTATATGTGTTCATACTAGCCGCACATGAATAGAGAAAATATAAACACGGTATGTTCTTCATCACACGAAACAACGACGCTACTTACTAGACTCGACGTGGTTGATACTGTCGTTGGCCCACGCGATGCTCGGTGTGTGGTATTGATGGCTCGTATATCAGGTAGTATGAATGAAAATGGCAGTAGAATAAAATATACATTTTAGTAGTAATTATTATTTGTTCATGGCAATAACTCTAATAAACTTAACATTGTAATAAAATAAAATTTTAATTTTAATAGTAGTATTCGAAAGACCAAACGCTCGCTTCATGCATCGCAAGAAGCATCTCTCAAACAAATTAAAATAAAAAATAGGAAAAAATAGGTGTTGCCACACTCTGTCTAAACTATACGCTATCTTTGGTAAGAGTCTTCAGCATAAACAAGCACACTGCCGTATCGACAAACAGTACATACATCTCCAACCCCTGCGGAGGGAGCTCAAAATGCAGATATTTCCGGCTCTCCTCTCCCCCTCCGTAAAGAGCTGCCAAAGCCGAAAGAACATACATTTAAGTAACAATGTATGTTCTTTCGGCTTAGCCGGAACTGCACATAAAATACAGTAATAATAATATTGTCATTGTACTTACGTTAGATAAAACTCTAAGTAGAAAACTCGACAAACAACATTTTAAATAGGATGTAAGCTCT
Source organism: Dermanyssus gallinae (assembly GCA_003439945.1). Taxonomy (NCBI): domain Eukaryota; kingdom Metazoa; phylum Arthropoda; class Arachnida; order Mesostigmata; family Dermanyssidae; genus Dermanyssus; species Dermanyssus gallinae. The sequence goes on along the minus strand of QVRM01004396.1, from coordinate 68,185 downwards.
TGCGCGAATTTGATCAAAATTTATATATTTGTTTGTTAATTTACCAGTGTCTGGCTATTTTTCCAATCACTGCTCTGTTTTGTTGCAAATCTCTATCCCATCTGCTGTCCAAAAAAAGCGGATCCCTATGTACAATTGCATTTTGCAAATTCCTCTGTACAATGGTATTTTGCAATTAATAAGGCGGTCTTTGATAGCCCAATTTTTCAGGAAGCATAGTTCTTGTCGAGATTTTTGAGATCGTCCTGTATTAGCAATTGATATTAGGATATGGGGAGACAATGTGTTAGCGCGGAAGATTTTAGGCTTAAACATACTATGTATAGCCATATATGCTAATTACGTTTTAAAATCGTAGCGGCGTGTTGATCTCTGTTGTTGACTAAACTCTCTTTGAGCGATTCTCATTATGAATAGGTATTCAACCATACCGCTGAGTGTCACCAGAAGTATTGCCATAAATGGCTGTTGGGGAACACCTATCTTGACATCTCCGTCCCATTAGAGGCAATCCTTCTAGGGATTTGCAAATTGGGTTAGCAATTACTAAATAAAAAAATATGTTTGCCGAAAATACCTCAACCTTATGGTTAAAGAATTTTCGCAACACCTTCTTGCAGCCTCATTCAACGGAAATTGGACGATGATCAAAATCGTGCACATGGGGTCAATCAAGCAAACCACGTAAGAGTAGTTCAGTTGTAGTTTCTTGGAAGCACACGTTGTGAGAAGCTCAGCCCTTGTCATATTCCTACTTCTGTGCGGAGACATTGATGAAAACACTGGTCCACCCTGCGCAATATGCGGTGGAGAGTTTCCTCAACTAAAATCCAGAACAACTTGCTTCCAATGATTCCAAGAAATCTGCCTACACACATTGCTACAATATTTGCCAATTATATTATTGGTTTGATGTCTGCCAATAGCCCACTCGCTCTTGAATTCTCGTATGCCCATTCTACCCCGCTCCTTTCCCGCTTTTAATAATTATATGCTCATCCAGGGTTTAATGTTTCAACATGTTTTTTATGTTTCATCGAAGATGGAGGAGGACTTTATGTATCTATTAATTCTTTATTACGTGCACAGTGCATCACTGCTTGTTTCTGAAGAGATATTGCACTACTTTCACTAGTTATACATAACACTAACTAGGCTTAATATATATATATATATATATATATATATATATATAATACGCCATAATATGAATGGGTCGATTACAACAATTTTGCTGTCTTGGCCTGTCAAGCTCAACACTGCTACTTGCGATATGTGCAAGCGCAAGCGGACAGAAGTCTTGTTTGCCGAGTCACTATAATCTGGTACGGCTCGGAATTGTTCCTGTCTGCTCAAAAGGTCTCGCACGTTTCGCAGAGCCGCCTTGCCGCGAGTGTACATATTAGGTCTTACAAACATGATCTATGTAGGTCTTGCGTGCCGGCGGGCGTCCTGCCTTCCTCTCATTCGAGTGCTCAACGCGTGGGATTATGTCCCATGTTAGCCAGATGACGTGCAGATGACAATGAACAAATCGCACGACCTCCATCCATCGAGGTCGACTCGACGAACAGAGGGTCCATAAGCTCTTCCATTATCCTAACTAACTCGTGCATGTGAAGTTCAAGGAATTTGCCGGATAACACACCGCCTCCAACTTCTTATTAAAAAAAGACGAGTCGCGGTGTCACTTATTCGAAATGAACCGGAAGATTGGTCAACTCATCTTGGTTGTCTCGGAATTGGAAGTGGTTCTGAGTTATGCAGTCATTCCTTTTAAAAGCCTATATGACTAGTCAGCTGGACCGTAGTTGACACCACATAGTAAACGGTGAAGATAAATAACTTAAACGAATATTTCGATATTTGTAAGCCTACCTAGCAAATAACAGTATTTGAATACGTCCACTGTGCTCTCATGCGATAATCTCTTAGCTCATAAGTTGGCACGTGTGCAGCGTTTGTGCTTCTTTTCAAAGCGTGTCGTGATTAATAGTGTGTATGTACAGTAATAGAAAATAATCCAAATAAAAAAAGGAGACTGGCATTGGAGATCTCTGACGTCCAGGGCAATACTACATTGCCGTATAAAGCAGCATAATGTCACGAACCACAAAGGGAGACAAGTCGAAGCCAGGCGCAACGGAACAAGTCTGTTATGAACCACTTCAAGCTAAACATGGTAAGCGGCTACCACAATTATAGAACGCGGACAAGTAGTAACACAACAACCAGTACAGGTAGTTCAACAAGTTCTTAAAATGAGCTTTTCAGAATTCGAATTTTGGCGCGCTTTCACCGCTATTGGAAACGGCAACTTTTCGAATGCTAGCAGTTAAAATATTATGGTGATTGGCCGTTGCGATTTCGTTTGATCGCTTTTCCCGTGCAACGTATCGGCGTGGTTTTGAAAAATGGAGAAAAAGAGTTTCGAGTGGTTATCAAGCATTTTTATTTCAAAGGTTGGAATGCGACCCAAGTGAAAACTGAGTTCGACGAGGTGTACGGTGACTCTGCGCCATGTTTTGCCACTGTTTCCAACTGGATTAATGAGTTAAAAAGAGGTCGCAGGAGCACCGAGGATGAACTACGTTCAGGACGCCCAAAAACGGCAACTGATGAGGAAAACGTGGAAAAAGTGCGGAAAATCGTTGCCGCAGATAGGCGAGTGAACATTAGGGAGATAGCGGAGGCCTTGGGGATCAGTTTGGGTAGAGTGCATTTCATCCTGCACGAAAACTTGAAGATGAAAAAGCTCAGAGCAAAATGGGTGCCGCATTTGCTCAACCAAGGCCAAAAAGACGCGCGTGTTTCCGCTTCACAGCGAAATTTGGTCAAGATGTCGAAAAATCCGTCGGATTTTTGGCGCAGATTCGTGACCGTCGATGAAAGCTGGGTCCATCACTACACTCCCGAGACCCAAGAAGCATCTCGTCAATGGTGTGCACCTGGTGAAGGACCTCCGAAGAGGGTGCGGACAACGGCATCGGCCGGAAAGATGATGGCTACGGTTTTTTGGGACCAACGTGGAATAATTCTGGTCGACCACCTTGAGAGCGGTAAAACGATCACGGGAGAATATTATGCATGACTGTTGGACTGCCTGAAGCAAGAACTCATCGTGAAACGGCCCGCTTTGCAGAAGAAGGTTGTCCTGTTTCACCAGGACAATGCTCCCGCACACAAGTCGCGGCAAGCAACGGCAAAACTGGCCCAACTGAGGTTCGAACTTATTGAACAACCTTCCTATTCTCCAGACCTGGCCCCTTCTGATTATTTCCTCTTCGGACATTTGAAGAATAGTCTCGGTGGAAAGCGTTTTTCCAGCAATGAAGAGGTTAAGGCTGCTGGCAATGCCTATTTTCAGTCTAAAGACGCGGAATTCTACTCAGGAGGTATAAATGCTCTGAAATCTCGGTGGGAAAAGTGTATTGAGCTTCTCGGGGAGTATATCGAATAAGAAAAAATTAAAATTAAGATTTGGAAAATTCTTGGTTTTGATTTTAAGAACTTGTTGAACTACCTGTAGATGCACTGTGTACGTATTAAAGAATATATAGATAGATAGAGGTAATCCTCTTTCATCCTCGAAGAAGCAATAGCAAATAGTACCAAATTGGTACCGCTTCAAAAAAACAACCAGTAGTAATAGTAGGAGCGCGCTAGCACTGCTAGGCTACCTCTAGTGCAGAAAACGATTTCGGTAGGTAAATACGCATCTTGTTCAAACACGCTTCAGAACACTCCGTTCACTTGCTTCATTGGGAATAAACAAATTAGCAATACTATATACAGCATGAAACATACAAACGTAATGGGGGGTTAGATGGTAATGTACCTGCTATTTTTATTGAGACATTTGTGCTCCCCGTTCTTTGTCCGATCATGGCCGAGTATAATCCACTCCGGTGGACCCACCACCTCCCTAATGCAAGGGAAACGCAATAATAATAATAATAATACATTTCGGCCGAGGGAATCAGCAAAACCTGTCACAACATGCATTACAAGCCAGAGAGTGACCTAAAAAATTAATGAGACTTCAACGTTAAGGTATGATCACATGTGGCGGAAAATGCCGGCAGTTTAACATACTCCCTACTCCTGCCAACCTGTAACCTTGAGGGCGTGGGGGAACATAGCGACCATCAGCCTGTTACATCATGTATATCAACTAGCAATGTATGTAATAAAAACAGGCAAAACCAAAACACGCGTGCTTGGTGGAGTTAAACGATACATCGACTTAAATTTGATGTATTGTTTGTTGTTTGCTGAAAACCGATAAACTAACTTTGTAGGCCAAATGCGCTTAGACGGTGTCGGCAAAGCCCGTAGATACTTTGTACTAACCTGGCTTACTGGCGAAAAGCCGAAACAGCATCGACACTGGTAGCGCGGCCCACGAAAAACTCTGGAACGGAGACTTTTGTTGGCGCGAGCTGCTGTTACGTGCCTATAGAGCTCAGCCCACTTGCCCATTTACGATACGGTCGATAGTTAATTCCTAGTCTATCCGTGTATGCGACTCCTCATCGTACTTCCTGTGCATTCGCCGCGGCCCAGGTCAGTGTTAACTGAAGTACAAACTAATCGATCAAATTGAAGGAGCCAAGGGCGGGCGGAAAACAAAGGACGGCGTATTGCCAACTGTGATGGGTAGATGCGACCAGGGGGTCGATATTTGGTTCATTGGACTCCCAGTTATGTTTGTCAAATCTCGCGTCGCTTTAGTACACCATGCATCTGTACAACCTATATTTGTCTATGCTGTCCATCTTTTCCAACGTGGGACGGCATGTCCTGATCTTACGCGTAACACGTCGTATATTGAACGCCGCCTATATCCAAAGAGAACTAATCCTAATGGCGGGTTTCATATCCAAGGGTCCAGTGACCTAAGGCAATGTATATATATATATATATATATATATATATATATTCATTACAAATCAAAATACCTTCTAAATTGTATTTTTCCATCATGTGCACGCTGTGAAGCGCTATGCCGGCCGGTCGTTTAAAGTAAATTCGCGACGGCCTTGGTCGATTAGAGGCAGGAACGGGGCCCACCTTTATAGGCTCCCTCTGGAATCATTTGAGAAGCACAATAAATATTCTCTGCCTGGGCGAGTCTTTCCAACGCGGAGCCAGGTGACAACCGTGCCGCGCACTCGGCCAACTCTCAGACGACTATATCAAACTGTCACTCTGCCTTTCGAGGTGTTTACCCCAGAGGGAGCCATTCCAAAGCGCCGCATGCTAGGCAAGGCTGTCGCCCTGTCAAAGTAACGGTGCACATTTTGAAACTCAAATTAACTCAAAATACGCTTTACTAGCACATACCTGAAGTATTGCAACAAGAGTATTGGCGCCAAAAAGCACGTGCCAAAAAATGAGTTTCCGTGAACTGGTTGTATTTCTTCTATGTATCTATCTCATTCATCACCGGAAGCGCCTTCAAATTTTAATTCTGGCTCAAGAGTACCCGGTTTCGTCATAGAGCAGGTGATGCTCCATACGAGAAAATAGTTACTAAAAGATTTGTAGTGCCTGGCGGTCCGGTTTCCTGCAGAAGACTGAACAGACAGCCCTGACGGAAAGACAAATAGGTCTCTGTAGCTGCTTCTTTGTAACTGTGAGAAACTAGCGCCTAGCGCCCGTTAGCATGCATAAGTCGATGCACATTGCACTCAATACGGAGACTTATCAACGAAAACTGCTGCATTTTGATAATATGCGAGATACACCAGCTGGCAGATCTATCTGCGGGGGTCGTGGTACACCAGTAGGTCGAGTAGTAGGTGGTAATTTCGTCGAGCCCGGTGGCGTGGTGCACTCGCCTGCGCCTCGCAACCGGAGGAGACACTAGATAGGTGCGCGGGTTCGAGCCCCACCGTTGCCCCACATTTGTATTTATGGGGGTCCGTCTATGAAGCAGTGTGAAATGCAGTCCCATAGACGTTAAATCTCGGCTGAGATTTAGCCCGGAAAATTTAGCAGGTGGATAATGCCCGTATTGATGAAAGAGCTAACGATAAAGAAGCTGTGCTGCTCCACTTGATGGAAAACTTGGGCCTGAGATGTGCAAGTGTACGCGAAGACTACATCTATGTGAGTCACAACGGAAGAAGCACAATTGACACAATTGACCGTTGTTAAGCTTGGACTCGAACATCATCGGAACTGCTAGCCGCTAGACGCAGACTTGACTACTTCAGTAATGAAAAGCCCGCATGAAGATTACCACAAACATAAGTATGGTAGGCAAAAGGAAACTCGACTGCTCGAAAGAGCGGGACAAAAGTCCTTAGCCTACATTGTGCGACTCGTCGGAATCTGCCTCGGAATAGGAAGTTCAAGTTAAACACATACCGACAGTAGGTTGAAGACCTGGAAAAACCGACGGAGGTTAAAAACTTGGATATATATAACTGTGACCACTCCATCTCAAATACATAGTTTGCAATTATCATCACCTGGTACTTCGAATACAAACTTCCACGAGAAGTACACAGAGTGCATGTGTGGACATCATGCGTCTGCCTAGATCTCATGAAGATATTGCTGCACTGTCTCTTTTGAATGACACGCCCAGGGTAGCTGACAACACTTGTTTTTAGTTCGACCTAGACGATGACAACAGTGATGGCTAATATCGGTTAGGCGGCTGGCAACATATATCTGTATATATATATATATATATATATATATATACATATAGAGAACACGCGTGCTTCTGATCGCCGGTAGGCCACATTTCTTGACAAAGGGGCTAGAAAAAAACAATATACATGCATACACATATACACTTCTACTGCGCACAAACATACGTACAGACATATACACTCTGTATGTACGAACCCAGTGATCCCCAGTGCACCAGCGTTGTCTACCATCTACCACAGACACACAGTATTGGCGGTAGCGGCCGTGTACAAACCTACAAAGCCGAATCGATTAATTGTTGTTTGCCGTGATGGCGGCTAGGACGGGAGCGTGCGTTGCTGTTGTTGCACGTTGTATGCGTGCGTTTCGGTGCCATTTGCAGCTAGCCAGTTAGCCAGCGAGGTAGGTATCAACAATTACCCGCCCCCCCAAGCAGGAGACGCCCAGGCGCCCAAACTCCTTGTCGGGCCTTGTGCGGATGTCGGGGCTATGCCTGTGGGTGCGTGGGTGTGTTTGCGTGTGTGTGGATGTGTGGGTGGGTGTGTGTGGGTGCGTGTGTGTGGGTGCGTGTATGTGGGTGGGTGTGTGGTTGCGTGGGTGTGTGGGTATGTGGGTGATTGTGGGTGTGGGTTATTGTGGGTGAGTGTGGGGGTGTCGCTGTGGGTGTGTATGATGAACAGAAACACACAAATAAACAGACAAGTCGATCATTGATGTGCGTGAGCCTGGGCCGCTGAGCGTCGTCGGTCGACAAACGCCCCAAGATGATTTGGCTTTCGGCCACCTCCAGCCTCCGGGGGGGGGGGGGGGGGGAGGTATAGGTAGGTGTCGGGTGACGGAGGTGCCGGCCGACGTACCGTGCATCCGTGCCTGCTGACCGACCCACCATGCCTTTCATATTCCATTAGCCGTGTCTATTACGTGTCCCTTCGTCCCTTCCTCCGTATGTACTACAAGAGTAGCAGACAACACAGCAGCTATCCGTTTGACTGTTTGGCGTCCCGCTGTTCTGGCGGGCGGATTGGATAACGCCCTCCGCCCCCCCCCCCCCCCCCCCCCCTGAATCGCCACGGTCAGACAGAGCAATCCAGAAGGACACAGCAGAGAATAGCCGAAAAAGCCGGGCGAGAGAGAGAGATAACGAACTGGAGAGGTAAAGCACGGAAGAGAGAGGGAGAAATGGAGAACATGGATGGAGAGAACAGAGCGGGGGAGAAGACGGGACAAGGGGGCGAGAAGTGGAACAGTGAAAGAAAAATAGCTGACGACGAATGCAGAGCACGGACAGGAAAAGGCAGACTCAAGGTCTCCGACGAGACGAGGTCGGTGGGCGGCAGCGGGGGCGGCGCATTTTCGTTCATTGTTCGCTGCTGCTGCTGCTGCTTTGATTCAAGCTGATAGCGGGCATTTTTGTGTGCGACTCACAGACGAATGAAAGAAAGAACGGCTATTTATCATTGGTTACTACTCATTTGGTTACTATTACTACAGCTACTACTACTACTGGTGCTGCCGCTCCTGCAGCAGCAACTGCGACATGTACAAAAAGTCAGCCCCCTAGTGCAGATAGCGAACGCAACGACAACTACAGCGCAAACGCTCACACACAAACATCTAGATATATATATATATATATATATATATATATATATATATATATATATATATACATACATATGCGTATGTACACATTTTTGTGAAGGAAAAGCGAAAACCTGGTGACGCTTGTAAGTCAGCCGCCGATTACGACAGTACGTGACCCAAATCTGCTACCAGGTAGATCTCTATCATGAGGCATAAACCTGCCAGTTTCAATTCACATGCGTTGTAAGCCAAGACAGTGTGAAAGCTAAGCCCAAGCTAGGTACGACGAGAGATCGTTAGCGTGGCATGCGATGCGTCAGACGACTGCATCGAGTGGTGAATCATCATTTTAAGTTAATTTTTCTCAAACGACAATGCGGTTAAGTGTACACGTAGTTCTACGTAAATAACTGACGAAAAAAGCATCTTAAAAGTACATAAAATAAAAAATATATATATTGTCAGATTTATTATCACACATGTTATGTAGAAAAAGTACAGTTAAAATATATGCATATGTATACATACACACATTTGGACTTATAAAATAATAGATATATAAAAGCTATGAAGCTACGACGCGAAAAAAAAAATATATATATATATATATAAATAATGTATCATACTGAGCTAATAAAGGGTTTGTGCACACAAGTTTGTATTTTTTACCTATTGTACATATTTCGGCGGTTTATATATAGTGCAATGACATTTTCTAAGCGTGTGGCACCACGATAGTGGTAAGCAGCCTTAATTACACTTAGAATTGAAATTTATAGAATATACACGCGTATCATATATATAAATATATATATATATATATATATATATGCACATTCACTGAGAAACATATTTATAAATTAAAGTCATATTGAGGGGAATGCACTTTGCTCGTTTCCATTATATATATATATATATATATATATATATATATATATATAATGGAAACGAGCAAAGTGCATTCCCCTCAATATGACTTTAATTTATAAATATTTTCTCAGTGAATGTGCATATATATATATATATATATATATATATATATAATACTCGTGTATAATATATCTATAAATTTCAATTCTAAGTGTAATTAAGGCTGCTTACCACTATCGTGGTGCCACACGCTTAGAAAATGTCATTGCACTCTAGGCTAGGAGGACTTCTTACAAACGAGGCGACTGGTTAGCAAATCTACATCAGAGGTGATTAGTTATGGGCGAGCCACATACAGATAAGCGTATCGTCGTCGCGGCCTCCTGGCACGCCTCTCCGCGGTGAGCTGCGAAAGCATTGCTCTCGACATAGTGCAGTGCGCGCTAGCGACGGCCATCGCTTGCTAATCTCCGTTGTTGGCTGGAATACGGATCGCTCCCGCTGGGCCGCCTCTATTCTGAGAGGTCGGAGATAAGCAGGTTTTCAACTACGAAGTATAGTCGTAGTACTACACTATGTGCACAGAGCGTTGCACGAAGCCTGCATTGAATCAACTGGAGTCACCTTCGTGCAGTGTTAGCCGGGTGGTAAAAGTGGAAACTGATCCCTCGATTCACTCGACGTGAAATAATCAATCAGTATAAGTGGTTCAGCTATCCCCAAGTGGTTTACACTTGTTCATAGCGTGGCGCCCTGACGTTATGCAGGTAAAATGGACTTGCATTTAGTGGCTTACCGGACACTAGTCTTGGCTCCCCTTTCTTCCGTAGCAGACAAAGCTGGCAAGGCATTTTCAACGCAATATAGGTTAGGGGCGTCTGTCTACGCCCCCGATAACAGTGTATTTATTTCTCCAATGTTTAAATTCAGTATGAAGGTGTTCAGCAAATATTAACAAGTAAATAGTCTGGTTCGTTGTCGGGTTTTAGATTGTGAGCCCCTGCGATTGCGATTCCAGCGCTACCCCCTAGTAAATTCGTAGGCGAAGTGGCTAGTTGAAGAGCGTTGAGAACGCGCTGATCATACATTTGATATGATCGGCGAGATTACCACCAGTAAACCAACCGTCGCGCAGGTAGTGAGATGGTTTCTATTTTGAGACGGCACACTGGCAGCCGAATGATGTAAAATTAGAGAAATTCGAAATGCTTTTTGTCAAAACCTCTATCGAACATGATCAAAGAGGAACTACTTTCGGTGAAATTGATAGAAATACGGGTTGATCGTTCCGACTGATTGAGCGTGTCAGAAATGACCTGTTGCGATTATGATTCGACCTGATGCGATTATTAGTTTTCTTTACATTCAAATGTATTGCAACGAGTGGTAGGAGTTTTGTTTGTTTGTTTGTGAGCACTGTGCTAGTTATAGATATGAAACGGTTCAACGGTTTCATCGGGAACATCTCAGCGCAGGTCACCTCAGCGCGTGAAGGCGAGGCAGCGTTTCTGGTTAGTGTACGACGCATGACTAAAACTACAATACAACCCACCCAAAGAACCTCGATTAACAAAGAGAGATGAAGCAAAGTGAGGCGCGTTTCGTTCGTATGCCGCGTTCGCTCCTCTAACAAAACAACCGACTGGATTACGGCCGCATTTGTAGTTAAACTGAAAAGGTAGTGCTTTTACAGTTATACCAAGGCAGCCCGATAACCTTTAGAAAATAAGGTAGTCTGCGTTGGCACGTTTGGCAACTTGTAGTCTTTACTTTTGCATTAGCAGAGTCTCCTCTGAGGACCGCCAAATGTCAGCTTCACTAGCTCCTGCATGTCTACTTCTGGGCATTATTTCCGTTTATACTAAAATCACACTTATTTGGTAGCTTTGCTTGCCTCTATCGTCCAAACGTATTTTTATGCAGCTTTTCATTTAAATCCGAAAGGGACATTGGACAGCCATCGTGAAGTAGCGAAAATGTATAAGTGCCGAATAATGGTGAATTTCTGTTTGAGCTAAGCGGTGTCAAAGCACGTAGAGGAACTGACCAAATCTACATGCAGCATACTTAAGACTCCTGTCGGAAAGACAAATTAAGGAGGATCCAAGCTGACCTCAGACGAAATTCAGCGTGAGGGGAGGGGTGAAAAATGCAACACCGAACCGAATTGGGCAACCGGTGCAAAATTGGACTAGACGTGCGAAGCGATAGATTCGATAGTTAAGGATACAAGAGAGAATAGAGACGGCCCGAAAAAAAAACAGTTAGAAGGGTAGGGAGGAACGTTGGGACTGCTTGACGCAGTGGTAACATTGGCCACAGCGGCATGCGCGTCAAGTTCTGCAAACTTTATGGAAGCAGCCCGACACATCCCGAAGTCAAGCTGTGTCGTAACGCGAATTGCTGCGCGATGGCGAAACAGTGCCTGACAACAACACGTAGAATTTCACGTAGCTTCACACAAAACTGTGAAGGTACGTGGCCCATTGTTAGGTGGCAGAAAGGAAGCATCTTGTCAGATGAGGGAAACAATCAGTCAGATAGAGTAGATGCTAAGAACTAAAAATAGATCTAGGCTTGCCGCAAACAGCCGAAAAAAAAAGCAAACTATCAAAGAAAAATCACTGTTCTATGTTCTCCGAAAAATGTTCCGAATCACGATGGTGCGTTGAGGGCTCGAGGCAGGACCCTAAGTAACAGAAGGCTGCTTCTTGTATGTACAGCCGTAGCATAATTTAGCTGACAGATCGCTTGCAGTTGCCTGGAATGAGGGAGGTTACAAATACTTGTGCACACAATTTATTTTTCTCCAGCGTCTGGCTATTGGGTGGCAGAATAGAGTCGTGTACACCCGCATATGTGGACTTCAAACGACCATTGACTTTTCCTCACACCCCCCGCCGGCCTGGAAATTCCTCACACCTCATCGCGTTTCCACTTCTGACTATTTGTCTAATAATGCATTGTAAAGGTGTTGCTGCTAACGTTCAAGGAATCTTGTCGCCGGATTGGATATGCGTTTTAGTTGCTTCTAGGGGCTTTGTAGCGTAACCAAGGGCAACGTTTTTAAAAACAAGAAAAAGGAAGACCGGCTCGTTTCATTTTATATATGCAGACGTATACCTGCCTATGCATACGAGGTGTGTTCAATCGTTATCGCGACTTTTGAATTTTCGCGGGTTACGTATATTCGAATTTCGATTTTTTGTGGCGTTATGTTGGTACTCATGTCTCTCACTTATGCCGACAAGCTCGGCCATTTTGAATGTTCACTTAATTGTTGACAGCTGCTTTGCTTGCACGTGTTTTGGATCGTCTTCGATTTTTACCTATTCAAAAAAATGGATCAAAGAACCTGTATCAAATTTTGTGTGAAAAACGAAATTAAGTGCGCGGATGCATTCCGAATGTTGACTGTGGCATACGGAGAAGCTACCTTGGACCGAAGCAACGTTTATCGGTGGTACAAAATGTTCTCAGAAGGCCGAGAAGATGTGAACGACGAAGAGCGTGCCGGACGCCCGAGCACTTCAACAACAGACGAAAAAATTAATGAAGTGGAGAAAATGGTATTGGCCAATCGTCGAATCACCGTTAGAGAAGTTGCTGAGGACCTAAACATATCGATTGGCTCGTGCCATTCGATTTTTATCAATGATTTGGGCATGAGACGGGTCGCCGCAAAATTCGTACCAAAATTGCTCAATTGCGACCAAAAACAGCATCGCATGAACATTGCTAATGAGATGTTGGACTCTGTCCGCGACGACCCAAATTTGCTCCAGAGGGTCATAACTGGTGACGAATCGTGGGTTTATGGTTATGACGTGGAAACCAAAGCTCAATCATCTCAATGGAAGCTGCCGCACGAACCAAGACCGAAAAAAGCGCGCCAAGTTCGGTCGAATGTGAAAGTTTTGCTGACAGTTTTCTTCGATTGCAGGGGCGTGGTGCATCAGGAGTTCTTGCCACAGGGTAGAACGGTCAATAAGGAATATTACCTGCCAGTTATGCGCAATTTGCGCGAAGCAATCCGCCAGAAACGCCCGGATTTGTGGAAGAACAAAAATTGGCTTTTGCACCACGATAACGCCCCAGCTCACACATCGTTGCTTGTGCGCGAGTTTTTGGCCAAAAAACAACACACTAATGATGCCGCAGCCACCGTATTCCCCAGATCTGGCCCCCTGTGACTTTTTCTTGTTCCCTAAACTGAAGAGGACGACGTTACGCTACGCTTGACGAGATAAAGACGGCATCGAAGGAGGAGCTGAACAAGATAAAAAAAAATGGTTTTTTGAAGTGCTTCGAAGATTGGAAAAACCGTTGGCACAAGTGTATAATATCTCATGGGGATTACTTTGAAGGGGACAAAATAGATATTCATGAATAAATGAATATTTTTGAAAAAACACAAAAGTCGCGATACGTTTTGAACACACTATGTATATATAAGTTACATTATTTTTACATGAAAACATCAAACATAAAAAATGTATAAAATACACGCACTGCTGTTAAACCGCCACGTTAGGATGCAACCGAAAAGGCATCTTGATTACTCACTTAACTCCCATACTGGTCAGGACCGAAACTTGTCAAGGACTTTAAGATCTCTTCGACAGGCTTAATAGAATATTAAGTATTTTTGCGACCATGTTTATGCGGCAGGGATATTACTGGAGCGTTATTGTAATTGATCAAACTTTACTAGCACGTGTCATGAAGAGGCGGTTTATGTCGAATGAGAAAAAGCAATGATTACATAATTATTACAATTACAAATTGATTACGACAAAATAACAGTAAAACGCTAAGGAAGGGGTCCGTAGGGACGAAGCGATAAAAAAACGTTGCCAGTTGAATGATATTTCACTAGTTCCACTGCACAACATTTTAACTGAGCTCTTGCACCGATGGGACCGATTATACTCGGGAGGATCGAAAAGATCTTACTGTGATTAATGTATTAACCAGCCCAGACTGTCAATCACTACATTGGCAAATGCTTTTTTCCAGGGTTGGCGGCTTACGGCGTTGGAGTTTCCTCCCAAAAATATCTTAGAAAAACATTGATATATGCGATACTTATTAGGCTCCTGCTGGCTAAATAAGAAGCTATTTTCACAAAATCTCAAACGTGCTGCTTTCAGACGCCCAGATGCAGCAGATTCACTCCGACCGCTACTCGCGGCGGTGATGGACATTGTGACATTGTTCTACTCTGTATCAGGGTCCGATGTAAAAACAGGTAGTAACACATCGAAAGGCAAACACACGGGCCCCAAGTAAAATGCAAAAGCCTGTCTAGACAGGACCCGAGAAGTCTTGTATGTACAGAGGAACAAGCTAGCTTTTATAGCCACAGACGGACTACTGACTCAGTCTGAGGCAAGAAGCAGTAAATTCGGAGGACAGCACCAACATTGGGATAGCGTCGAGAGAAGGCAACCTACCTGGAGGAGCCTTTTAAACACTGTCTATTTTACAACGAGTACAATTTGGCGTCAACTGTCCTCACTGTGGACTCAACAAACACTGGAAACAACATTTCCATCATAGCAGAGGAACACAAAGGTGTCACACGCAAAAATATGTATTGTAAATCAAAATCTGTGACGGTTCATTTATGACCTGGCAATTGTTTTCGGCAAGTTGTCGGCTAGTGAGAAAGCACCTGAGATGGCTTTGCAACTAACGTTATCTATCTGTCTATCTATCTATATATATATATGCCCCTGATAAAAAAGGGTGACATGTGTATTTAGGTATGCATGCCAAGCGAATAATAAATCAAATATATATATATATATATATATATATATATATATATATATATATATATATATATATACATATATAGTTTAATATTTTTTCTGCCTGGGGGGGGTCAACGGTATTGATCGTACGTCCATATATCGATAGCGAAGGACCGATCTCAATGTTAACTGCGATCTTAAAAATGGATCTTAATGTTAGCTGCCACTGAGGCTACCACACCAAGTGTTAGTAATGCTGCTATTTTTTTAAAAATATTATCTGTAAGGCTAATGCCCGTGTACGGTTGTTTCATGTCATGGCAAACTTTTAATCTAATGGTCTTCAAATCTAAAAAGTCTATGGCTAATTTGGCTCTGCTCTTGTTCCCTGACGCGGGTCTGTGTCTTACTTTGCTTGATTTGCGCCACACTGCATCTGCCCTGGAGCCTGTCAGCTGTTGCGACGACATCTCCCCCCCCCCCACCCCACACCTCTTGTTACGTCATCACCATTTTGGAACGTTTTGTTTGTTTGTTAGTTGTTGTTGTTGTCATTGTTAGTTGGTTGAGTTTTGCTGGATTTGCTATCAGACCGCCGGACAAGGCGAGATTGTAGAAGCAAGTTCATGAACAAACAAACACCCGGCGGACCGGCGGTCTTCAACGACCTCAGTGCGGATCGCAGGCAAAAGCCAAGAAAGAACAGAACACTGAAAGAAGCGGAAGAGAACCCATAGGTATGTAGGCGGATAGAAAATAACTAAGAGAGAGAGAGAGGAAGAGAGAGGAAGACAAACAGAGAAAAAGACGTTGCCGAAGACTGTGCGCGCGTTTCCGTAGCGCGGGAAACGGTGGGGAAGTGGGGGGGGGGGGCGTAATGGCGGCGCCTGCACCAGCAGTACGAGCAGCAGCAGCAGAAGATGAAGCGCGTTAAACACTGCGCCGTTAAAGACGGAAAAGACGCGAAACACCAACACCACTTACGGAGGTACGTTATCGACTTCCACACTGGGTTCTCCTCGAGTTCTTCGCTAGCAGCACCTCACAGAGACTGCGACCACACGAGACTAAGTCAGACTAGGTTGGGCTAGGCTAGGCTAGGCTAGGCTGGGCCAGGGCTAAACAGGAACTCAGCAGCTTCGGCAAAGCTACTCGGGAACTTCCTGCCTCAGTCGGTCGGTACTCAGCAGACTGCATCGACGATGCATCGATTTGCAAGCGTCACAGGCAGGAAGCTTTTTCGCATCACTAAACTGGCGACGCTGTCGAAGCCTGCAACAACAACAGCAACGACAACAACAATGACAACAACAACAATAACAACAACAAAAACGACAACAACGACGATGCCGACGACGACAACAACAACAGCAACAACAAAAACATCGACGACGACAACGACGACAACAACGACGACGACGATGACAACAACAACGACAACGACAACAACAACAACAACAACAGCAACAACACCTACAACAGCAACACCCCTCCCCCCCCGATCAACAGGACTAGCAGGCGTAGTAGTAGTAGTAGTAGTAGTGCTATAGTTTTCGAAGCTCCTTCGTACGTGCCTGATTTTCGATGCTTCGATGGTGCCGTAGTCGCGCCGGGTTACGTTTGCGTAAGACCTCGACGAAGACTACGACGTGGCCGCTGCTGCTGCTGCTGCTGCCGTTGCCTCCGTTGCTGTTGCTGCTACGGCGGAGCCATCGGTTGGCATGCAGCAGCATCGCCGCCGCCACCATGACAGCGAGCACGTGACAACACTTTACTGTTTTCGCCACAGTTTACTTCGCGAGTCTTACGGTCTGCTGTGGGGGTCACAGGCCGGGAGGTGGGCAGAAGTGGGCAGAAGTGGTGTCGACTCGAGAATCGACGAAGCGAAGACGCAGCTCAGGTGTAGCAGCAACGGCGAAGAAGAAGATGCAGAGCTGAAGACGAGAGGACGACGACGCACCGTTCACCCCTCCCAGTCCCCCACCACCCACCGCGCTCCGCTCGTGCGTCTGTGTGATGAAACTCCTCAACGAGGAACTTCAGCGACGGCTTCTCGGAGTATCGCCGTTATGTCTCGTCGGCCCTCGGCGTCACAAACCTGTGAAGAACTGACTCAACCAAGCGACCAACGACTTTGGCTTTCTAAACGCTGCTGCTGCTGCTACCGTCGCTCCCGTTGACGCTGTTTTCTTAGAGAAGCTGCTTGCCGTTGTTGACGTTTAGCAACAGGCTTTGCCCCTACGAAATGGCATTGGCGTAGAATTATAAATAGTTATTTTTTTACTCTGATTTTGCGGGTAGACCGGCATATATATATATATATATATACTCGTATATATATATATATATTGTATTACATATATATATATATATATATATATATATATATATATATATATATATATATATATATATATATACTGTATTATTATGGTGCCCTATAATCGGTACTCATTTGTTTTATATATCAAGATAAGAGGTGATGCCTTGGTTTTAGCTCACCGTCCCAGCTCATACCGCATAAGAGATTTCAGTACGAATAAAAGTCGAACCAGCTACATTAAAAACAGCTACACAGCTTGCCCTGCCCGAACATGCCTCCCTCCAATGTTAGTTGGAGGTATATCAAGATATAAGCTTGATACCTCGCAAGGTCCACGCGTGCCACCCAACATGCCCTGCAAACGATGGGTTGGTTTATACAGGAAGTAACTGCGTCGAGATCGTGCATTCGGGCGTTTTCCACATCACTTCTTGATTGAATTAAGGATTTCAAGTATTGCTTCAACAATTGGACGTATTTTAACGCTGATCATTTTTTTTTTGAATGGTTTAATCTATTTTCTCTCGAACGCTATTATAGTAGAGTTTTAAAACAAGCTGTCTAAAGTTGAGTACGATTGGTGAGTCGTTTTTTTCATCACAAGTGTACACGTACATACACAGGTCGTTAATTAGGTAACCAAGCGCAATGAAATTGCCAAACGTCCGATTAAAAAAACTCTCTATGTCGTCTGCTTCAAGCTCTGTATACTACTATATACATAGTCTGGCGTCGTTCAAATAATTTTTGTCACTTCGGCAGAAATGTGCATCTACAGAAGCGGCAATCACCTTGTCTACGAATGAAAATGTCTTCTCCGAGCCAGGTCTTGAAGTTTGGGAAAAGGAAAAGTCACAGAAGGCCAAATCAGGACAACAAGATGAATCTAGAATAGCAATCGAACTCTAGATCGAGTAATTTTGCCACCGCGACTGTAGACATGTGAGCCGTAGCGTTGTCGTGGTGAAAAATTGCTGTTTGTGCTGCACTATGTCTGGCCATTTTGTTTGCGGCTCTTTATGCAAATAATTCAGATGTAAAACGTATTATATCATAGCTTCACTGTTTGACCCTTCTCTTAGTAAACAACGATGATTTATGAATTGGAATCCAAAAAGAACGCTAGCCATTACGTTCCCGGCCGTCAAAACGGGTTTCGTCTTCTTCAGCACACATTCACCAGGCGTTGTCGATTGTTTTGACTACTGTTTCGACTCGGGTGTATAGTGACCGATCTATGTAGGTCTCACCCATGGTTACGAACCGACGCCAACGTCCAGAGAATTGCGCCCAAGCTTCGACAAATACTGCTGCGACATGCTCTTCAGTGCGTGTTTTTGATCGATAGTCAGCAATTCCAGGCACCCACCTTGCACACAGTTTTTTTGTTTTTAATCGTTTGTGCAGCAAAATGTACATCCCATATGCTGAGATGCCCACGGTCTCAGCAACATCACGTACGTTCACCTATTCACCGGTCTTTCGAGAAGATGTAATAAACTTATAAACTATTTGACTAAATAACGACCAGTGAACTCAACTGGACGTCCAACTGGGCGCTCTTTATATTTGGTTAACATCCGGCAACGTTCGCCAAAAACTCAGCTTTTTTTGCGCCTCCGGCCACTTTTTGAAAGAATAATGATTAATCGCGGTGTGAAATCCGTGTTTCTCCATGTCCAGAACAGACCCAGTTTTACGTATCTGCCACCCGTAATCATGTCGCTTTTGCCTGGAATTCGACCTGAGACAGTGCAAAGATAATAACTTCCCCGCCACCATTTGATTGGTTATGCTTAGTTAGTTACGTGCACAACCATAGACAATTAAGTGTAACAGCGATTGTACGACGATGAGCGACCATATAACGGCAAGTGATTTTGATCAAATTACATCGATATAATATTACGAAGAGTATATATTCACAGATACAAGCCAGTCTCCGGGCCCACCAAACTCTGTTTAACCTGTTTAACTGTTGACTATTCTTACTGTAAAATGTCGCGGAAACTGTGTCATAATAATATGCGCATTTTTATGGCCCAGTAATACTCTGACCTAATTATGTTTGAAAATTTTCAAAGTGATAACGAGTTGATCCGTGACGAATTGTTTTTAACGAAACGCCATTCTGTCCGTACAAGCCACTTGTACAGATAGAACACAGACAACCTGGAGGAAGAAAGGACAAACAATTTACATTAAGGTAAGCAAAACTTAATTAAAAAATGTAAAACATTTGTTTTGAATGTTCTTATGTATTTAGAAAGGACAATGATGTTTAAAGATTTAGTTTTTCTTAAAAAGATCGCACTGGCCTTGTCGCGGTTACGAGAGTTATTGTTTTCAAATTTAAGTAATGTTCACCCTCTGGTCTGTTCACTATCACGTTGTTTTATCATTTCACCGTCAAGTAAACTCGGGCGCTATCTAGAGTACGTTACGGACTATACGGGCGCACAAACGTGTTAATGTCGAAAAAAGTCGATCGGCCCCCTTATTGGCACGCACGCCTCGCGTTAACAGAGATTGACTTCGTCGAATAGTCCGGCAAGTAGAGAACGCTTTCTTGTTTAAATGCCGCACGCATCTCTAATGTAGACGAAGTGCTTGCTGGCTCGTGAATCTTGGTCTGATTACGCCAGGAGAACGGGAAATTTGTCGTCTTTCCTGCTCACTTGTCGGGTCTGACACGAACGAGGTGTCGTCCCTTGACAAATCTTTGCTTCTTCCTGCACATGGGAAGATCCGCGAAGGGCTTCTTCCATCGCACAGCGACAGCGGCACGGGCGGCAAACGGCACGCCATGGAGACGCACGACAACGAGTCGTTGTTAGAATAGGAATCATAGTCATAATCATTTCATTCTCTAGAGAGTATTATGGTCGGGCAAACCGGCACCACGTTGACGATAGTGGTAACAACAGCCAAAGCAGCCGGAGTGGCGCACGCAGACCTCGACCTCACACGGAGCCCCGGCAAGCAGGCGAGCTCTTCGGTGGATGGTCGCAGAAAACATGCCGAGAAGGGTTTGAGAGCGGAAGCACGAGAAAAATAGAGAAAGCGAGAAAGAGAGAGAGAGACGGTTAGAGAGAGAGAGAGAGAGAGAGAGAGAGAGAGAGACGGTTAGAGAGCGAGATATAGGAGTCAATGCAATGCAGGGGGTGCTTTAGATCTCGTACTTGACACGTTGGCACGAAACGACAACGCCCTCTCTTTCTGTCTCGCCCAAGCTCTCCTGGGCGCGCGCTGGGTTGCAAGGCCATTCCTCTGCCTCAGCACGACACAGCGGTAGGGTAGGAAGGACAGAGCGGCAGCGCAGAAGCGCACAGATCGGGAGAGCACGGCACAGGAGAGAGGACTTGACGGGCCCTGACCTCGCAAAAGGCCCTTTTTTTTCAGAAATAGAGCGATATCGGTGGAACGCTGCCGTGCACAGCGAGCGTGCGGGATAAGCCCTTTCATAGCGGCGAGGCCGGAGAAAGAGGGCCGCGATTGGGGCGGCTCAGACAGCCAGCTAGCTCTAGCACCATACACTCTGCGTGTCGAAACCAGGTGTGGCCGGTCCGACATGGGGCTGACATTCTTTTGTGGCTCGGCATTAGTTGAAATATGCTGGCCGACGTGGAGATCGCGCAGGTACGATGCCGTGAGTCTACAAACTGCCGGGGTGCTGTGAACTCCTAAGGTCGGGCAGCCTCCAGCGAGACGAGTCGCGAGAGCCGATTCGGATCCTATGAGTTTCTACGGGCTCAAGCACACGTTTGCCGCGACGGACTACTACGACAACTAGCGGCCAACAATTGCGCTACGCTATTATCAAAGTGTGCCTAGCCACGATCAATGCTTCCAGAAGTCTGGCGACTAGGTAAATTCGTTGCCTATGGACTCAACTGTACGTGGTTAGCTTTCAGGTCTCACTAATCGGCTGCATGGCACATAGCCGAACCTGTGCCTTTCGACATATATAGAACCCGTAACTAAATTTGAGCCGGCCACATTTGACATTCAGATTATTCAAATCGTCTTGGGGTGGTAGGGGGGGAGACTTGCCCGCTATGAGTTTCCCCTACAAGATGGGGGGATGGGCCTTACTAACACACAGCTTGATGAAATAGGCAACGATGAATGATTAGTCTATGGTCGGTTTCTATTTGTACTACGACTCTATCATTTAGAAGTAAACATATCTGTTTTGGGTATCCTTTTTGATAGTTCAAATTACTCCGATAGCAACTCAGCGATATTTTACTAAGCGTTCTAGTTGAATCGTAACAGACATCTTTGCAAGTTCGCACAACTGTTGTTTGAGTGCCGCTGGTGCCAAGCGTGCCCAAATCAACTTGAATACAAGCAAGTTTTCGAACCGTGCCTAGGACAATAGAACTAAAAATCCTTTTTTTTACTGGAGGGGGAAATGCTAGGCACGCTGTGCAGGACTACACGCCGGCCGGTAGCTCGATGACTACCAAAGCCTTTGTATTACCTGTTAAAACCCTCATACCTCCTGTCATCCCCCGTAACCGGGTCCTATAGGTGAAACTAATATTGCTTACAGTTAAGGGGGAGGGGTCTCTAACACCATCACAACCTATCGTGTTACTACCCGCACTGATTATTGTTTAAAACTCTGTGACTTCATTTTTTTGGCAATTTGGGCCCTTACAAAGCTCATATCTGAGCGCCATCCGTTAGATCGACCGTCGTCGAGACCACATCCACCATGACGCCAATAGCTTCGCCAACCGCATCGTTCACAATGAAGTCGGCGGCGCGCCGTCGTACAGCCTCCTCCTTGGCCATCATGATCCCTGTTATTAGGCGCGCATGTATGTTCCACTGTTCTCGAGACTCCAACATACGTGCAACAACATCCTTTAGATCTAAAGTATCTCCGAGCAGTATGCCTTTGGTACTCTCCATGCCGGGCAGTGGAATACAGTGTGTTCCGGTGTGTCTCGGGTTATCATGTTGCAGAAAATGCAGATATCTGAATTCGTCTTTCCAATCTTCTTTGAATACGCCTGGAACTCTTCATGACCTGTAAGGACCTGTGTGATGTGGTAGGCCAGTTTTCCCCCGGGTCTATCCATCCAAGACCTGATGTCGGGGATAAGCGTCTCAACAGGAGAGCCAGGTTCGCCATCTTAAATGACGGAACTAAAAATATACGCGTATCGCCGCCGCATATTGTTAATTTATGGCCAAATACTTTAGAATCATAACCCTACAACCACTCACAGCGCTCAAAACGGACATATTCAGCCATTGCGCAATTTATGGCGATTATTTTGGTACCAAACATATGTTCATGCGAGTTGTGGTTGCGGAGTAATTACGATTTTTCGGCGGGATGTCCAAATTAAGTGCATGTAAAATGACTGTGTGGCGATGTTCACTACCGCCGACGTGTCAGCCGCAACTCGTCATTTTTCATGCACTTAATCTCGACATGTTTGCCGAAAAATCGTCCTCACTCCACAACCACAGCTCGCATTGCCGTAAGTTTGGTACCAAAATGATCGTCGAAACGCGCGTTTGCCTGAATGGTTGTTTGAGATATTTGGCGTGAAAGCTAATAAAGAACTTCATTTTTGTCGAATTCTCTTTTAAACGACCGTGTCGCATCTTCTGTCCGGCCTTGTATATTCTGCGAAAGAAGCAGAATTTTCTCACGATCACGACAGTGTGTTTAGTTTCTGTATAGAAGGACTGGTTGTCTCGCAACAGCACACTTTATGCTCCTATGTCGGGCAAAAACACTAGTGTCACAAATTGTAGTAATTTCGCTCTCACTTCGAAACAAGACTTCTCAGAGACCATGTTCCATTGGAAAAAATATTTGCTTTAACGAGCTCTACAATTCCCTATATCTATTATAAAAAATGTCTGCAACACCCTGTATATATATATATATATATATATACTGAATTTATTTACAATGCAATTTTATTACAATTTATTTACCATCTGTATATATATATATATATATAAATGTGTATCCATATATACGAGGCTCACGGAGAGGCACCAATCAGCAAAAACGGCTTTGTTTGTATGGAAGTCGTAAAATATGCACGCCCTACCAATCGACCGGACGGAACAAGCAAGACAGGCGGCCAACAATCCTGGTACTAGAAGCCGAAAATGGGATCCAGGGGCGACACTCGAATGTCAACCAGCTGTTCGAGGCGATATTTCCTGATATTTGCAGATTTGGATCTGGATACAAATAAACAACTAACGATAATAAACACGCGCCAAAAAAACCGCCAGGCCAATATTGCGGCGGACACCAGGACACCAGCGGGAGGCAATAAAACGGAGACCACGGTGCCATTATGACTTCGTGACGGTAGACGAAAGCAAGCATACAATGGCGGCGGGGGGGGGGGGGGGAGAAGGGGGTGGAGAAGGAGAACAATTCCGCCACAGCCTCACCTCTCAAGCTCTGAGTTGGCCCTGGCCTGTCGCAGCCAGGCCAACACAAAGTCGGGCCCCAACAAAGAGCCAACCAGGCTTCGCCAGCCGTCGGGCTCTTCTGGCACGACCAGCCAGCGAATGTCTACTAGCATCAGCGGGGATATTCACACCCACATTATCGCTTCCCTTCGCCACATACATACTACTACTACTACTATTATTACTACTACTACATACTGCAAGCGTATACACGCATGCGTCGAGAGTATCGTGCTACGCAGTTATATGCACACGTGCATGCAAAAACGTATGCGAAAAAAAAACGTATGCGATTACATTGTGTGTGTGAGATATTGATAATGCAGTAGGCAGCACACTTATGATTAAGGGCAGGTCGGGCGACGGTGGTCGCTCGGGGGGCGGAGGGCTGCAGTAGGGTCCACGGCCACGGCTGTAATTTTCGTAGTAGTAGTAGTAGTAGTAGCAGTGGTAGTAATAGTGTAGCGTGTCTCGAATTCGTTTGCCGACACAATGGCGACAATGCTGCTCGTTGTAGCAGTGTTGTTATCCATTTATTTATTCAGGAGAGTATCCATGTTGTGTGTGTCAATAGTATCGACAGCAACAACACAGCTGCGGGTGGCGAATTGACAACAACAAAGCCTCTGACTGACAACAGAGCAGTCAGTGTCCCGGGACCCGTGTTCGGTTGATGGCGGGGATCGCTATTGTTGTTGTTGTTGTTGCTGTTGTTGTGGTTGTTGCTGTTGTTGTCGTCGTTGTTGCGGAACATAATGAACAGGATAACCGATCGTTTAATAACGTATTGGTTATGTGTATGTGTAATATATATATGTATAATAACTGGTACAGAAACAATCACTTGTCGAGGAAACAAATAACACATAACCACCTGCGATCGACAGCTGTCTAGAACGGAACGCTAACAAAATAGATAAAAAAAATCATACAAGCAACGCAGGCAAATATACCATATGTATACTTCTCAGTCGCAATGATAGCACAAGCTCCCGCATAGCTTTTTTTGGACTGATCCTACGTTGGAAGCTATTACATTATTAGCCAATCGAGATGCGAGGAAAACACACAAGCGAGAAATCTACCAACAGACAACATGCCACAATGTCCTCTTTTGGATACGTTCAGGCTGCTTTTGTAGGCCCGGCATGCTAGATCGCTTTCACAGTATTAGGGTTACTTGGGCTAGGTGACTAGGTACCAACCAGCCACCTAGCCAAAATCGAAATCAAGACCAAAACTTTTCTCACTACATGAGGCCAATAAAACGAGAAAATCAAGGCGAAGCTGTCTTCTGTACGAGCGTATAAGAGAAAGCGTACGAACCCGGTAGTTAGAGTGTTGCTTGTTGAACTTTTCTTGCCGACAGGCGGGGGTATACGGGCGCACATAGTAGCCGCGACAAGTTGTACATCCAGTCAGGTGAGACATACATCCTACAAAACTGAATTTATCCAAATTCGGTTTTAACACGCACGGACAGTCAGCTTTGCCTCAAACTCTCGAAGTCCATCATCGGTATGAATAATAAGAGTAATAATTTGCGGTAATATTGCTGCACGCGATTAGATACAGTGGTACATGTGCAGTACAACAGCCTATGGAAAAGACACATCTTCTATGCAGGGATCTTCGCTGCTAATAAAATATCCAGCTTGTAATTAGTCACACTAAAGTTCCTGCACTCATCAGATCAAAATCCGAAAGTCGTTGTCCTTATGCACATAACATTTTTCTTTATCTCTAATGCCTCTATAACAAAAAGGAATCTTTTGTCTGCGATTATTGTTTGTACTACTAGCAACCTCTGTTATACTGACTGAATAATTGAAATAATATGCCTGAAGGGTACAATTAGTTAAACACGCTTGCACATCAAGCTAGCGAATTAATAACTTAGCTACCTTACCCTTATTCTCAACGTAGTGTTTACAGACTACGATGGTCGTGCGGTCAACGCGTCATTGCTGCATATTGAGGTGTGAATCGACGAACTTAAGACGCAATCAAAGAACTTAATTAGCAGATTTAAACTTGACTTGGAGATTTGCTTACCGGAAAAACAGTTCTCATAGCCAGCACTGAGTGACTTAGCCGTGTAGAAAGAAGAAAGCAAAGCATTTGAAAATATCTCTCTCTCTCTCGCTAGTATTCGACTTCAGCAATGTGGCTATTACATCGTAAAAATATCATCAGGTATAAACCTGATGATAATTATATAAATTAAACAAATCAAGTTAAATAGCACCGACACCCAGCCACACCGTTAAAAACGCTAACATGCCTTTGAAATAGCACTATTTCGTAGTAACGACACAAGCACCGCAAGCAAATAACGACATAGCACAAAACTAGAATAAACTTAAATATACAGCGCTGGTTAAACGCTGCTAACGTGGGCTTAACGCCATCAGACCAGTTAAAGAAAAACTACAGTTTAAATCAAATCATACGCGTCGGCCTCAACGACCAAAAAAAAGTGTGACAAAGCATTCCGTCTTACTCTAGCATCTTGTCTGTAAAATCCGCGAAGTTTACTTTCTGCTTGCATATACAAACACACGCACTCGCAAGTAACCTTATACCATATCCGCCAGTAAACCCGTGACCCTCTCCGCGAGGGTGCGGTCTTTCCTTAGTGAGTGGTAAACGTGATTTCTTCGAGTGCAGATTAAAGCTCATGGGGTACGGTTATGGTGGTCGTAGTAACGCGGGGGTGCAGACACCGTTGGCAACAACACGAACAACAACATCAACAACGTCTCGTAAAGTTGTATGCCTTTGCGAGAAGACGCTGGCGACATTCGCACGTTGCACGTTCACTGCTAGTACAGTCATTACGACGACCCAATACCCCAACAAGCTCTCTCCGCCTTTCCCCCCTCTCTCCCTATATAGATATATACATCCTTATCTTCTTCCCGCTCGCTCTTCCTTCACTATGTTCCCCGTTCTCAGTCATACTCGCTAGGAAGTGAGCGCTTAATGGAATCCGCATGTGGAATTGCGCGTTCGAGTAGCTGAGACCCCACTAAGTGTCGAAAGGGGGGAGGCCAGAGTCGGACGGGCTGGGAGGGGGACCTGCCGTGCTAATGGTCTGATGCTGCTGCTGCTGCTGCCGGACGGGCCAGTTAACGTCCGATTCGATTTGAGAGTTCCGTCCCTTAAGTTTCTTTACATCTTCGTCGCCATTTCGCCCATCATGGTCCCATTGGTGATGGTGGTGCTGATTGTAGTTGTCGTCGTTGTCGGCATTCGTACGAATTACAACCCCACCACGGTGCTGTCACTATCGTTGTCATCACAGCTACGTCATGATTCTGAAATCAAACTTCGTCGTACCATCGAGGCACGGACGACGTGACACCACGTCGTCACGGACTGCCCGGACTGAACCGCGGTAGAGAGAGAGAGGTCATTTGTAGCCGAGCGGCGTGTTAAATATAAAGCGAGTATCATCTAATCGTATACAATATTTTTAAAAGTATGTTCATCTTGAAAATTGTAATGCTACTTTGAGCTGTGATGATAAATTGAATTTAAATACATTTGCCCTCTGGGGAGAAGCATCCCTTTGGCGTCTCATAAAAAAAAATCTTATGTGAGGACCAACACGCCGACAATGTATTTAACTACCATGACCATTATAAACATTGTAGGCACCGTTCGTATATCGCTTATGCTGCCTCGTTGCCTCGTTGGATCAACATTAAGGTGACTCTGCTTTAGAAATATATCTCCCTATATTTGAATTCCGTGATGAATTTCCGTGAAAATGAACCATGCTGACTTAGCTGAGCGCGGATGTGGCTAAGTGATACTCCCTGCCTGGGACTTTCATGTCCTAGGGTCTCAGAAGTGTACGCAAGCGCTTTACTGTGCAGAGCTGGGTAACGTGTGCCAAATAATGTAGATTGTTTGCAGTAGCTGAAGCAGCACTTCCAGCTTTAACAATAGTAAGACTCCATGACAAGGCACGACATCATACAGCCATATAGTGCATATGGCCAAAGTTGCAAGAGCTGGGTTGCGAACTAATAGAGAATATGCCATACATCTCCTCCCAATCTTGCATCATAAAATCAATTCTAAATGCATATGTGGATTAATGAAGAATTATTTAACAGCTAAATCGTTCACATATTTATAGCCTAAATAAAGTTGGATAAAATCCATTTGCTGTCAACTAAAGATGATTTAAAACAGTGAATTGAAGATAATTTGGTTGCTGGCAGAGCGTAACTAAAAACGAGAGGCAGCATCTCAATAAAAAAATTATGAATAAATACCTACTTACATTTGTGCAATTTCATGTTTTAGGCTAGGAAGCAAACTCACATGACAACGTGCTGCATATATGTATATATATATATATATATATATATATATATTCTTTTCAATAAACATTTAAATATGATATATAAGACAGGTAAGGATTTATTGCAGTTGTCGTAAACTAACTTGGCAATGCAGACAGTCGTGGCGCAAGTAATGCGCAAGCTGGCGCATGGCACAGATAGCATTAATTTTAGCGCGATATCCACAGTGTTGTTTTTATTTATGTTCTTTTCCGCGGAAAACAGCTTCTGGCGCTGATCGAGAACTGACCTAAGCCATTCATCTTTGCCGCATGTCAAAGCGATGTTTGGCTACGTGCGGCATCCTGATTCACCTGTCAGTGGCATACAACGAATCCCTGAATGAAGGAGGCTGTTAAATTGACGCCTGACACCTAAATTTAGACGACAGACAGAAATTTTGCCCTACATTGGGCCGCCCGGCTTCGCCGCATTTTGTGCTGCACATATGGCTATTTATTCTAATGTTACAGTTCTATTTCACTTTAGACCTATATTATTGAATCATTGCTGAAGCTTTCCGGTGTATAAGTAGGATCGGGGGGGGGGGGGGGGGACCCTGTTGTCAGTCAAATTTTCTTTGAGCGATGCTCATTGAGAACAGATCACAAACCCTACTGTTGAAGAATCCCTAGGTATTTCAACAACTCCGCTTATGCTGCGGCTCTATGCATCTTTAATCTAATAGAGAGTGCGCTAAGGTATACATGTTAACCGAATAATAATTGCATCTATCCATCACATGCATTAAACGTCGCTTTTGATTACCTGATTACAGTTCCTACTGCTACTGCAGTAAAAACATTGTATCAAGTTTGCACGCACATAGAATAGCAAATTTATTTATTAACCAAGCTTTGGTTTATGCGTAGAGTTTGCAAGTCGTACTATTTAACCTAATAATGCACGCTTTTTAAAGCGACTACCTTGGAGCACTATTGTAAATGGTAGCTGCTTCAGTCATAGTCACCAATTTCACAGTTGCACATGCAGATGGCAAACCTAGAAGCAAGGTTTTATTAATTAAATTATTACAATAAACCTGTATGCGTAGTTTTCTTCCCTTTTCCAGGGTCTGCTGTGAAGAATTTGGTTTCGTAGAGAATTATGTATCTATATTTGTAAACTCAACTTTACAGCCGGCCTGGGACTCAAAGGCTGCCGCAATTTTTACACAAAATATTACCGCTACCCTAAGTGAGAGCATTGTGCAGTAACGGTGTGCTATATAACGATTGTAGCCCTTTTGAGCTATTTTTTTTGTATATGCCTGGTCAAGCTTTTTCCTCATATCAGAAGTGAGGTACCTAGTTAAGAAAGATAACTGACAAAGTATGCCGTTCTCGTATTTATACTTCGTGCTTTTAAGGCACATCAAAGATTCCTTGCTAAAACTTTATAAATTTTCTCTTTAGTAATATATATATATATATATATATAGAGAGAGAGAGAGCATCCGAAATATTGCGTTAGAGGCTGTCGCTCGACATTCAATGAGGAAATGCAGCGTCTGTTCGGGGCACATTGTTGAGCTAGGCTAACCCTGGGTTAGAGAATTCGTGACCACACGTTCGCACGGAGACAAATGTCAACTCCAAAGTGCTAATATAAATATACAACAATAAATAATAAAAAAAACTCGTTATATATATATATATATATATATATATATATATATATATATATATATATATATATATATATATACAAAACACTAAACAATAATCTGGCCTTAAAAAATGCTGTTTGAAAACGGTCTTCAGAAACTGGCCACCAGTGTAACTGACAAGTGGGCAATCGTCGCGTAGCCACCGACGACTCTCGCACAAACTAATTTGATTAAGCTTCCATAGTCATGTCATTAAATGGTGCCGTTCTTTATTTTAGTGCCGACTTTTTCGTTAGTTTGGAATGGAAACCACCTCAGCAGGCCCTTTTGCGCTCCGAGCGGTCCGGTGCTTCAGGATGACTACGCCCCTCTCTGCAGCTGTATCTTATTTGTGCTTTAGACACACACGGCTACCTTCAAGGACTTAAATCAGCACCTTGAGCACGCAGACGGCCGCGAGATCTATACCTCCATCGAGCCCCGTCGTGTCCTCAACGGGCCGTCAACGATTTTGTGCGTTGGTGTACAGAGAACCATGTGCAACTTTCTTCTAAAAATGTGCTATTGTAAAACATGGCAGTCGAGACTTTGATTATATATAACCAAGGTTTGCAGCCTATCCCCCTCTGTTACCACTGTACGCAATCTAGGTGTCCAGATTACAGCCGATTTTTTTTTGGGTGTCTTTATTTTGCACGTTGCCAAAACTTGCTTGGTTTTAGTAAACACCATTTTAAGGTGTCTAATTACAAGAGGCTTACGGGTGTATATTAGACTATAAAAAGCACCAGCGGTACCGGCAAGCTTTTGTACTCCTCTTCTCTATCCACAAGCCATATAAAAAATAAACATCATAGGCTTCGTGAAGCCATTTAAAAGCGATTCTCAAAAAGCATTCACAGGAGAGATGCTCTATAAATATGATTAATGTACACGTTGCTGCACTTGCTGACCTTGTAGGTTAAGTCATTAGTGCATTGACGTGGTTCCTGCCGACCAAATTGTTCATAACTTTTTTGGCATTCCGACAGGGCCACCGCTACTCTGTAAGCCCCTCATAGGTATAGAGTACATAAACGACCTTTTTGCCTGGCTATTTGAATGGTATGATCCGCCGTCATTTCTGCTATGCCTAGAAGGTATGCCAACACAGTTGTTAAGTTATTCTTAATCCCCCCTCCCCGTCCTAGTTGCAATAAAACTGTGCTCTATTCAATGATCTTATACTGTAAACACGCTATACAGCCGCAACGAAGCAAATCGCGTTCCTCTTTCCACTATTAAAACTCACACAGAATAACTAGTTGTATATAAAGTAAAAACCCATTTCATACATTTTCTCTATTTATGTGACTAAACAGTCTGGCAGGTCCAAAGAAGAGATGCGTGACATCCCGTCTTGGCCATACTAAGGAGCCGTCTTTAGAAAAGCTTAACATAAATTACTTACATCTAGCGATGTTGTAAGGAGTGCGAGATGCATTGAGGCACAGACAAAGCTATACAATCCTAACAAATATTGAATCATCTTTTCATGTCAATCAATATCTTATCCAAAACATCATATGTCTGACACAACAAAAATCCTTTGTGATTTTTGTTTTTAATATGCAAAACAAGAAAAGTACAAACAGATAAAAAGCAATGCAGTGGGTCTAAACAATTTTTGGCCCAATTGCTCTGTGCCCGTTTTACAACGTTTTTGAAATCTACTGTTGACGACAAAATCAAATTATAAATTTGCCAGATTCGATTTTTCTTAGTTTGTTTGGCATTTGCAAAATATCCAGTACTAGCTTAGTCCTGACATTCCTCCTTATCACGCAACGCCCTGCTTGGATGTAGGAACGACTGAAAACCTCCATATCCGTAAACATTAAAAAATCATCTAGGCAAAAAAGGCACTCCACTGAGTATCTGAGCGTGATGCAAGCTTGCAAATGGGCTATTCTCCTTCTTCAATAGTTACTTCTCCAACACACATTCAGAAACGCAATTCACATGCCTGAACTCTGAAAGCCGCCGATACTAATCGCACACATCGCAAGAAACCAGGTGTAGCGGTGTAGCTCCTGGCTGCTCTTCCCGCTGCCTGACTGGTTATGACATGTTTCAGTAGTGCAATCGTGTCGTCTACGGTGTAAGTAGAGGTAAGAGGAGGTGTGTCAAGAGAAATAGGGTGGATTGGGGCGCTATCAGAAGCCGCACGTGCGGCCGGTGACCTGCGCCAACTCCTGTGCCAACCGCCATCGTTCGAGCTCACCTGCTTGGACGTGTGACATTTGGACACTTACTTTCAGTTTGACCTTACCCACTCGCTGGCACGCACTGCGCATAGTTGAGTCTCACCACGCAATACGCGTGCGTAGTCATCTAGAATCACGGCGCTGTCCACTCTGTGCCGGTCCACCTAAACCTATTTTTTTTAGTAGCGACAACAAAAGCGATATTGTCTAATATTTCCGATTAGTCTGAGTTATATAAATATATATATATATATATATATATATATATATATATATATATATATATATATATATATATGTATACGAGTATACACATTTGCGTTCTTTTAAACGGTGAAATCCGCCCTCAGCGCAAGATATTATTACGTGACCTGGCTCGTCTTTATAAAATTGACAGAAAATACTCTGTGCACTTTGGTGAGATCGGGCGATCACGCTTAGCACACTGCAAAGACGCGGCGCCTATCGTAAACACGCCTTGTTTGCCCAAAAGACCTTGTCATACCTCAAGTCCGCGTAGAACGCGGTTGGAATCAATTATCTCAATGGCGGCCGGGATGACAACAGGACATCTTTTGCTGTTTAATATGTGTTGTTTCGTTGCTTTAGCTATTACCATACAACTACCAGATTTCATAGTGGCTGTATTTATGGAGCTTTTCTGATTGCTCTCCAGAAGCGAGAGGGTGGAATATGATAATTTGCAGTATAACTCTACTAACTCAGCATTATTAACTAACGCAGCAGTTGCGAGCACTTTTTTCACTTGAAAGACATTCGCGGATGCCAAATGCGGTGGCGCAATAGAAGAAAGCATAAAGACGCACATCCACCCATGCGCCTTCTACGGAAAAAAACTCTAGACGCCTCGCTCAATCTATATTCTGTGTTTTTTTCTCATATTCAATAGAGATGACCTACTGCGCGCTTTCGCATGGGCCCAAGTTACAGTACCTGCCGTATATCGGAGGTGATTGAACGGGCATCACGTACACGCGATGCTGTCCACCGGCTTCTCTAACGCAGGGATCTCTCGACGACACGCCGTAGCGGAAACAAGCTTCCCTCCTATCTTAAATCTAATTCACAAATTACGGCCGATAAGGCTAGACTACGAGCTTTGATCCGTTGAGCGGTAAGTGGCTGCCCAAGATCCTTCCCTTGCCGCAACTAGGTGCTATGCGGGATAATTTCATACTCCGCATCGTGTCTGAACTGCGGCTGAGGTAGACAGTCTATGCCGTTTATCTTCAGAACCTGTGTCGGATCCCCGTAGCAACAACAGAGGATCCACACGCCCTATCGTGCCGATACCGCGCCGCCGGCCGTCACCCACGACACTACACACTAAACGAGGTCGTCTGTCGTAAATTGCGAAGTGTACAGGTGCCGTTAAAGAGCCGCCCGGCCTTAACGTCAAAAGAAGTCTACGACCGTTGGTGAAACGTTACCCTTGGGCGAGAGAGAGAGAGATCGCTTACTTGTATGAGACGTCACCGTGTCATCCACATTTGCTAGAAGCTGCGTTGCTCAAACTAGCCACGAAGCTGATATTTCTGCTTGTCTTGCGGAGAACCGCAAATTAGCGAAATATAAAGAGCTGACTCCGCAGTTAATCTTACGGCTATTCGTCTTGAAACGTATGGACTCATGGGCCGGAAAACGCTGGAAAGCTTATAAGATATATAAGGCGGTCACAATAGATACCCGTTTTGGAAACTAAATCCTGCAGCGCTTACTGATCGAAGTTCACTAGGGAAACTCGGCGTTCATGCAAAAGGGTCCCGTATTTCCTACGAATGATGATGAAATTACTAGTTTTTGTCATATGTTGTTGCATGATGGTTGTTTATACCTAGCATAAAATGTAAAATGGTGTGCGAGTTTGCGTGAAGAATCGACCCGGCTCAGGGCAAGCAAACACCGTAATCCGGACTGACTTTATTGCTGTTGACAAGTAAAGGAAGCAGCGCGGCAAAGTGCTGCAAAATAGTTCTTCAAATAACATCTTAATAGGCAATTACCTGATTGGCCGAAACGACGGGACTAGTGTTTAAATAAGAATAGCGATTTATGTTCAATGTATTATAGATTAAATATATATATATATATATATATATATATATATATATATATATATATATATAAGTGACTACACGTTCACGCGCAGACAAT
Source organism: Dermanyssus gallinae (assembly GCA_003439945.1). NCBI lineage: Eukaryota > Metazoa > Arthropoda > Arachnida > Mesostigmata > Dermanyssidae > Dermanyssus > Dermanyssus gallinae. The sequence goes on along the minus strand of QVRM01004396.1, from coordinate 34,130 downwards.
TGTTCACTCCAAAAAGGCTAACATAAAAAAGAAATATATATATATATATATATATATATATATGTACTTCAAATCTTTATTCAAAAGTAATCACCGGAGGCCTGAGCACAACAATCCCACACTTCCACGAATTGAAGGATTCCTTATTGCCAGAATTCCTTCGGCTGTGACGAGAGCCAATCCTCTACTACGTCGTTTAGTTCATCAGCTTCAGAGTCTCTTGTCATTATGCCTTTTACGTCAAGGCAGCAGGCATCCCGACCGGTACCCCTAGGTTGACTAGGCCAGGGCGTAAAGCAGTCGGTTTGAAATCAGTGCGTTATCCAGTAAGCTTTGACAGTCCTCGAGTGGACCACGACAATATGAAAATATGCATTCGTTGTCATATAATATATACCGTATGCCTTGCCTACCATGACCAAACGGGTTCAGGGAATGCTACTATATATACATCCGACCAATATATTTCTATTTGCGCTGAAGCTATCCGCAGCACGCGTAACACAGGCTAATGACGCGGAAAGAGAGTCATAGTTTCTCCTATGACTCTCTTTCCGCGTCATAGGAAAGTACTATGACGGAAAGTACTAAGACAACTCAGACAAGTTTAAATTGTCTGAGTTGAAGCGCCTCCCTCTGAGTTGTTTTTAGAGGACCAACCTGATGGAAGTCGCAGGACGATAGTCCGGGCTGTAAAGCGGATGCCTAAACTTTGTTTCGAGTTTCTGACTCTCAGTCAACATTTAACGTCTACGGGACTGCTTTCGCATTGCTTCGTGAGACGGACCCTATAAGTACAGATGTGCAACGATGGGGCTCGAACCCGTGCGTGCACCAATGTGTCTTCTACGGTCGCGAGGCGCACGCGAATGCACCACGCTACCACTGGGCTCGACTACCCCGTATGCTTAAGCTGCTCCCACTTGAACTTGGTCAACTTTATGTGACCCTGGAGACGTGTAGACGCGGGTTATCGTAGAGCAGAATTACTTCCACCGTGAGCTGATTTACGAATTCGATGAGTATCGAACCTCGGACGTCAAAAACGACGGTGAACATCGCCACGCCTGCTGAGGGTAAGCTGTGATTTTTTGTGGGGGTTAGGGTGGAAGACGACGCATGCTTCCATCACACGCTGTCTCGCTTGGTCTCTGGCTCGAAGTAATAGGGCACCATCATCCCCAAGCGCCCAGTTTCTTTTACGGTTCTCTTAGCTCCTTTGAAGCCGGCTTCGTGCACACCTTCCGGTACTCCGATCTGTCGTGCAATTATCCACACAATTTTTCAACGCTGGCTCGCACCTGTACTGCCAGCATTAGCATTACAAAACTCCGATCACTTTTCACCAGGCCGTTGTTCATTCTGTCATTTGTACAATCCTTAAATATTGCATGACTGCTACTACTGCCGCTGCTACTGTTGTTGTTGTTGTTGTTGCTGTTGTTCTTGTTGTCGTTGTTATTGTTGCTGTTGTTGTTGTTGTTGTTGTCGTCGTTGTCGTTGTTGTGGCTTACGAATTAATCGATCTGTCGACTGTCGACGGCTGTTCATGTGTGTCTGAGTGGAGTGCATGTATTTGTTTGTCTAGATGATGTTTTGTCTAATATCTACGTTCATCCCATATTGATTTTGACGGTGTACGTGGCCTTGATGGCGGACGGAGGACCCTGCGATACTGGGTCGTATAGACAGCTTTGTGAGGGTCTGTAGATCATGAGAGTACGTCTGTGTGTGTGTGTACCTGCGAGCCCACTGCGCCCCCACTCACGAGACTCGTCATCCTGATGCCATCGAGGCGGTTGAGGCAGGTTCTGTAGCGGCTCTAGGATTCCCCCTCCTAACCCACCCTTTAGTCGTCGTCGTGGCGAAGTGGCGACGAAGCCTGTGAGAACCAACCACACGCACATCGCCACAAATGAAACGCGACAGACGACGCGACATCAACAACCTCGAATAAAGTTTGACAAACCTCGTCAAACAAGTCGATACTGCGGCGGTCACCATTTACGTATGTTGCGGTATCGTTTCGGCAGCACAGCACACATACAATGTGTGTCGTTGATCGGTAATTAGCGCTAATAGTATACATATGTCTCGAATCGAACATTAGTACAATCGAACCGTAAGTAAATATTTATGATACTAGCAAGTCGTGTTTCCGATGGTCCGTCGTTTACTTCTTCTGCACACTTTGTCATGTGTCTGCACTCTGGATGGAGAATGCTCAGTATTCGACTTAGTATGGCACAAATATTACACAGTTCTATTTGCTCATCATGGTATTCTAGCTTTGAAAATGCTTGCGATTTTGTAAAACAAAGGTATGTAAAAATAAATGAGCTTGGAATGTTTTATAGGTAGTGGTAGCCGTCGATGGCTGATGTTTGCTCCTATATATATATATATATATATATATATATATATATATATATATATAATATTGTGATGATTCATCATTTATCATTTACAATACGTTTGCACACTCGGCAGTGCTCTATATATATATATATATATATATATATATATATATATTTACTCTTTCTAGTGGGCGAAGTGAAACATTTGGTAGCAGCATGCCAATCGTTCGTCACTGTACGTTTTTCGCCGACCGTTAAAGCTCCATTTTGGTGGGCAATAGCGTTTTAATGGGTGCTCACGGCGCACAAATGTGTCCGAGTCCCTCATTACCTGTAACGGGTCTCAATAACAAAGAACACCACATCTCGTCAAACTTTATCAGAAATTATTGAACCATTATCGAGCGTCCTTTTGTCGTTCAGTGAAAAATCTGTATCTGATGTATTCACCGTACAGATTTTGGGTGAGTCTAAGGTGGCCGTGACGAATCTTTTGTTAGAAACACGGCATTTAAGCCCAAATCTTCTCTAGCAAACCAAATTTCATTTATTTTTTTGGGTTTTCGTCAATCGCTGTATTCGCACCAGTTACATTTTACTCGTCCGTTGTTACTGGTTCTGGGCGTTCGGTACGGGATTTGTCGAACAGACTGAACTGCTCAGATAAATTGTTTGCGTACCGTCCATATGCACTTCTCTTAGTGCAGTCTTCTCGCATTTATAGAGCTTTATATTAAATGGTCGATCGAAGCTCTTCTAAATATTCTTATGCACTTGATTCTCGAAGTTTTACACCAACCCTCTGGTTATCACATCATTGTCTGTAGAGTAATCGTTAGCATTTCTTTACTATTCGATGGCGCTATACGCCAGTGGGTTGAAAATTAAGCAACACTCCAACACGGGGGAAATGCAAAAGCTTTCTTAGCTTTCTACATATATGACTGTTGGCACGAGTTCCACAAGATATTCGATCAAGTATGTGGCTCCGGCACGGCGGAGCACTGCGGTGCGGGCCTACCTAAGCGCGAATCGGTGGTGATTGAATGAAGAAGCCCGGGGGGCCCATTGTTTGGCCAGCGCGATCTTCCGATCTCTCAAGCCTCGACTTTTTCTTTTGGGGCCACCTGAATTGTCTCGCTTACGCGACTTCTGTTGACTTGTGCGCGGAGATTACCAACAGAATACACGCCGTTGCAGCCGTTAGGGAAATGCCTGAAATATTTAATAATAATAATAATATTAATAATTTATTTAATAAAGCAAGTACCAGCGTATGTGCATGTGTTTACTTTAGGTGTATGTCAACAAACAACAAAATATATCAACACCATTTTTCAATTTTAAACTAACGTTGAATGCAACGTCAGCAGATACAAAATCTTCTTCTAAACACGCAGGCATGATCGGTTTCTCGATGGGATAACTGGGACTCTCCCAATGGCAGATTTGGTGAAGATATGTCAGTAAACGAGCTGGATATAACAGTTTTTGGTGATTCCTCTTACCCTAAAAGAAGAAAGACATTTTCGGCCCTTGTTACACGAAAAAAAAAATCAGGGCGCACTAATCCGGAACCACCCTGTGAATAAATGAAAATCACTTACTGTAGCTACGTTATTTTCAAGTTATATTTAGCTGTGAGTAAAGGGACCCCTGCACGTTGCATGCATGCGTATTGACTTGGAGCCCCAGCTGTGGAACCACACACTTTGGCTGCGCGGAGGTCGCAGACGGCCTCGGGCGGCACGGTCTTATACACATTCTGCAGGCCAAAGTCCGAGGCAAGCAGCTACATTTTCGCCCTACCCCTGCGCTTGGCGGCAACATCATGAAATCGGGAACCCTAACACTGGCTTAACCTTGTAAATAACCAAGGCCCTTAACCAAAGCCCTTGCGTGAGATGGCACCGTGGCTGATTCCTTAGCTCCTTCTACTATAGGCCGCGGCGCGTCCTAGACTGATTACGCTGTTACAAATGTCAAAGAGACCACGGAACTACTCGGGACATACCTGGTCTTACATTGTACTACAGTTGGCATCTGAGACGCTATATTTATCTATATCTATATATATATATATATATATATAAACCTAAGGAAAATAAGTATTGTGTTGCATGTAGTAGCATTTTAAGTGAGACCACGCCGACTTACGTAATTAAACGATTTTGGCTGCATATCTTTCCGCATCCTGCCGCGTCTTATGCACACACGCACATCATCGGGTAATTCGTGACTTGAAGCAAAATGCGGTAGATATCACGTGCATCGAAATAAATCACCAAATGTTAAGTTGTTCAATTTGTCCTATTCCGTGTATCGTTTATTGAAAAACAAACTCTAAATCTAGCTCAGTCATGTTCTTTTCGTACTTCTTGATAAGCCTTAAGTTGACTACTAGTAGGCTAGATTTTGTTTCTACTTTTCTATAAATTGTAGAATACGGGATGAGCACTTGATCTGATTAGATAATGGCATATAAACAACAAAAGCTCGCCTATAGTGCAATGGCTTGTATCTGTCGAGACGTTTAAGCTGATTTACTATGAGGCTGTCCCATATGGACGAGTGCCTTAGGCCAAACAATGCCAGGACAGTATACAAGGTACGTTTTTAGGAAAGGCAATAATTAGCCCACACTATATTTCGTTCGACGCAATCGCAAGGTTCGCACGCAGAGTGATTCACAAAGTGTGTTTAGACATCTGCCAACCCGAGTTTTACACCTTTCGTCTGAGTATAATTTAACGCAATGGGATCGGTTGAGCCCATTGCGCTTATTCCGATGTATCTGGTACTTTCAGTACCTAACTTCACCATGAATTTGTGGAGCGATGGAGTTGTAGGCATGCGTAACCTCAGCCGAAGCGCCTCTTTCATCGGCGCATAGCCAGCCAGGGCACACACAAATCGGTTTTCAGCCATGATAGAAATGTAGAATATCCGCTTTATTTACGTAGTAAAGCACCTTTCGAGAGAACTAAAATTCGCCTCTGTCAGGTTGATCCATAACTTATTCAGGCTGTATACGTTTGAAAGCGATTTCAGCACAAAGGGGACGCACAATTGCGTTAAAAGAAACTTGTTTGACATTTGAACACTTAATTATCAACCAATGCTAAGCTTTCAACATGATCAATGTGTGCCGTAAAACACGTTATCACACAGTAAGTCAAAGATCTAAATACGTAAGCAAGTTCGTAAGCTCACGGACTCGCCACAGTAAATTAAAGTAACCCTTTAGAATCAGAGTATGTTTTAACCATTTCAGTGACGCTCGTGATGGTGCTGATGTCTTCATGGGAGACAACAATATCATCAGCGTGCATCACCACCAAGCCTTCCTAAACTTCCGTTGCATATGACTAACGAGATCGCGTTCATTGCCGTCAATAAGTAATCATTTTGAGATCACACTCAGTGCAGCTCGGTTGACACCCGCTATCTTACGCGCGTCGACCAATGAGTGTCGAGGTGCCTTGTCAACAGATTGGGCACGCTCTATAGAGATACCATAGAAGTGGCCTCGGGGCTTTGCTCGATCCGATCGCAGCACATGAATGTCACTACGCGGCTAAAATGCTGTAGTTCATCGCGGACACCAGTTTTACTGTACTTTGCTTGAAGAATATCTGATCTTGAGCATCTGGGGCGATTCCCCGGTAAACGTACTACGTAAAGCTGCACCTTTGCTAAATTGATCCACTCTTTTCGCTGTCCTTACTTCACCTTGCAACTTCGGCGTAGCTGAATGTAGGACTTCTTACGACTAGCGTCGATTCCCCTCCTTCTTCCTACTTGTAGCTCTGGCTCTGCTGTGGCCTTAACCACGTTTCTCTAAATTCGCTGCTTGATGAGCCATGAATGAAAGGCCGATGGTGCTTCTACGACACTGGTATACGTATGTTTAGTCATTCCAGGCGTTCGTACACGGAAGACTTACACAAGCCAACGGGTGGACGCGCACGTCATCTTTGTCTTCATTTTAACCACTGTCGACTCTGCAGTTAAAAATCACTGCACGCAATAGCGGGCACAGCCAGATTTAGAATTGACAGCGCCAAAATACTATATCGGCAACCTCCGTTAAATATGATGCCGGAAGAAGATGGAATAGTAAAGACTCCCGAGAAAAGAATACGGCAATATTCACATATTCAGACATATTGCGTACGAGATAAGGACTTAGTGAGGTAGACGGAGATTCGGTGTGTCTCGGTCTCGCGCAGACCAAGATGCCAGCTGATGAACTGCCTATTATGAAGGTGCATTTGTTCTCTCCAGAAGGTCTCTGCTAGAACCACAAAATTCTTATCAGAATACATTGTGGCATAGTTTCGGAGGCCCCCTTGACAGCTCTCCATAGATAGCAGATCCGTCGGGGTAATGTGGGGTCCGGATGCATACGTGCATTCACTTTTAAAGCTTTCCGCGATATCTTTCTCATACTGTGCGGCCCTGTCTACTCAATTGTGGGAACAGACACACTTTTCTCCAAACTGTTCCTCCAAACATTGCTCGTAATTCTTTTCACCAAGCTGCACGCATTTGGCAAGAAATTACATCTTTCCTTTAATCTCTTCCTCTTGCTTTACCGTGCCTCATTAACATACGAAACTGTCGAACTTTGCATCGGACCTCGGACATTTAAAGGCCGCCGCCGAATGGAGACAAGCGTCAACCACGACAACGATGCAGGCCATAGGCAAAGCGCAATGCAGACCGCGGCTAGAGTGAATGACAATGAAGAGTTTCTATCGAACCTTTATATCGCCCCCTTTTTACAGTTGTAATGATGCAGGTTTCGTATTCCGGTCACGACACGAGTTCTGTCACTGGGTAACCTTACTACTACGTGAGCCGCCCTACCACTGCTGTCTTTGATGCTAATGTAACAGGCCCTAGCCGTTAAAGCGTCGTCTCCTACACACAAGCATCACAATGTACGTACAAGCACCGGTCGGGATGAGCCCGTATCGTTTTGCCGAAGGCTTTTGAAAACTTCGGTTGTATTCCCAAAGGCGTCATCCATACTGACACAGGAGGAAAATGACACTCGAACTTTTTGTTTCCTCTCCTTGGAAGAACAAAGTTCACAGTTCGGCTCAACGCAAACATCAGCTGAACACCGCCAGTGTTAGTAGCTGTAGCTTGGTGAACTTCTAAGATATGGATTAGGTGAAGGTGCGGGCGCGCAAATTGATGGTACAGGTGAGTAAAGCTCGACAGAAATTGCTGCTAAACGGGCAGTAAGATGATAACTTTATCATCAGCCACCCGTAGTGATTTAAAAGACGTGATAGAATATTGTGGAAAACGGATACATATTGCTAAAAAAATCATATTTCACCATCACACTCATTTCACGCATATTGAGTATGCATATAGCATAGACAATTATACAGTTCTCAGCTGTTCGCAGCATGTTATTCGAGAGAGGCAGTCCAGTGATAGTTTTAAAGGGAACAGGCAAGCAGACGCATTTCGAACAAACCATAACCATAAACTATGCGTCTGGTATAGACGCGGCAATTTTCACAGGATAATAAATACAAATACTTGTTGCCTTCAAAATAGCTTCCACCTGCTACAAAACGCATTTGGACCACTCCCCTTTTACATTCATCAAAGAATTTCCTAAACCCCTTATTCGGAATTAAATTAAATTTATTTATTTTCTTCAGAGTATCGAAACATTGACTTTTCAAAGTTTATTATCCGTGAGAAAAGGGAAGAGGCGCACAAAGATATGTCCGACAAATAGAAATGTTACCGAAATATAAAAATGAAACATTTCGCTAGTTCAGTAAAGATGTGTGCCCCGTGATATTTGCCCAGAGTTTGGGCCCCTTGCGTCGCAAGTCCTTGCGCAATATTTTTAAAACTTCACGGTCGTTTTCCTTAATGACCGTACAACCCAGTAGCAAAAAATCGTTAAGGAATCTCCTGTAGTCCAAAAAACGGTCAAAGAAACCTTAGTGTCAGACCTGCTCTCCCTGACTTTCTTTAATCTACCCTCTTGGAAGCACCACTGGGAGAATTGGGCTTCGGTCTTGAAGTTTTAACCATATTCTCATGACTGATCACCTGTAGTTACTCTTTGAAGCATTCAATGGTCTTCTGCTACCACCTAACAGTTTAACCCGGACATTTTCCGGGCATTAATTTTCTTGAAATTTCAAATTTTGGACCAGACTCTGCTGCTAGTCTTTTGACTGAGTTGTCTTCTGTTAATGTTATCAAAGACAATCCTTCACTGGGGTCATCTTTGGCCCCTTCACATCCACGTCAATGGTATCAGTCGACGTGTTGACGCAATCGACGGTATCAGAACATTACGTATACACCATGTTTTAGAAAACTGTTTGATTAACATAAGCATAGTAACATTCCACCACGTTAGAACATATGATTCGATTTTTAACACAGAGCTTGATGCTAATTAAGACCGCTACAAAAGAGACCGATTACTGGTCTCAACAATTACACAACACGTGCGATGGGGCACATTAAAAAAAATCACACGAATCGCCCTTTGTACATTACTGGATCAAAAGCATGCCCTACCTACCTGGTAAGGAGTATGTAAACCTACTAAAGCTCAGGATCAACGCACTACCAACGCGTGCCAGATTAGCCAGGAGACGCCCGGGCTACAATAAACGTTGTAGGCACGGGTGTCATGAGCCTGAGACGTTGGCTCATGTCGCTTAGATGTGCGACACAACACACAAGCAAACTATAAAGAGACATGACGACGTCTGTAATCGCGTGGCGCGTCTTCTCCGCGAGAGGGGTTATGAGGTGGTTCGTGAGCGAGTATTCCGTCGACCGGGTGCACCGGGTCTAAAGCCCGACCTCGTAATACGAACATCTACCGAGGTCTCGGTTTTAGATGCCGAAATTTGCGGCCCGAACAGGAACCTGGAAAAAACGCGGCAGGGCAAGATCACCAAATATGACGTCGAGTTCCGAAGAGCGGCGCTCCTCGACCCGCAAAAACTTTGCAGATTCGGATCCATCACTATCTCTATGAGTGGTGTATGAGACTCCGAATCTGCGAGTACGTTCTTGGGGCTCGGCGTCACGAAGAGGACTTCTATGGATCTTACCGTCTTAACGTTGCAAGGGACCTTGAGGATATACCGCTCGCACCAAATCGATAAAAGCGGGGGCTGCCGTCAAGCAAGGTCACGGAAAGCTGATTCTTAATCTCACGGGACACTTTTTTACCACAATTTTCATCAAGGCGAGCGCTGCCGAGTGTGCAAACGTATTGTAAATGATTAATATAACCACCACAATATTTTCTATAAATATATATATATATATATATATATATATATTATGTCCACAGTTGCTCGTTAAGACGTGCCTGCTCCTAGGGCGGCTCGTTATGGCCGACCCATCCTAGGGAAAGTAAGAGAAAGAGAAATAAGGCAGATAAAGGAAGGAAGTGACCGTGTTGACATACGTTGGCTTCGTACGACCTACGACAAGAAGTCTGACTGCCTGCATGGTTGACGTACGGAATAGACGCGTTATGGTCAAACGTCCGAATCAGCGGGAGACAGTGGTAAACGAAAATGTGGACGATGACGACGACGACCGGTCAGGCAGTGGAGCATAGAGGCCTTAACTAAACAGAAAGCTGGCCTAGACGGGATAGGGAAAAGGTCGAGGCTTTGGCACGAAGCAACAGTTCAACTATAGTAGTCGTAACACCGGCTGCAGAGCCAACGGCTGACTTGTCGCTTTTGTCGTCATTGTGATCCCAATGATCAATAACAAAACAAAAAAAAAGCGCGGGCGAGCAGAGATCAATCGGAGCTGGCGGTTCCTGCCGCTTCCCCCCACACGACAATGCGATTTCGCTCAGCCCGCCAGCCTGTCTCGACCGGCAATGTCAACAGTGTTGTTGCTGGCCAAATACCGACAACCAAAGCATCGACAGCAGCAGCAACAGCAGCAGCTATAGTTCTGCCGCTTTCTTGGTTAGCGAGTTGCCGTTCTTGGCGCATCGATGATGCTGTGCGTGCCATTAATTCCCTGGTCTGCCCTGGACCGCCCGATGCCCCAAAACACACCGCCGCGTCATCTTTCTTTTGGTCATTGTCGTCGTCTTCTCCTTCTTCTTCTTCTGCTGCTTCTTGTGCTACTGCTCATCGTCATCATCCTTTATCGTATGTACCTTTCATTGGCGACTGCATGGTTTTTTGTCCGAATCTTCGATACTTGCACCCCCGCAGAGGGTGAGCAGCGGCTGCTGAGACAGCGCCGGGCGGCTACGCCATGATCGTCAGGCAATCCGGACCGCCCCCCCGTCGGTCGGCGTCCGTAGTCTACCCGTAGCAGGAACCCGGGCGATGGTGGGGGGTGGCGAATAGTCGGCGACGACGACGACGTCGATTTCTAACGAGCCGGGCACCAGTCAGACCCGAAACGGCCTTTCTATCTATTTCCGTTGCTGCTCTGTGTTGTTGTTGTTCGTGGCGGTGGTGGAGGTGATGTTGTCGTTGTTGTTGTTGTTCTTGTTGATGTTGTTGTTGTTGTTGTCTTTGTTGTTGTTAATGTTGCTGCTGTTGTTGCCAGCTTTTGTATGCGCTTGGCCGTTTCCGCAGGGTCACGTTCGCTCGGCTGGCGTGTCTCTGACTTTGTATCTATCTATGTATATGTGTATGTTCATATGATCTGCGGGATGGTGGCGGGATGGTTGACACTGCTAACTGCCGCCCATGACGCTATCATTTCTGTTGACGCCGTTGCCGGCGCCGGTGTAGTTGTTGTCCTTGTTGTGCTAACAAATGATACGACACGCCACGACGACAGCGAACAACGGCAACAACAACAACAACAGCACAACAAAACGAACAACAGCAACAACAACAACAAGATCCCGCTAACAGACGAAAATTCGTCGCAAAGATCGGCCAACGGCAAGCCAATGCTGCGGAATGGCAGTAGTAGCAGTGCTGATATTGATATTAGTACTAAGCGAAATAAGACAAAAATCCTTTTGACGCAAGTGAATAGGCCTTAAAATTTTGCCGGCGGCACGATAAACCGTCGACTAAAATGGCAGTACCAGTTTGTATCGAATGAAATGGAAAACCGGTCAAATAATCGAGAAGAGCAGGTTATCAATTATATTAATTTCACTAGAAGACAGTGTCTACACCGGCAAGAAGATCTCACCGGCAGCGTCTACATTAAACAGGTAGTTGCAACAAAAACAAAAGTCGCGACTTAGATCGCCCGGCTGATACCCCATATTCACGATCCCAATGAGACCAAGATATGATGTCAGTCGCAGAGTCTACTGCTCTGTTTGGTAACCCAGCCTAGCCCACGCATACAGTTTCCGCACAGAGAAAGCGGAATTTAAAAAATACACCTTACTCCTGCATTGAGAATCCCGCAGGCATCAGGACGTTCAGAACGCCGGATACGCTAATCCTGGTGGGCACTATCTCGTGGATCTTACAAGCTGATAAGCGCAAACAACCCCGGGATAACCCACTGCTTGGAAAGGCGAAAGCCAGAAGAGACCACACGTCGAATAGGACGGAATTCTAAATAGCGAATCAGAGACGTCCGCCAGGGGTATCATCCCGTCAGTAAAATAAATTAAACCAGCGTCCCAGAAGTGAGCTGGCATCTTGCATAAGGCAATTTCTGACAAGACACAGCGATTTTCAGATGCATCTGCATAGGATACAAACAGCACCTTCGGCGTCCTGCCTCCACTCTAGAACAGAAGTCGATGACGACGCTTTTCATGCTTTGGCCGTCTTTCACCGTCTACAGTGCCGTCAGACTGTTTACAGAACAGCGGGTTCACCGGCTAATGGGCAAAGCGTGTCTCAGGAGGTGGAGAACCTAAGGAGGATCACGGCCATTTAATCCGATTGGCACCCGCCACAGCTTATGTCAGTCTGTAGTACTATTAAATGAAGATCCGTGCTCGCAGAGTGAGTAGCTTAAGGGCAGAGGTGTGTTCCGTGGGTATGGGACTAAATGAAGCACGATTCAGCCGTCATGGCCGAGCCATCCACAGCGGGGCTCATAGATATATATATATATATATATATATATATATAAATTAAACTGCTTGATCCTGCCAGTAGTCATATGCTTGTCTTGAAGATTAAGCCATGCATGTTTAAGTTCATACCTTTGAATAGTGAAACCGCGAATGGCTTAATAAATATATATATATATATATAAAATTGCAAAAAATTAGCAACTCATGTTTTTTGGTGATAATTTCGACTTGATTTATTTGAATGGCTTGTTTTAAGGGCATGATGTACATGACGAACCACGAACATGCTGTTAATTTTGTTGCAATCTCAGAATCGGTTCATACAAAAATTAAAGTGTGAAAAAACAGTTCTGCAAAACTTTAGCAACAATAACGCCTTATTCTTATGGTATTCGATTCTTAGCAGGGCTGTATGACGTATTTGATACTACATATTATATTATAGAAACGGGTTTTTCATCCCTTCTTCTGAATCAAATCGTAAACTCGGTCTTTCATGGAGTTAATGAGCTGTTGTAAGTACGAAAGTGGAATATCAGTCCATGCTTGCTGGTCAGCTTCTCTGAGGTCCGACAAATTATCATATTGTCGACCATTTGCGTAAATTGCTTCACCAAATGTCTCCAAAGAATTTCGATGGGATTCAGGTCTGTTCTTAATGCCGGCTAGTCAAAAAGTGGCACTCCTCGTTCTTGAAAAGAGGCTATAGTGCTAGCCGAGGTATGAAACGTGGCGTTGTCTTGTTGAAAAACTGCGTCATGTCCCCCCTAACTGGGAACCGACGATACGCTGGTACTTGTCGGAATTGTTTCGGCCCACAATCGCGACTAGATCAGACTTCCCATTATATCCAAACGCGCCCCAATATTCCACAGAACCACCACCGGCCACACGTTTTAAGAACCATTTAAGTTCCTTTCGAAGTCATGCCAAACGTACTGACAGCCGTCAGGGTCACCGAGATCAAATTTCTTTTCATCCGAGAAGACGATGTTTTTCCACTCGTTATCCCAAGTTTGGCATCTATGCGAAAATTTATGCCATACGACAATGGGCTTCGGTTGCAGTCGCGGCATAAGCTTCCTTTTCGCGTATCGCACGTTTTTGTCAGAACTTAACACTCGGTACATTGTGGATCGGTGCACTGGCACTCCCAAAGTAGTCCTGATCCTAGAAGAAGACATTTGGTTATGAGTAGCCAACTGTATGATCCTACGCCGATCTCGAATAGTCAAAATTGTCTTACGCCCACAGTTAGATCTGCACCTTTGGTTCACTCCAGGGTGCTGATGGTGCTCTTAAGCGATCCTAATATGGTTGCTATAGCAGTTACTGTATGACCGAGCTCAGCATATGCCTCAATTCTTGTTATCCGAGAGATCCTTTGTACAACTCATGGTTTAAACATAAGCTTTGTCGTTAGTTCGGAACAACGACTAAGCTGTAGAATATTTTGCAGCTATAGAACGATTGATTTAGCTAGACAATATTCCTGACATTTGATCCCCGGGTTATTGTTGCTAATATTTTGCAACACTGTTTTTTCACACTTTTTTATTATTTGTATGAACCGATTGTGAGATTGCAACGAAATTAACACCATACTCGTGGTTAATCATGTGCATCATGTCCTTAAATTTTCAAATACATTTTTAAATAAATCGAGCCGAAATTATCATAAAAAAACATGAGTTGCTAATTTTTTGCAACTCACTTTATATATACAGGGGCATTTATATCGTTATGTACTTATTTCGAGGTTTGGTAGAACTCGGCAAGAAAATAATTTTTCTGAATGGAAGGAGGGGCGGAAACGTCTTGTTTAGGAGAGAGAGTGATATTTATAAAAGTAGTTATTCCGCCTTTTTCTCCTACATAGTTGTGCAAAATCTACGTTTGCAGGTAAACCATGCGGGTCAACGCATGAAGGAATCGATTTTATTGGTGTATTCGGAGGAAATATTCTTCATCACGGAAGATACTTTACTAGCTTGCGTAGCGAAAAGCGAATAGCCAGATTGAGGAAAGTCATAAAAAGTCGATATGTTTCGTTAACGCTTAATCTTGGAAAATCGTATTTTTTTCATTGCGACTAAAATGAACGTCTAAAATACCACTCTACACGCAACAGCAAATTTAATGCCCATCATTTTTGTACCAAAGTGATGGTGCTGCATTACGTAGTTGCTAAGTAACTAAGCTTTTTCGACAGTCATAATTGTTATGTTACGTGCAAGCTTCCACGTTCAGAACCGTAAAATGTAGGAGAAAAAAGGCAGAATAGCTACTTTTATAAATTTCACCCCCTCTCCTAAACAAAACGTTTCCGCCCCCTCCTTCCACTGGAAATACTTATTTGCTTGCCAAGTTCTACCAAACAAAAACTAAGTACATAACGACATGAATGATCCTGTATTGATATACATATAAAAAACATTTAAAAAAATATACGTAAGCTAACGGATGAAATGTTCTAAATCGGCTGTGATTGTGTGTTCAGCGGTCGCTACTTGTTCTAAGATACGACATTGTGGCGATAATCTTAGGTGCTAACGCATGAAACAAACTTCTCTATTGCTTTGCAAACACTTATCACGGCAGTGGTCAGCAATGCACAGACCTCCCTATCATATATATACGTAGGTATATGTCATAGGTAAATGCACGCATTTGTGATCGTTTCAAGTCTGAATGCATTTGTACGAATGCAGATTTTGTTGCCCTATCGATCAGAGATAGAGGAGGAAAAGCAGCGACTTGTTGAGCTATTAAGCGGCAAGATTCTCGTCTTCTGTCATTAGGGATTCCCTTCTCTGTCCTGCGTTAAACCTATAGAGACAAATGAGATAAATGTAATTCCTGATTTCGTCTTGAAAAGGCAGCGCATTGAGAGCCATTATTTTTTCGTTTTATAACGGGATTGGTTTTATCATTAACAGGGGCTTTAGATAGCAGAGGCTTTCGCTGCTGTAAATACTGCCTGAGGTGTTTGTTTCGCTGAGCCTGTGAGAAGCCTGTTAAAATGTAGACTGAGTGCAGTCTTCGCTTTCCTTAATCCTCTTTCTTGCTCCCAACGCGAACACCAGGACTACAGCATACAGTCAGTTAACTAGTAGAAGGCATATGCGCGTCCCAGGTTGTAAGTAAAGTAAAGTTTTCGGGCTGACCCTCAGCCAAGATTTAACGTTCACGGAACTGTTTTTCACATTGCTTCATAGACGGACCCCCATAAATACAAATGTGCAACGGTAGGGCTCGAACGCGCGCACCTATGTGTCTCCTCCGGCTGTGAGGCGCAGACTTATTCTACCACGCCACCGGGCTCGACGCGTCCCTGGTTGTATTACGTGGAACGTTAAGTGCTATCGTGACCGGCACATTCACCTCGGGGCTCCAGTGTTGCCGACAATTTTGTTTTTGCAAGGATTTCTTTATGAAATAAGTATTTTTTGAAAATCTAGAAAAAATATATACATATAGATAGTAGATGTCAAACAATGTTACAGTTGTGAGGTCTGAACGTATTGACGATCAAGAATTGACTCTCGTCATACGGTCGCTCGTGACCCCTTGAATTCGCTTACTTCTATCTTTGAAAAATACTTTGGTTCCTTCGCTGATTGGTCTTAGTTTCGCCACGGCATAAGGCACAAAAATATATCGTATTTCCAGTCCAGCGTATTTATTCCGTTTTCTAGCGTCCGCGTGATTTGCTACCCACCCCGGCTTAACTGAGCTGTGATGTAATTAGGAAGCCGCGGTTGTGCACGAAACCGTTGCACCCCAGGCTAAGAACTTCCCATGTGACCATAATGCAATGGTCACTCCATTATTCTTATTATTATTATTATTATTAGCAAGGTCAGACTACGTGAACTAGTTTGGTTGTTTCAAAATTTACCTTTTGTTGTGCGGTTTGGTACACTTAATTGGACAAACAAATTGATGCAATTAAAAGTGTACAGAAGAAATACAATCGTCGTCTCTCATCAAGTTGTAACATTGCCCGAAATTCTATTGTGATAAGTCCTATTTGGGAACCGCAGTCCGGAGCGGATTACAATTGTATTTAAGCTCATCAAATATATCAAACATTTTCTGCATCGTTTAAACCTTCTTAGAAGCGGTAACACCATATCGTCAAATTGCCAAGATAGAACGTGTGAATAACATGTTTTCGTGGCGAATGGCCATTAAATCTGATCCCTGAGCTTACAGGCCGTCCATTCAAAACCATGCGATTGCCGATTCTCGGTAGATGAAGTCACGCAGCTTGCATAATGAATGCATACTTCCTCTCGGCTTCATTACCACCAGAGACGCTGCTGGTCTGTTAACGGGACGGTTAGTATCCTCAACAAGATACTCGCTAAGCAAGTAGATTGATGAAGCAGCCTCGTCCAATTTCATGCAGAATATCCTGGGGCGGCCTATTTAAGTCCTCTGAAGCAGACTTCTAGATTAGTACCACGATGGTAATTTTATACGTTTGCCCTCGCGAATGTCTCCTCGCGCAGGCTTATCCAACTAGGAAAACCGAATATTCGTTATGCCCCCAACTGTTTGGCAAGTTGTATATTAACTTGCGTGAGTGGCACAAGTTACTTGAAGTTGCTATTGCTCATCCGCGGTACAGATTCCGTGAAAAAAGTTTATGGGCTAAGAAACATCGGTGTCGGATAACTAAATGAAATGGTATTTTAAGGTAGGCCCACATGCTGGACACACATAATAGACGTGATTACATACCTTTATAGTTTGCATAAACAAATATATATATATATATATATAGAGAGAGCAAAAAAAGATACAGCCATCAATTTTTTTCCACATCACACGCAATTATTATATATAACCAACCATGTAAAGACTACAGTGATACATGCTCATAGAGTAACAGCGGGACCTCTATTGACTTTTAGGAATCATCTCGGAATATATTGAAACACGGGATCTCCACATTTGGCACAGCTACGCCGCGAAAAAAGGATACAACCACTAGCAAGGTGCATGTTTTAGCGAATTGAGCTGAGTAGTGACGCTTAGGCTCATTTCACGGCTCGACGGAAACAAAGGCAGACACATCCTGTGCACCCAGCAACTAATACTAAGTGAACTTCCCGTTAAATCGGATAACCTCAAAAATGCGGTTTGGCATAGTGTTGAACAAGTTTCGAATGACGTCCTGCTAGAGCTGGCCCCATACACCCCCCTTCCGTTACAATTGGTGCTTTTAGTTTAGTCGACTTGCTTTAAAAAATGTTTTTGGTCGGTGTAAACTTTTCAGACGAGCTAATAGCCCAACACATTCTCGATATGATAATAAGATCAGGTGAGACTGCAGGTCAGCGTAGGACCTCAATGTGACGTTGGTCGAACCAGCTTCCGATCAACCTGGCGGTGTGAATCGGGGCGTTATCGTGTTGAAAAACAAAGTCTGGCCCTCCCATCAGCTCAACATGCGCCGCTTTATCTTCTAGTAGATTCTTATAGCGCGTCGAATTAACACAACCGTCTAAAAGCACAATCGACGACTTCGTATAATACCCGACAGCGGCTCAGATCATTACCGAACCGCCACATTAGTGACGTTTTTACAAAACTCGTTTTTCCTTACGCACATCGTGGAAATAATAGTTAAATCCATCCGGTCCATCACACTTTTTCATTCGAAAATTGCACTCGGTGCCACTCAGTGATCCAGGACATCGCATCCTAGGCGAAGTCGAGACTAGCTTTCTGATGCTTAGCGGTAAATCGTGGTTTTCTCATGCGTTTTTATCTTGTGGGCTAAGGTGTCCCCCTGAGGAGGTATTGCACAATTCGCACGTTCGTTTGCACACCGGCGGACGCCACAATTGGTCTCGCCGAGAGCGCAGAGTTCGACGCTTTTCTCAGAATTGCACGCTTGCCATTTGTTTCGAAATGGAATTGAGACGCCCGAAGCTCTTTTTTACGCCGTAGTTTTCACCTAAATTTACAAAGTTTTTTTACCGTGCGTATTGCACGTAGAAGTCTCCGCTGTTGCTCTACGAACATGTGTAGTCTTTAAACAATTGGTTTTAATAAATGCGTGTAATTCTGCACCCTTTTTAACACTTTGTATTAATTGACCAAGACCCTTTATATATATATATATATATATATATATACACACACATATATAAACATATGCATAAGTCCTACAATTATAATCATATCCGCGGTGCCTTACAGACGGGCCCATTATTAGGAGCTTTGTCGGCTCCCTCAGCTCATATGCTAGACAGTGAGAATATTTCCACTGTAATCATAGCGGTGGCTTAATTACATGTAGAGACCACGGACATCCTTGTTTAGCGAGGCCTGCATATCATCAAGCGAACCGCGGGTAAGCGTGAACTGATTTGGCGTCATCTATAGCGCTTGCATTGGACAGCTTCTCACACATAATTTTGTAATACGAGTATAGCGCATACGTATGCAGATATAAAGGTTGGTGCACTAGGTGTTTTTTGGGTTCACGGCACATTTATATCTACATATATTTCTGCCGTCTTGAGTTTACTTTACTTGGCCACCTGAACTTATCATGCAGGCTGCTTCACATTGTATGGCGGTATGTTTCCTTCCGAGACAAGATCTAACAAACGATTTATTTTAAGTATATATATATATATATATATATATATATATATATATATATATATATATATATATATATAATATGTATATATATATATATATATATATATGGCTAAGGTTCTCAGCGCATTCGAGGAAATCGTGCAAAGCTGAATGCCTCGCGCGACGGACGCTGTGATAAACCGTGATGTCCAATGGGTAGTACCAGTTCTCCACACGTGCGACTGTGTTCGTGCACAGGCAGGGCTCCCACACGTAAACTCGCAAGTATATCCGGTAACGTCCCAATGTGTGTGTGTGTGAGGCAAAGCGCATAGCCAAGAATCCGCCCCTTCGCAGAAGCGGCCCTTAGCCTGGCTCTCTCGCTGTATATGGGAGGCTCTTTCAATGAGACTCGACAGGCGGGCCTCGTCGTATATTGACGACTACTCGGCTTGTAGAGAGAATCCGTCGGCCAGGTGAGGAGTCTGCCATGGATAGTAGGGATCGTAGTCGGATTCTCGATGAGTCTAGCAAGACCAAAATATCTCCTACGTCGGAAGGCACAGAATGCGGAAGGCTCTCTTCTCGGCTAAGGACATCGACGCAATGACAGCGAGGCCGATCGTAAAGATGGCATTCGGAATGCCCAGGCCACATTTGGATATAAGCGAGTATGCTTGCTTGCATGCATCTTCTGACAGTGCCAGGTTGATTAGAGAAGACACTGGTTTCTGGCTGCTGAGTCGGGAGCAATGATCGCACTGAGAATAGGCCACGGTGGGCCCCGAGTAGGGTCAGACGTTTCGGCAAAATATGTATGTATGTATGTATATATATATATATATGTTATTACGGCAAAATATGTATATATATATATGTATATATATAAA
Source organism: Dermanyssus gallinae (assembly GCA_003439945.1). Classification (NCBI taxonomy): domain Eukaryota; kingdom Metazoa; phylum Arthropoda; class Arachnida; order Mesostigmata; family Dermanyssidae; genus Dermanyssus; species Dermanyssus gallinae. The sequence goes on along the minus strand of QVRM01004396.1, from coordinate 14,229 downwards.
CAGAATGTCGAAACCGAGTCTAGCCAGACTTGAGGGGTTGTAGATTTGGTTAAAATAAGGTTTTTTTGCTAATGGAATAGGGGAGCAAAATTTTCATACTTAACAGTGGCACTGAGAATACTTATCATACGCGTAGCAATATTGAGAAACGTTTCATGTGATTATTTAACTTAATTTAAAAAACCGGCATACCGGCGCATTCGGGAGAAAATCTGGCTTTAGCTAGAGCAGGAACTATTGTGATATTAAGAAGAGTTCGCAAAAATTATGTTGGTGAATGTAGAGTTTTTGCTCTAGCTAAGATCAATCATAGTTCAGACCATGTAGATTTTTTTCGGAATACACCGGTTAAGGCTGGTTGGTTTTTTTAATTGAGTAGCTTTTTGCGTTTTCTCATAATCGTGCATTTTGTGAACCTATGTCGGCCAGCCTACCTAATTTCGCAGCTCAACACATTTTTCATTTTATTCCTATACAAAGCATTTCCGCTTCCCCTTTCCATCGACAAAAATGATTATCTCACCGAGCTTGACCAAACCTCAGAGTTTTAGACGAGATCATCCGGACTCTCTCTCTCCTCTTTATATATATATATATATATGCTTGTTTTAGTTAAGTACACACATATATGTATGTGAACATACAATCAATTTTAGTCATCGGCCAGTGGCCACCACGGTTGTTCTTGTGATGCCCGCCTTGAAAGCCTTAAAGGCTTGACGTGCTTTCTTCGGGGTTGTTAGCTTGCAGAAGCTATTGACGTAATGAGGCAGCAGCATAGCATAGTAGCCGTAATAGTAGAAGTAGCTGTAGTAAAAGCAGCATTGAGGAGCGCGGCGGCCCCGCTGCGCTGCTGTTCCTGCTGGGGGTTCTACCAGAGGGGTAAGTGGGGAGATTATCGCGCTCATCCAACCATCATCAAGGCGACGGGAAAACAACGTTCGACATGCAGCCCCGTGTGGCTTGCACGTACATACGTATGTGTGTTTGTGTGTGTGTCTTTGTGTGTCTACGTGTTGTGTGTCTGAAGGCCCTATTCCTCTTTCCGGGGCCGTGGCAACATCACATTTGCGCGTGAATAATGACCTCATCATCTAGCCACGCATCGTTTAGAAAATATGTTGCCATGATGAACTTTGAAGGCTATCGGCTCTCTTTCTCTCTCTTTCTCCAGCATAACCTCTATATTTCTCTCTCTGTCTTTCTTTCTCTCTCGATCTTTGTCGCTGTCTCATACAAATTTTCTCTCGACGGGCTACGACTGAACGCGGTCGCCCGATGTGGTCTTCCACTCAAACTGAGCGAAGTATGACGATCAACATGATCATCATCATCATCATCATCATCACGAACGTCGTCCTCATCTCTGCCGGTGCCTGGCCACCGTTCTCCACCAACCGCGATGCGTTCGATTGGCGCAGCAGCGGCTACATCTACGTCGAGGTCCTCGATCACCGTCGTCGTCGTCGCTGTCCTGATTGGCCTGAACGGAAAGAGCGGCGGGGCCGTGGCAACGGAAGCACAGCCATAGAGTAAGTAGCCTCTTTCCAGTAGTGCTAACAGTGAATAACCGAGGCAGTAGTGAGGTATCCCTGTTCTCGCTATTTTCCCCTCGCTCTTCTGACCGTAACTAAATGGACAACACACTTACGTACATGATATTAAACGTATATATATATATATATATATATATATATATATATCTGCGTTTGCCTACAATGATTTTCTATTTGTCGGTGTAGCCCACATGGCTGTGTACGGCCTTGGTAGATTCGGTTAACTCTTGCTACACTATATATATATATATATATATATATATGTGGGCATGGAACCGTTAGCAGATCTAGTAACTTGTGCCATACAGCAAGAGGCAGCTCTTATCTTTTCGACGGTTCGAGGTTTAGCTTCACGTCAACAGCAAATTGGCAAATGGGTTCCGTACATGCGCACGCCTCAACCCATCCCCCGGCACCCCGGCACCGCGTTTTGCACGTTGTTCAGCTTGCGCATTTCTCGTTCGTCGTTTCCACCTACAGGAAATGAACATTGCTAGAAGATGTCTTCCGCTTCTGCTGCTGCTGCTCGCATCGTTTAACTTTGGCTCAACGACAATGTCGACGATGCGCACAAGCCCTGTGCCGAAACGCGGCAGCCCGAGCCTCGAGGCCCCAGTCAAACCCGGGGCTGGCAGAAGTCGACATCTTCTTTGTCGTCGAGGGTTGTCGGGGAAAAAGTGCAAAAATAGGCAAAATAGGAAAAAGAGAGATTAGAAGAAACTGAGATAAGAAAAAGCAATAGACGGACAGAAGATCAAGCACCGGAGCACAGCCCAGACAAATAAGGGCATGTTCCAACTATTGACTTGGTTCTCCATGAGAGTCACTGACTTTTAAACTAAACCATCTCTGTACAATATTTTTAGGGGGGCCTATGCGCTGCATGGAAGTTTCGCAATTTACGAATGTCTAGTATCTCTAGCAAATACTTCTCTCTAGAGGTATATATATATTTTTTATATATATACAGGATTATTCATATCGTTATGTACTTATTTCGAGGTTTGGTAGAACTCGGCCAGAATTTTTTTTTCTCAATGGAAGGAGGACGCGAACACGTCTTGCTTAGGAGAGAGAGTGAAGTTTATAAACGTAGTTATTCTGCCTTTTTTCTTCTACATAGTTGTGCGAAATCTACGTTTGCGGGAGAACCAATGAACGCATGAACGAACCGGTTATACCGGCGTGTTCGAAGGCAAATTCTGCACAACGGAAGACACTTTAGTAGCTTGCGTAGCGAATAGCCAGGTTGAGGAAAGTCATAAAAAGTCGATATGTTGTTATGTCTTACGTTAATTTTTTTTCGTGAAAGATCTTACATTTTTTCCATTACGACCAAAAATGTATGTCCAAAAGACCAGTCTCACGCAATAGTAAATTTAATGCCCACCATATTCATACCAAAGTGAAGGTAGGTGCTGCGTTGCGTAGTTGTTAAGTAACTAAGCTTTTTCGATAGCCATATCGAAAGCGAAGGCATGCATACTTGCATAGGGTGTATGAGAATGTTAGGTACATAATTTAAGGTTTGGTAGAACTGGGCAAGAGAATATTTTTTTATAGTGGCAGGAGAGGTGGCAACGTCTTGGCAACATTTTACGGTTCTGAACGTGAAAAATTGCACGTCTATGAGTGTCGAAAAAGCTTAGTTACTTGACAACTACGTAACGCAGCACTATCACTTTGGTACGACCACCATTTGGGCAATTAATTTGCTATTGCGTGAGAGTGGTCTTTTGGACGTACATTTTTGGTCGTAATGAAAAAAAATACGATTTTTTTTGAAAAAGCGTTAACGTAACATATTGACTTTTTATGACTTTCCTTAATCTGGTTATTCGCGTTTCGCTACGCAAGCCAGTGAAGTGTCTTTGTACGTAGATTTCCGACAACTATGTAGGAGAGAAAAGGCAGAATAACTACTTTTAAAAACTTCACTCTTTCGCCTAAACAAGACGTTTCCGCGTTCTCCTTCCATTGGAAAAAAATAATTGTATGCCGAGTTCTACTAAACCTCGCAATAAGTACATAACGATATAAATGACCCTGTATATATATATATATATATATATATATATATATGACCCTGATAATTTATATATATATATGACCCTGATAAGTAGCGTGCTTAGCAAGCGATTTTATGAGCGGAGAAGGTCAGCATATTATCAGTGCCCTTATTTATAAAGCGTTTGTGCTCATACATCATTGCTGTTAAACACTTGTTCAGATAAAGTTGATTGCTTTCGAGCCAGAGAGCGAGATATCTGGTTCGTCTCAGTCGACCCCAATGAAACATAGATAACAGTGGTTATGCTGTGTTGCTAGCTGTAAAATACCGAGTGCAGTATAATGCTCGTTAGAGCATCATTCTACTTGTTAGCTCGGCTAGATCATTTGGACTGATTTTAGATAAAAATGCCCACCTTGGTAGGTTAAGTAGCACAGCATACCACTTGTCTTCACGTTGTTCACTATCGTAGCTCCCGGAGAGAATATTCACGGTCGGAAGCCGATTGCGCACCTTAGTGCCGAAGAGTGATTAAGGCCTATAAAGTGACAAAAAGTGGTGGGATTCACTCAAGCTTTTTAGTCTTGGTGGTTAACATGGAACTATAAGTAGAGTCGGGGCCTCCTCTTAGAGTTTTTTGCCTGCTTTCGCGGCACCTCATCCAAAATACAACCGCGCGTTTGTCTACCCTCTAAATAAGCGCGTGGCTAACCTAGTATGTACCCGCATTCTTCAGGCTGTTTTACAAGCTGTTTAGTACCGGTTCTTGCTTAAAAACCCTACTCGCCTGCTCTCACAACGATATACCGAAACACAACAACAGAATACTTCGCACTTCATTCGTAAGTCTTAGGGTTTCCGTGCTTTATTGCACATCATATCTAACGTATCTAAACCGATGTCGGCATTAATGCGTTGTGAGGAGGGAATGAAAAAAGCAAATGCTAGTAGTATAGCAACAAACTGAACTCAGATGTGGAGATAGAGTTTATTATTATTACCCCGTCAGACTGAAAGAAAAATCGATAGCCGACAGACCTCAAGAAGGCTATTGAGTGTAATATTCTACCAGGTTGTTAATCACGGAATGAACTAAGGAAATAGTCGAGACGGCTTGCGTCAGAAGCTCCAAGGCAACTACACGCAAATGTATAATTGGTGCAACTACAAAGCATACGATAGCATTCGTCAAGCCTGGAAAGTTATGCCTTTTGCTGCGTGTTGGTCAGCCTGTTGGTTCCCGTGTGCGCTTTTCGGCATTCGGTCGTTTATGTTACACCTGCTCATTTCTACTTCTCCAGTTACAGAGTACAATACGTTTATTTAATGTTTCATATGTTTATAGTCAAATAATAGTTGGTACTGCTACGGCATTTCTGGCAGTCCTCCCCCCGGCGATGGAAGCGACCCCACTACCGCCACTGCGTTACCACGTTGAACTTCTATGGAGATACGCTGCACCAGGTACTCCCCGGCTTGCGCATCCTTTGTCACAGCAGTCACCCTCTTTCCAAGCTCCTTGAGGAACTTGATGGTCGCCTCACCTATAGGCCCTAGCGTTTCCACGGCGATCGGCTGAATTATGTACTGCGGCGAGAGCTCCCTGTATTTCGACAATTTGCGACTTTCAGCAAGACGTGCGCTCGCGCCAGCTTCCCGACTTGTGCGCGCAATGTAACTGTTGGCGAGTGTTCATGAAACCGTCGCGTCCCACACTAGCAGACGACCCCGTTCCCATGGTGCTAGGGTTTTTCCATCCGGGCGTAGAAGGCTGTTGGCGCACATACCGAGGGGTTCTTTCATTGAAGGAATCTGGGCGCTCTGCAGAGCCCGGTGTACGACATCGTTGATGGCGAAATGTCGTGAATGGCGACCGGCACTGAACCGGCAGGACAGCGCATGTTCCGCTGTAGCGGTAACTTTAGACCGACACAGTTTGCAGACGTGCTCTGCGCAGACAGCCTTCCCAAGCCGCAGACCCGAGACGATGCGGAGTGTGTTATTGTCCAGCATCGTCCCCAGTTGCGGCGAAGGGAGCGCCTGCAGCCACTTTCCGCTCATTGGATCAAAACAGGCCTTTAGGCGAGCTTTTCCTTTTAAGTCTAGGGTTTGTGCTACAAGCGCGTCTTGTCTCTTTTTTACCACCAAGTGGTCTAGTGGTCCCTGAGTTTTTCGCTCGCGGGGCTCTCCCCAGCAAACTCGAAACTCCTCCAGGGCCTCATCGGAGGCCCTGGCCAGCTGAATTGAGGTATCTTCAACTCCAATCGAAAGTATTAAATCCCTAAATGTTGTCAAGGATCCCAAGTAGCACGATAATGATAAATCCCTAGCACGGCGAATCCCTAAGCCCCCCGCGCTCACAGGAAGTGATGCCTGGGCCCAGGATGCAGATCTCAGGTGAACGTTGAGTAGCCGTTCTAGTTCCGTACTCAGAATGTCGTCGAAGTTGTCGAGAAGGTCGGTCCTTTTAAAAGAAGGTGAACAACGCAAAAGATACGCCAAGCGAGGAGTGGAGAGACTTTGTCGCAAGAGGTATAACGCCGGGTGGGCATCTAGGGTTTGAAGTCTGCTGCACCATCGGCTGACTTCAACAAGTTTTCTGCGCAGTACATCCTCCAGCGCCGCATCGGTAAGGGGGGCTCCCAGAAGCTCGATACTGTCATCGGCTGCTAAACGAATGTCGGGTAGTATTCCCCGCAAGCTTGAAATAGGCTCGTCGCGGTGCTCCTCTGACAGTAGAAAGAGCTCGCATTTATTTGCGTTGAGTGTTAAGCCGGAGCACGCTTGAAATTCCTGAACAGTCTTGATGTCTGCCTGGATGGTTGCCAGGTCACCTGCCAGCGTTGCGTCATCAAGATACCACGGTCGAAACTCCGATCGAAGCTTCGCCTGTAGTTCCGCGATAGCGATACAGAAGAGGGCTGGCCCACACGGTTCGCCTTGTTGTACCCCACACATCGACTTGAGCGTCTCACCTTGCCATAGAAGATTAGTGGGCAGTCTATACATTTGGTATACAGCTGGGTAAATAGGTATCGATCGTTTTACAGCATTGAGTAAGTGATCTCGACAAAGCATGTTAAAGGCGGTTAGAAAGTCGAGCTTGACTAAAGCTTTTCTTAGCCCTCTGTTTGATTTGATGAAAGAGGCGGCCGCATGCACAGCCGCTTCTGCTCCTCCTTTTATCCCGCACCCTAGTTGCATAGGAGCCACTAGTTCGAGAATAGCCGTCAAAGCTTTCTTCATTAAAATCTTTCCGACCAGTCGACGCAGGGTAAGCCCCACGGCGATTGGCCGAATACCACCGTCCTTTTTTCGTAGAGCGATTAATGTTGCACCGTAAAAAGTAGATAGCGTAAAGTCTGGAAGTCGCCCGTTGGCTGCTAGAATAACGAAGTGACGTAACGCTTGCAACAAGGGGTTGCTATCGTCCTGGCGGCAACCTATGAGATCTTTCAGATGCCGAGGGCGAAGACCATCCGGGCCGCCACTAGAACTACTTGGAAAACTTCTAATGGCGATTCGAATCTCCTCAGTCGTGACATCAATTTCAGACGCTGGGGGTACCGGCGTCGGCGCCTCAGGGTACGCTGGATTCGTGGGGTGTGCAGGGTGCTTTTTCAATAAATTTGCTCTAGTATTTGCGTCAATTGGGGCAGTCTGATCTGTAGAAAGCAGGGTCCGAGCAGCGGAAGAGACGTCCCCCTGGGACAGCTTTGACTGCACAATCTTTGCTCTACGACTGGCGTCGTCAGTACTTGTAGCTCGAGAAGGTCGTCTACTGGTTACGTGAGGATTATCTTTCAGGCGTGCGCCTCTGCGAAATCTAAGTAAATTTTCTCGTAGGACCGAGGTGAGCGTGCGCCCCTTCTCCTTTTTCACCGGTATACTAAACATCATTGTTAGAAATTCTATCAGCCGTTCCCAGCTGTGCTGGCTGGCCACCGAGCACACCTCGTTGATAGTTTTTGACAGTTCGACGGCAAAATTTTCTCTTAAACTTCTGTTGCTTGTGGTTGAACTGAGGAAGTAAGCCAGCGCCTTATATCTGATTGACCATTTAACATGATGGTGTTTGCGAGTTTGTCCCCTCAGGCTCTCCAGTCGAAACTCGAGTCCTCGCACTGGACTCCGCCGAAAGGAGCGGCGCTGGCGGACTCGGATTGAGTACAGCATTAATGGCCTTCTCCAATTGTTGGCGTAGATTGGAGGCTAGCGGCTTTGCAGAAGACGCCGAAGATTTAGTCAGCGACTCATATGTGCCGAGCAGCCCCGGAAGGACGGATGAGACACCACTTACAGCCACCCCGCCTAGTGTCTGCAAGCTGAGCAAAGTGGCCCGGTCTTCAATGTCTTCTGCAACGATAATTAGTTCCCCTGCTCGAGAAAAGCGCGGTTCTTCTACCTTGCCTTTAATATGCTTCACGATATCGTCACATACAGCATTAAAGTTTGACTCCAACATGTTATCTAGAGCGGAGAAAAGTATTGCCTCGGCTCTATCTTTCGCGCAAACAGTTGGGATGTGATTCTGTATCGTAACTGGATTTGCAACAATTTTTCCCTTTGGTCCGACTTTATTCCACCCTTCGTCGGATTCGTTATCGAGAGGAGCGCCCTCCACCGCTACTTTGTTCTTTCCCAAAATGATAGTTCTACAGTCCTCTGCTTCCTTGGCGCCGTTATCATCTGTATCAGGCCCCGCATCATCTATGGATTTATCATCAGCATCAGCACATCCCCGTGCCGTTCGCGTCTTCGCCGGTTTGCCACTTTGTAGTGGACTGTTTGCCGCTCTCTTAGAGGGCGCTGCCCTTTCCCCGACTAGCAGCGGCCACACTATCTCCAGGGCTTCCCCGCCTCTCGCCACTTGCGTCGCGCACTCTCTCCGTTCCACAACCGACCGAGATAGACGTGTCAACGACGCCGATGCTGGTGCCACTACCACCGTTGGACCCAGCAGAGCCTCGAACACGTATTCGGTTGTCTTCTGCGTCTTCCTCGCCACATGATCCACCGGCGGTGTCGGCAGCCGGCGATCTCGGAGGGGGAGCGGCGGGCGGAGGTCAACGTTTCACCACCATGTGTACCGCTGATGCACTAACCTGATGTTTAGCGCAGCCAATAGGCGAGCAGACGACGTAACTTCCAGCTGCCACAACAGTTGCTGGTGGTAAAAGCGACTGCCGTTACAGCTGTCAAGGTTCCCACTGCTATGTGTTGCCTGGGCGGCTGACGTGAAAATGTCAATATTTGGATGATGATGGAGATGATGCTGAAGGTGTTTCGATGATGATGGTGAAGCTGTTCCAATGATGATGATGCTGAATGAAGTAACTAATGAAAAAGGCTAAGCACAGCGATGATAATGATGACTAGGATGTAGAAGGTAAGGATGAAGATGAAACTAACGATCATGGTGAAGATAAAGATGAAACTGACGATGAAGGTGATGATGCTGACTGTGAAGTGCTGATGATAACAAAGGGTCGTAATGGCGACAGAGTGCTGGCAGGTGATTATGGAGTTGAGAGGTGATGATGATGATGACAATGAGGTATACACTGCACGTATAGTTAATGCACACCGAAATTAGCAGCAAAGTTTCACGCTAGTCGACTTCTCTGGTCTCAAAGGTTGCTAAGCTCGCGAATGTCTATGGATTTCTGCACTAAATTTTAATTTTAGAGATACTTTGCAAGAGCCACACACGAACACGTCCGCACCGGTGAGAACGTAAACAACAAGATGAACTTCTCCAGTCATTTCTTAGCTGCTATGAATGAGCAGTGTTAGATACTTCTGGCTCTCCGTCTACGTATTGCACAGGTTCCATTCAGTCAAACGATTATTTACTACACCGTCTGCCATTAGAGATGTTCACAGGGGGAATGCTGCTTTAGTGAGAGGATTCCTGAGTAGGGCCAGCCCTGGCCTGGATCTATAGACCTAAGTTGCGCTTCTGCTGGAAGCAAATTGTTATATATATATATATTTTTTTTTTTTATCTTCTTTTTGCCAAGTAATTAGTTTATTTTCCGTATATATATATATATATATATATATATATATATATATATATATATATATAAGAATGAATATAGCTGGAATTTATTGTTAGTGTAAGAGTCCGTAAAATTTTCGAGAGCTTTGTAAAGTGGTCTAATTTGTTGTCTTTGCTAAATGAATTCCGTCAAAATCGACAGCGAAAAATGTCAGTAACTGGCAGCAATTTTGTATGCGTTTAAAATGTCGTTACTGTTGCGAAAACCATCCGGAATATTTAGAGCGTGTTTGACGAGGACAGCAGTTTAAAGACTTTGTGCTATAATTAATTTGCTAAGGACCGTTCTCCCAACTTAAGCCTTCTGAATAAAGTTCCCGGTTCTGGAAAGCCTATTTCGGTAGAGGAACACCGCTTGTGCAAACCCAGATTCCCGAGTGACGACGCATGAATTTGCGCCACGAACTTTAGAGTGTGCGAACTTCAGAACACCACCATCGCCATTCGCTTTTGGACCCAGGTTTCTTGTCAAAGTTGAACCAATAAGTACCTCATGACTTAAGTAAGCACAGCAAAGTTGAGCGTCTAGAAAATGCACTTCTTGGCTTGCCAGACACAATGAGAGTCTAGAGTTTGAGTGTCTAATTGTTTTTTGTGACGAAAAATTGGTCTTTTACGACAATGTTAAACGCTGAAGAGTTAGGTGTGTTTCAGGCTCACCCCTTTACAAGTCGCTAACAAGACTAACCCATTCGTGCAAGATTTTGCTCTATATTTGGTCAAATAGGCATGTCATCGTCCGCCTCGAGTCTCTTCGTAGTGGTCAAACGATAGACACGGTTGCCTACTGTGACTAGCTCGATCGAGTTTTTCCCGCTCTCTAATTTAGCTGCATTCACCGTACTGACTTGATATCACTATGTTAGACTACCGCCTATTCAGATATCTGCAAATCTATCCACGGAAAGAAATCCACGTCATCTGAAGCAGTATAAAACCCGCGTAGGAACATTCTTCGAGATAATGAAACCTGATTTCTTCACCATGTGAATAGACATTTGGTCCAGAGACGAACCATGGTGGAGGCTCACATTATAGGCGCCAATGGCTAACAGAAGAGAGAGTAATTTTTAAATAAATGAAATCGGTTAAACCTTTAATTTTTAGATGGATTTTAATATCAAGAACTTTCAGCTACTTTCTGTCCTAAATAATATATGCTTGACTATACGAGGGCGGAACATTTTTTGCAGGCGGAACGTTTTTTGCGACCGGAACAAAACCACCAAGGTTATTTGGTTTATTTGGCCTAAAATATTTAATTTGTAGTGGCGTTTATTGGTTGAGTTTTGTTCGAGAACATGAAGAAAAAGAGGTGATTTTTGAGAAGCCGAAAATGCAGAAGCAACAAATCTTAGCATTAAGTTATGTGTTAAAAACCAAACAAAACCAATAACAAAAAAATTATGTTCTCGAGTGGTAGAACAGCTACAAACTAAACTTACGTACGTGTAGAGACTGAAGATAATTTTTTTTCACGCAGGATTTCAACGTCAATAACAAACAAAGACATTTAACGGGTTTGTGATATCGTACTCTACAATCGCCAAATTACTATCAAGGAGACACTGAGCAATTATAAATATGCTATGGATTTGTTGTAAAAATCTTGACTGATATTTCATGTGGAAAATATCCGAATTGAGCCTTCAGGCAGTAGGCACAAGGTATTGCTTCAGAGAGTGACTGAAGCGGTCGAAAAAATACGAGCTACGACATTGAGACCAGTCCACTCAGTGGTGTCATCAAGGAAAGAGTTGATTGAACCAATCAAACAGAGCAGATCCATCACTGAGGTTAGATCTTTTTAATCTTTTTTTCGGCTACAGGAAAATCATCTTTCACGTATTTTTGTGACCTGGCCTTATGGTCAATAAGGAATACTAGCGGAAAATTTTAACAGGCTTGCGCAAGAACGTCCAACGCACGAAAATCTAGTATTATTATTATTATTATTATTATTAAACTCGTAGCTTATCACCTGCTGTCAATTGGCAAATAGTATAAAAGAATAGGATAAACAAAAATTTGACAGATAGCAATATTAGGTTCCGGGATGTTATGAGGCACTGTTCTCTCAGACATATCGTTTATGGCTTCTGCAATAGTTACAAACCCAGCAAATCGACGTCCAACAAAATATTTGTCGTAGACAATACCGGCAGTCATGCCCTCATTTAGCGCCTGCCAACAATCTGGTATTATTTTCAAATTAATTCGTAGATGCACCAGACGCATGGAACATTGCATGTTGTGAGGGCTTTGCTAGAGGTCGCATTGAGAGTTGCATGTCAAGGGCGTTGTCCTGCAATACACCACAGGCCGTTGTTATCCCAGTTTGTAGACGAGGTGGCCATACTAACGTCGGAAAAGGCTCACTAGATTTATTCCTTGTCGTAATGCGAATCGCCTCATCGTTGATAGGTCTACCGCTATAGACGCACTGGGAACAACGTGTAACCGAGTGTCCGAATCTTTCGCGAAAACGGCTTTCAGAAGGGTTCTGGTTTGGCGGTGGAAGCATTGCGGAGAAGACGTCGTTGCGCTTTCTCGTGCAAAGCGGCACTCTAATCATCACGTTATTGAATTTGTCTTGCTTCTATAGACGCCTTTGTGAAACGGGAACGAAAACCTTTCGTTCCGCCTTCGATGAATCTGTATATACTTCTTCATTATTCAGTACTAAAATAGAGAAAGCCGGAGCAATGGATAGAGAGAGAAGGAGGTGTTCGACATCTTTTGCACGTGATATTCGTGGCTAATGTAGGTACTGCAGAAGCAATGCTGACGAGCCGTCGCTTTAAGCCCCATATTTTTCTTTTCGCACCAAGGTCTTTCGCTATAATGGCAACCAGAGCTAGTGAGACCCCGCTGGTAATTATTATTGTTACTGTTATTATTATTATTATTATTATTATTATTATTATTATTATTATTATTATTATTATTATTATTATTATTATTATTATTATTATTATTATTATTATTATTATTATTATTATTATTATCTTGATGCTCATAACATAACAACTATTTTCAGCGCACAGTGCACAGTCATAGTCACGGCTCGACAAACCTGTGTTGCTCAACGGACGTTGACATATCATCATACGACGTTAACGGTCGTTAGCTCTGCGCGCCGGGTATGGCCGAGGTTCCACCGCCTGCCCTCAGTGATCTACTGCACCGGAAGGGGAACCCCTCCCAGCAGATAGTGCACCATTCCGCCGAGAAATGACCTAGCCCATTGGCTTCCGTTTGAACAGCGCTATCCACCAATTTGACTAAAGCCTGCTACAGGAGCATCGTGATCTAGCATAGGGTATGCTAGCAGTCTACCTAATAGCTATCTGTTATCACACTATATAATAAATATATATATATATATATATATATATATATATGGCGAGCACTGCCGAGTGTGCAAACGTATTGTGAATGATTGATAAATAATCACTATATTTTCTGCATATAATATATATATATATATATATATAATCCGCAGAAATCCGTGTAAATATGTCCGCTTGTGCTGCCGCGCCAAGGCGACTTGTGTGCTTAAGTCGACATGTCAAGCAAATAATGAACCATCCATCGGTAATATGTTTATTCACGTGCATGTAAAAAAAAAAATATATATATATATATATATATACGTGTATGAATGCATACACCTTTAGGTTGGTATGGCGTAAATAGGCGGGCATATTATGTCCCGTCGTCAGCCTATGCATGGCAACAAAGCATAAGGAGTATGAAACCTCGTCGTCCTCTATCGTGGTCCTCAGCAGCAGCAACAGTTAGCAGTCTGGCAGTTGCTATTGTTGCTGCTACTGCTGCTGCTGCTGCTGATAGACAAATTGCCACTCAGTTATTTCAGCTGGCAGGATTCGTTGATCGATTCGCAACGCACAACAGGCCTTTGCCCAGCGCCGTATATTGCAGTAGCTGTAATAGTAGAAGTGGGTGTCAATGATTCGAAACAGGCAGTGCGACGATTTGGTCGAACCACGACGACGTCGACACTGGCGAAAACGACGTAGTCCGTGAGCGGCCCAGCAGAACCACGACCGTGTCGATGGTTAAGATGACGACGAGAACGGCACTACTACTACTACTACTACTGTACTGTTCCACTGTGGCCAGGGACGAGACCACGAGCTAAACCATGAGCGCTTCTTCGACCACGACGAGACGATAACAATGCCTAGACGTTTCTGTCGTCTTCGTTTGTCATGTTATTTTTTGCCCCATAGTCGTCGTCCGAATTTATACAGGCGCTATGCAAGTAAGTAATGGTAATCGTAGTAGTTATAGTAGGTACATCGGTTGCCCTGCCGCTCTATGTGTCGTGGCATATGTCTTGGGGTCTTGAGTAGGTTGGACCGCAGTAACCAACGGGACAGAACAACAAGTAAGTAAAAAGGCCATAAAAAAAAATATATATATATATATATATATTTTTTTTAAATAAGGTGGCTATATATATATATATATATATATATATATATTATTAAGTAATTATAAAGCAGGCTGTGCACATGTTCTTGCATCACAAATGTATACAATGGTATATATATAATATATATATATATATA
>QVRM01004395.1:0-43233 GCA_003439945.1 Dermanyssus gallinae | reverse complement strand
TACGCACTTGTTATACTTCCGTCGGTCCGGTGACGTTGCAATTGCTCTATACGCTGTTTTAGCGATGATCAAGTATGCAACTACCAATGATCCCGTCATCGTAATTACGCGGGCAGTTTGAAAAGCGGCAAAGCTATGACGGCGAAAACTTGTTTAACTGGCCTTCAGCTGCGCGCCTGTCAACAGCTGCCAGGTGATGCGGATTATTGCATCTTGCGATCAATGGCGTTCCATTTTCGCTTCTCTGATAACGTCCGTAATGATACAAAGTTCAATTCTATAACTCAAGTATTGCACACATTTGGTATGTATATAACATTTTATTTATACAACTTTTGTATGTTAGCACTTTGTAGTGAACAAAAGGTATTAATACTCAAGTACTAATACTAATGTCAATGAACTCACTGATGGGCCAGCGACAAATAAACATATATTCGACGCGATTTGCCATCGGTTTACCAAGCCAACCGCAAAGGCTTTTATCCTTTCTAAGCAGACGACAGAGTTCCTTCTTCTCCCAAAATGAGAACAGCAGTTTTCCTTCGAGCTTTTCTTCTGGACACCTGCCTCGCTCAGTAGTCTTTTACGGCATCGAAAACCAATCACTCTGGTGTCGGCCCGCAATCCAAATCGATCACTCTAACCCAATTCCGCAAAAGATCACACTTTGTATGCGACCAGGGCTTCCGATCAGCGCTCAGAGCTGGCTCTGGCCGAACGCTATCTACCTTATCTCGCCGAGTCTGGTATTGGCTTTACTTCATCCCATCAAACGAGCAATTCTGGAAAAGCTCGACGCCTCCACGACCGGCAGCGTGAAGCCACGTCGCGTGGCTACGACGCTTTCCAGACAGACGTTAGAGCGCGGAGAGATGCGCTGCGCTCCGCGGTGCGGTACAGTGCGGATCTGCCATCTGGCGCCACTCCGATTCCGCAAGAAGATCGTACTGTGAAGGCGAGTCGGCTTATCGGTGCCGTCATCGTCGCTCTTCGAATCTAGCAGCAGTCTAAGGAAAGAACTGAGCATATTTGCTACAATTCGCTGGTGCTGTCCGTGGCTCAATGTAACTCTGCTGATGTAGCATGCAGGTTTTGGCGCGCCTAGGTAGCAAACACCTGTTAAGCGTTTAGTGTGGTGGGTAGTATTACATATGTCTGCTTAGCCACGCAGCTAAAAGTGGACTCTTACAGGGACCCTTTTGCAGACACATTCGGTGGATGAGGTTGAAACATTGTCGTCCAAATCTTGTACAAGCGCTGGTTTGATAAGGCTTGATAGTTTATTGGTTGTACGTTGATTGAATTGATGATTGTGCATATAAAAAATTGCAAAAAGTCCAGAATTACAACTCATTTTCATAGCAAAGCTTAAAAAAGACGCCTTGCCGCATTCAGAGACAGCTCGATATCACACCTCTGTGCGAGTAGAGGCAATAGACGCCCGATCCGTCGTCGATGTACTGGGTAGAGGTCATTCCCATGCAGCTGACATTGAATCAGCATGGACATACCTTGAATTCAGTTGAACCAGCTCTGGCAGTGGAAGATCGGCTATATTGTGTAGAGTGTCGAACTATATTAGTTAAATTTCAGATTTAATGATAAATGCGTATTTCGCAATTAGTCTCGCATCTCAAGATAGTATTGCAGCCGCCATCCCGCCGGGCGAACAGCACAAAGACCGCCGATGCGTCTGGCATCTCGCTGCACGCTATTCAGCGCAACCTGTAGTCTATGTGCTGGGTCAAGGTCCTACTCGTATAGTTTAGTCTCAGACCTGGTTACGAGAAGGAGTCGACAAAGGTCCAGCGATTGACAACAGCAATGTATTACGTCCGCTACAGCTCCTTAGTTGTGTAGACGTATGGGTGAAAAAATAATTTATGTTAGTTCCAGTGGCTCCATTGTTAACCACAGCCTACCCAAATGTCAGACCATACTTTGGGACTCCTATGACAAAGAACTAGGGTTTCTGCATCTCGAGAAATGCCTCCAAGTGTGTTTCTACTGCTCCCTGAAGTGAATTCCTTATCTCGTTTATAGAGTTCTGCAGACAGCTGAATAGGCGGTAGTCTACGATGCGATGAACGAACGATGCGATGATGTCCGATGAGTACGGTAGATGCGACAAAAATTGCCAATTAAATCAATTCGCTATCTTGCGGAGACTGGCTAAGCTCTCATGCGGCCTTGCGTTGTCTGGTGTAAGATCACGCTATTCCTATGTGTGTACGAGACTGTGTATCCTTCTTCCAGATCGGCGGCAGAAACTCCGTCGAGCTGATCACAGTATGCGTTTTCCACCAAACATGGAGCCGCAATGTTGCGCAAATGGGTTAGTCCCTTGGCATTTTTTTTGGGGAGGCTGACCTGGGTCGCACTAGGATCTTCTACGTTTCACATTTTCGCAGCAAAAAAAAATTTCGTCACAGGAAACAATTCAATTCAAAAACAATTTTGTAACAATTCGATCCAAGAACGGTCCGGCATGTGTCTGGTAAGTCATAAAAAGATTTTAATAGACGCTCAATTTTATTGCACTCGCTCAAATCACGAGGTACTCATTGGTTGGGCTTTAGGGTTTATGTTCCACAATTTCGCGCAAGTATCTTCCTCGAGCGTAATGGGCCTTTACGAACGGGGTTCATTCACAAAGCTCAAGTTGCTGGAGCGGAACTTGGCGAATCAATTGTAGTACAGCAGTATTCTATTACTACTTTAAGTATACATTGTAGTATATTTTGAAATGCTGTCTCTTACCCAATACGCTCCAAATATTCCGGACACATCCGGCAGCAGTAAAGTTTGAACTAATACAAGAAGTTGCCGCCCTGCAACTTCAAATTTTCTCGGTCCATTATCGACGCAATTTGATACGCAAAAAACGACAAATTGAGATCCACTTTACGAACGCTCCTCAACTCTATGATTTATTTGCACACACATGAATATTTGTCTTGTTAACATAGCAGACTTATCAGAGGGATAAAAACTACATCTTAAATTCTAGTTACGTTCTAACCAACCTAGGTATATAATTGATAAATCGTCAGATGGCTTGCCTGTGCGACAGTCCTCACGAGTAATGGACAGTAGATACTTGCCTTTTAATTCTGAAAGCATACACGAGCAAATGTGTTCAGCTGTTTGCATTTTCAGCAAATCAAATGCAGCGCATTATATTGCCAACCCGGCGGCTTCACTTTACGGACAACGCAGACTGCATGATTTAGTTATGACGGTAGTTTAACCATTTCGAGTTACGGAAGTCCTACTTGTTTGCAAAACAAAATACCGACCCATGCTAGCAGCGAACATTGGTGTTTCGACAAGAGAAATAGTAGTAGTAGTAGTAGTAGTAGTAGTAAAAGCTATACCTAAGGTGCATATCTGCTATATATATATATATATATATATATATATATATATATATATATATATACATGTATATAAAATACGGTAGCAGATACGCACTAAAATTCGACAACATATATCGTATATCGCCGCTTGTGCGGTCAATATTACTAGTCAGTTGTCTACCTACGCCCGCTCTGCAATCGATGCTAATGCTACAGGCAGAAAGACTTCTGGCTGTCAGCGGGTGTTTTTTTTGCGAGGCTCGATGTCACAGAAGCGGCAAGGCCGGAACTACACCGGATCTTGGACGTCGCAGACGGGGCTACCCTACCACGTACTGATGGGGGAGAAGAAAAACTGCAAAGCCTATCGAACCCTGTACAGTAAGACAACGAGACACGAGACAAACAGAGGACGAAGAAGATGGAGAGAAAGATGAAGCGGACGAAGAATAAGCTCTCCGTCCCCGAGTCTGTATTGGCAGGAGCTCAGACACAGCGCTTCGGATCCACTTAACTTTGTAAAGCATTAATCTGTAGTGCTCCCTTCGCAACTGCACTACGGCAATAACGGCGGCGTCTAGTAGAGGAGGCAGTAGTTGTGCGGCGTTCATGCACGTCAGACTGCGCCCTCCTGGCTGCGATTTCGTCCGCCAGTCTGGCTTTCTGCACGCCAGCTCATTCGTTCCGTCGGCATCAGGCATTTGGAACGCATTGGGACAACAATGGCTGGGCCTTTGTCATCCGCAAGCAGGGTTTTGACGTTTCAGCTGGCGTATATTCAGGAAGAGCTGCCCGTACCTGTTTGGCGGTACCGTCCTCCTCTTATATATATATATATATAATATATAAAGGATGATGGTATATATACTATATATATATATATATATATATGAGCCCCTCGACGTTTTTTATGCTATAGATATTTCGTTTTCGTTGCTACTGGATGTCGACCCGGCTTGAAAGACAACCAACCCTGCTGTTACAGTTGCTGTTGCTGGTGCTATCGCCGTATCGTTGGACTCTCATTGGCGATGCTCCTGACAGAGAGACACCTAAAAGGTCAGGCCTAAGTATAGGGCGCCGGCTTTTGTGCTGGAATGGCAAGCGGCCTATCCATTATCGCCGTTTATAGATTTGTGGCCGAGTCACCACAGGGACCTGGTGACAATAGCTTTACAAGGGGTACCTTTTCCTGTGCAGGCTCAAAAGGTGAAAAGATGTGGGCCAGCTGTTGGAAGCCTTTGCAGGTTCAGGCTGCCCCGTATATACGTGCATGATACACAGTCATCTGAACACTTTCTGGGTTGTCTAAAACGGCGCATGCTCAATTCCGTTGTTGTTGTTGCTGTCGTTGTTATATTTTCCTTCTGCTAATGTTGATGTTACCGTGATACATAGGTACCTGGGCAAGTTTTCGTTTTTCCCACGTAATGGAGTGTGAATATTTTCTTTACTGGTGGATATTGCCGTCTTTTTTTATATTTTAGTAGAAAATTTGAATAGATTTCTGTAGACGAACCGCAGTATAAGAAAATGGCGAACACGAGCAGGTCGATGCTAAGACAGCCGTACCCAAACGCACTGCGTACAATTATTTGTACAACTTCTAGCAAGAGCTAAGGGCATTAGCGTTTCCTTTAAAGTTTCCATTGAGGATTGACCAGTGGGGATGAAGTCTATCTCTAAGATGGATCTATGAATGAAACGACGAACCCTTTGAAAGGAGGTCGTTAAATCAGCGACCAGGCTCTAGCCCTCTTTCTACCACTACGGGTGAATAGTAAACAGCAACGGACGACAAACTTGGTTCGATAATTTTTCAGACAATTCGTCGAGGGCCGGTCTTCTTTGATGTTAAGCCTCGCCACAATTCATGAGACTTATGTAAACTTATAGGCAACCCTCTATTCTTCGTATATCGCAGAATACCTACCAAAGGTTTTCACACACGGAGGCTTTTCTCGCCGCATCTGAAACCATGCTACCAAAAAAAACTAGCTTATTTACTCGACTTAAACCGCGCGCTGTTTCTAAATTAAAAATAAGAGGAAGAAGACGTTTTAGTTAACGCGAATCGATGCTTGAAGACATCAAAATAAAGGTAGAAGGCTTCGAAAAACGTAATTTGAGGCTGTGCTTTAATGCCTGGATCCACTGCACCCTAAGTGAAAATATCTATCATATATATTACAAACAAATTTTGCCGATCCTTACGTAATTACAAATAAGCGGTTTGTTCAGCCCAATCTAACTGCTTAGCTCGGAAACAATATGTTGCCAATCCGGCCACTGTCGGCTCTACGAATTGAACGGGGATCCGAAACAAGTGATACCGGTTGTTCTTAACACCTCACAAGTCGGCTTGTTATAGTATTTTAAGCACTCGTATTTATAAACACGCTCATAAATGCACGTACAAGTAATACTAAGGCTACGTCTTGGCTACGTCTAAAGAGCTTTTATATACAATTTGCTATTAGGGCATCTAGAATGAAGAGTTCGTTGAAAACTCGTTGAGTTCACCAATTCTTCGCGCGTCTGTTTATTTATTGCGTCCGCCTTATGCTTTGATAACCGCTCGATCACGCCGAGGCCCGTTGCGCTGTGTTCCGGAATAATTTCTTAAATGCTAACAAAATGGCAGAGCGCCGTGAAAAGGTGTTAAGGTGTGGAGACTTGTTAGAGCTTCGCCCACACAAAGAAATGCGGAGAATTTATATCTGGACTGTTTGATGGTCAAAAGTATTTAGGCCAGAACATGCTCATTTGTCGTCTAACCAGCAGTGGTTCGCTGCGTATCGAGTGGAAGACCGTTCACACGAGCCATTGGAAGCAAAACTGGTTAGACGACAATTTGGACATGTTCTGGCCGAAATACTTTTGGCCACCGAACAGTCCAATTTAAATTTCTCCTGCATTCCTTTGTGTGGAAGCATTGTTTGACAAGGCTCTAAAAACATTCCTCACAATCCCTAATACTTTTCATAACTTAACACAGCCTTTTGTAGCATTGGAAAGCCGGTATGGGCACTCTCGCGTTATAAACAAAATGGTGAACAGGCTAGATACGCGCGCTGAGTGAAAACACGCTAATTCATTAAGGGCCGCTAATAGCAAATTGACAGTACTATAGTCCAGCTAAATCCTGACCGCAAAAAAGGGATTATTGCGATGCACCTTAGCGGGCCAGCGAATCCATAGGCACACGTGTGAGAGCGGGACTGCGCGTTGAATAACGCGCTGAGAAAGGCTTCATATAAATTACGATGCGTGAGCTATGATATATCAGACTACCGCTCGATACACGGTTTAATAAATAAATATATATATTATATAATATATTTATTTTATAAACCTTACGTTGTTGAAAGTCATTTAGTTGTACTCTGTGGGATCCTCTACTACGTAGGCAGAACATAGCATTTTCTGCTTACATATATATATATATATATATATATATACATATGTATATATATGCAGAAGCGTAGCATTAGTAAGAATGCTGATGCTAGCAGAAACGGAGCGCTCTTGTCTTTGAAAGCTTCTTCCATCAAGGTCAATAGAACAAGGTCGTGTCTCTTTCTCTTTGCTTTTCTTTCTCGCCTTTCCCGTCTCATCTCTCTTTCTCTCTCTCCTCGCTGGCTTTTTCTACTTGCCTGTCTCCCATCGTTTTTTTTCTCGATCTCGTTTACGCCCTCAGTTTGCGTGAGGGCAAGACAGGGCAGGACAGGACGCTGGACGAGGCAAGCAAGAAGCCAATCGGAAGCCAAACACGTAAACGACGTGTTTGAGTCTGTGAGTCTCGGAGTGTGTCCGAGAGCCGTGTTGGAGATAGCCGAGTACACCGAAAGGACCGGTCGGACTGCACCAGGCAGTTCAGCAGCGGCCCGAGTCCACCAGGCGCAGAAGACCCCACAAATTACCTCTCTCTCCCCCCTCTCTCTCTCTCTCGAGAACCGAAACGCGCTAACGTCAGCGGGGCCCGGGCTCTGCGGCCCCCGCCAGGGGTCCCAAGGCAATGCAAAGGAGAGCAAGCTGACACCGATAGAAGACTATTGTGTCGGCGGCCTGGCGCACAAGCTTTGCTGTCTCGGTCCGCTGATGATCAGGTTGTTCCGCGCTAGTTCCGCTAGGTACGCGCGGAAACGCATTAGGAAAACGGCGCCGGCGGTGGCGGCAACAACACGACAATGATGCTGAGAGAACGATATAATTCAGCGACGGTAAATACCACCACCGGCAAGAACAGCTGCAATCAGTCGTTGAAGCGGCGACCGGTCACTAACGCTAACTACTCATTTCACTATCCATCAATGAAGAGGATTGTGACTGACCCTTCTTCGTTGCCGTATTTTCTTCAGCACGAACAGAAACAACAACAACAACAACAACAACAACAACAACAACAAGAAAAGGAAGCAATGGTGGTCTAAAATTCCTACTGGCTGCCGCCAGTAGACCGATAGCTCATACCGAGTGCAATGCAAATACCGAGCAAGATGGCTTAGTGGCAAAGCCTTTGCCTTGCATTCGCGAGGACTGGGTTCGAGACCCAGACCGGCCACTCTTAAATTGGTTTGCATGGTTTCTAACTTGAACAAGGTAAATGCCGGAGTGGATTAAAAATTAGCCATGACATGAAAAAAAAATCGCACACAGGCATTATTTAGCCTTACGGAAAAGCTAAAAAAAAACAGACTAAAGAGCCCTGTCCACGAAAAGCCTACATTTCGATTTATCATACTATCATATATCTGCGTCCATTCGTCGTTACGTGTGTAAGTGCATGTCGTGTTCTTGTATGTTTCAATCCAGCCTTTCCAGTCTGGAATCTGGAAACTGTGCGGAATTGAGTCGACGCGTCGTCGTCGTTGTCGCAGCATATGACCAATATGGGCAAACCGTACAGTAAGTAGGTAGACGAGCCAGCCGGAGCTACAAGCCTGGAAAAGAATACCTGGAACAGATTTGAATGAAGTCGATATGTGTCGTTATCGTTATCTTGTGTATCATAGTTGTAGTGTATCGTGTGTGCATGGTCGCGCGTTCCGTCGGAGTCGTACTCAGCAACGTTAGCTCACTGGAACATGTAACGCGTCGAGTCGGTGAAGTGTAGCCTCGGCGAAACCGGCAGAAGCAGTATCAGCATCGGCAGCAAGAGTCAGTTAGGCCGGCACCTCCATGAAACGATGAGCGATCTATGGTATCATGTACGTCAGAGAAGCGTCGTTATCTCGATCGAGGACGGAGGACGAGGGCCCCCGATAAGGGCAATCAACACCTTATCGGGGTACCTGCGACAGCAACGTCACAACACAGCTATGCCCGTCACGTAAATAACGTAAGATGACAGCTCCGCGTGCGTCGCCCGGCTTTGTTCTTCTGAATCGCAGATCAAAGCACGCATCATCAGACGGCATCGCGTTATTCTCGCGATATCGATCGCGCGCACGATCCGAGGTTCGGCCGTCTCATATCTTGTATCGGGATTGCGCTTCTGCTAGACGGACTTTCATGTGCGACGGGTTATCGTAGACGCTCTCTAGAAACGAAGCAAACTGAACAGCTATGTCAGCTAGCTTTACTAGCGAACTCACTCGTCAGCCAAGCCGAGATCAGCAACACTATCAGAACGATACTATGTAACATTGGCGTCGCCAAAAAATGGAGTCTGTTTTATATGCCAAAAACTTAACGTACACCTATTTCTTTAAGCATACGTACAGCAAGAGTCATTCTTAAGGCATTCGAGACAAAGTAGACTAGCTACGGTCGGGAGTCGGGAGTTTTATCGGAAAGTACCTTGCATACCATCTTGCATATGTCTGAAAGATAGAAGTAAGTAAGACATATATGGCCGTCCCGGGATCTCAGTATACACAATGTTTGATGTCTTCTTGGCAATACTTGGGTGTTACTTACGAAAACTCTTGTCGAACCTTTTCCTTTAGCTCGTCGATAGTAACAAGCTCACTGGTTAATAATTTGCTATTTTAAAAACTCCTCCCTGCAGGAAAAGGAAATAACACGTAAAACGACGATGTTTACAAATTCCTTCAGCGCGCGGCCATTTCGGCAGGGCGGCAGAATTCGAAACAAACCCCCAAGTGACTCATCCCGCACCCTGTATATATACGAGTGTATTTACGTATGTATGTTGATCTCGGCACTTAGCGTAACCCAACAACAACCGTAACGTAGAACGCTAATCAAGAAAGCCGAAACAATGAATAATATCAAGATCGTCGACGACGACGTGACATCTGCTATTATGTGTTCGGAGAGTTTTGTATATCGCGTTTGACAAGTCGGCAGTCGCAGCACAAAGCAGATGGTGGTGAGCACAATTGATATACGACAATGCCACATTACGTCGACAAGAAAGCGCCAAGAAAGAATGGAGGACAGAGGGAAATACGGAAAGACGGAACGGAAAAGTTAGGAAAGAGAGATGAGAATATAGATTAGCTATATTCTCTATATAGCTATATTCTATATAGCAAAAGGGAAGATGTAAAGACAGAGGTCAGGCAAGCAGGCAGACAAGACGAAACGAATCGACAACGTACAACCAAGTACTAACAATAGATCAAGCTCCGGCAACAATCAACGCCTCGAATCAAGGCGTGGCGTCCCCGTCCCCCCCATCCTCGCGCCGACGAAAGAGCGTCAAAGCCTAACTTACGTTGACACGTATCGGGCGTGAAGCGCTCGGCCTTCACGAGCCTTCACGGGGGCCATCGGTGGCGATGGACCGACGGACGGACGAACAGACGGACTCTGTCGGCGACGATGACCTGAAGACTAGCTTCAGGGGACTTGGCTTAGCTTAGTCGGCTAGCACTTCGTGGCGCCTGCAACGAACGGCCTCATCGTCGGCATTGGGTTGGCAATGCCAATAATTGACCGATCGGCAGTGGCACCAATACCAATCGTATTGGCAGTTAGTGGCAGTGGTAAGTCTAGTCAAGTAAGTGCAGTGTTAGACGTGGATCGCCTAGTTACTTCCACTTCGCCGCTGCCGATTTCGTCGTTTGTCGTCGGCCGCTACGACCCGCTCATGGGAGTTTATGACTCTTGGTCGCTTGCCGTGGCAACTTTGTCACCTGGCAACGCGCAATTTATTCTTTCTTATGTGCCGCTTTCGTTTAGTTTTCGAACAGCAGCGAATTGATGACCAGCTATTTCGAAGTGGTCGTAATACAGTCTGCTCTGCGTAACAGAGTTGCATTGATATATATATATATATATATATACAGGGTGTTGCAGGAATATTTGAAGCGCAATATGTGGAATTGTAGAGCTCGTTAAAGCAAATGTTTTTTGCAATGGAACATAGCCTCTGAGAAGTCTTGTTTAGTAGTGAGAGTAAAATTACTACAATTTGTGACACTGGTGTTTTTGCCCGACATAGGAGCACAAAATGTGCTTTTGCGAGACAGCCAGTCCTCCTAGACAGAAACTAAGCACACCGTCGTGTTCGTGATAAAAATTCCATCTGAAGATATGCAAGGCCGGTCAGAAGACGCGACATGGTCCGCTTAGAAGAGAACTCGCCAAAATGAAGTTCTTTATTAGCCGCTCACGCAAATACTTCAGAATCATAACCCTACGACCACCCACGTGTTCAAAGCATACATATTCAGCAAATGCGCATTTCATGACG
Source organism: Dermanyssus gallinae (assembly GCA_003439945.1). Classification (NCBI taxonomy): domain Eukaryota; kingdom Metazoa; phylum Arthropoda; class Arachnida; order Mesostigmata; family Dermanyssidae; genus Dermanyssus; species Dermanyssus gallinae. The sequence continues at coordinate 32,205 of QVRM01004395.1, read as the reverse complement.
GATCATTTGTGGTACCAAACTTATGGCAAAGAGCTGTGGTTGCGGATGTAATTACGATTTTTCGCGGAGTAAATATAATATATATATATATATTATATATATATATATATAATATATATATAGTATATCAATGTAACTCTTGATACAAAGTATTGCTTCGAAAATAAATGTGTCGCACCAGAATCGAATGCGCAATTTATATATGTATGTAGTATTGTCACGCTTATTTGAACGGCGTAGTCTAATCACAGGAGCTATTCTCTTCTGTGGTACCTCTGACGTTGTCGGTAACCTTTCAAAGTCCCCAACAAATAAATGATGCTGTCTGACATAAAAAGGCCGTACGCTGATGATAGTCTCCGGTGCCGCATGCCGCGTCCGCCTTGTCTCTTAACTTGCCTCCTTCTTGTGCTGTTTAAAGCTATCGACTGCACGTCAATGAGTCTAAACAGACGTGCGGGGTTTAATTTAGGCAAAGTGTGTGCTCTAAATGCTTATTCAGCAGTCTGCCTGAATCTCTCGCCTCTTTCTCTCTCTCTGTATATATATATATCAGTTTTTTTGCGTTTTCACTCTCTTCCTTGTGCTTGCTTGCTTTTCCCTGTCGAGCTTGACGGCTTTGGTGCGGTCCTTAGCGTGTCTGACCAGGCCATTCTGGAGAATTGGTTTATCGTAAGACCTGCAGACGATATTACGGCGTGCGGCCTTGACTTAGCAGCCTCGAATCGATGTCGGGCGACTCGGTCGGTGATCTGAGAGCACCATGCAAGACGAAGGACGAAAAGGAAATAGCCAAAGAGGAAGAAGAAGAAGAAGCCGAAGGGAACTAGAGGGAAACCCATGTCACGCCGTCAACGCCCCCTCCCCCCCCCCCCCCCCGATAGCGGCCTGCAGTGCCTGCGAGACCCGGCCGCGTCCCATGCAGCCGATACACGGCGGTGGTCAATTCAATACAGCCGGGCACATACACACAGCTAGGCACAGCTGGCAGGAGACATGGGCAGAACCCAGTTCGTCCTGGTGCTGCTGCCAAAAAAAAGACGAGCAGACGAGATTCACTGTAGACGTACCAGCGACGGGCCCAATTGGCCCTCTGGTTGAAGACCAATGACGGTGCGATCCGATGATATAGCTAAGTCAGCCAGCCGGCGAGGAAACTCGTCGGCAGGAGAGGAAACCCGTCGGCAGGAGAGGAAACCCGTCGAACCCGTCGTTTTCGTCTGGCACATTTCCCAATGAAGCGTAGGCGTAACAACGTCGATGGAGAACAAGGAGAACTACGACGGGAACGGAAACGGGAACGTCAGTGGCAGTGGACCTTTTTGGAGCCCGTCTCGTGCAGCCGATAGATAACGGCTCGAATAGCCCTAGTATGCACGCTCCATACAGACAGATGGAGTACACTTCTTGTCTCCTCTGGCCGCCATGCTGGGCTGGGTCGGGGACACGTTTCGCTGCAGCCGGCGGCAATTCGCTCGCCCCCTTTTAAGAGCATAAGCTGCATATCGCATGCGGCCGGCTGCGGAGAAACTAGAGGGCAAAAACAACGGGTGTCGTGGAATAGCCCAGCCAGCAAGGATCGTGCCCCCACCTTGTGCCACGTCTCTTTCTCTCTCTCTCGCTCTTTCTTTATAGTCTGCTTTTCCCTTATCCTAGATCCTAGCAACCGGGTGCGGATCAATTTATAGTAGTCTTTTACAGGTACGACCCTGTCAAGTAGGGTCTCCCATACTCGACGCGTATACGCGCAACGTGAGTGCTTGACGCCAATGATTACCCATTCGTCTGCTTCACTGGGTGGTCGTTAATTTCCGCCCGATATCGGAGGACATCTCGCACGTTGGCATACATACGCTGTGCGCTAGTGAATTGCTTCCCTTCTGCACTGCAGCTTACGCCGATCATAAGCTAGCTTAACCGGTGTTGCCGGGATCTCTACGAAAAAGAGTACGACGATATAACTGTCGAAACCCTTTAAAACTAACGATATAACTGTCGAAACCCTTTATAATTTGGCGAATAGAGGTAAAAACAAGTCGAGCCCTGTGGCGTGGTGCATTAGTCTGCGCCTCGCAACCGGAGGAGACACATAGGTGCGCGGGTTCGAGCCCCACCGTTGCACATTTGTATTTATGGGAATTCGTCTATGAAGCAATGCGAAAAGCATTCCCGTGGAGGTTCAATCTTGGCTGAGGGTCAGCCCGAAAACTTTTAAAAAATAGGTAAAACAAAAACAAATAAAAAGTAATTTTTGTTTAGCATAATTGTAAAGCACACGATCCGAAACGTAACAAGATACCCTCTATAGAGAAAAGCAAGACGCCTGGACGCAAAGTATGGGAAAGTGTCTAATTAACTTTAGCTGTTTTCGTCACTGACGGATAGTTGCGAAACTGGCCTATACATGTGAATTCACTTGCAATACACGAGAGAAGGTGGCTCAACGGAGCCACACAACCAAGGAGCCCAAGGACGAGAAAGATCCTTGCGGCTCATGATCGATGCGTCACCATCATGAAACGAAGGCCCAAACTATCGAACCCCAATGACAGGCCCACTCGCTTTCATAAGCACGCGTTTCCCAACGCCAAACGGGATTGAGTGCATGGGGGGGTCTGTTCTGTTTCGGTTGCCTGTCTTCTGAAATCGCTCACATCTAAGCAGCTAAGAGAGGCGTGGCGAGCTCCCGTATCCAGGGAGCTTCATCCTAAATAAGTGTCTGTCCCTCAATAGGCCTCGACTGCCGCTGAGTTGAGCCATTTCATCGTAGTTACGTAAAATTCGATGCGCAAGCGTGGACGAGCCAACACGCCAAACTAACTCTAACTCATATAGCGTGACATCATTGTATGAGAGCAATTGCTTTCAGCGAATTTTTGGCGGAAGTCGGACATGCTAGATTGTTGACTGGCATCGTATCGCCTGTGCGTGTATTCACTGAGCGGTTGTTTAGGCAGGTACGGACGCTTGCTCCCTTACCCTATTCATGCAGGACTGCTCATCACTCATGCTGGTAATGCTGTGATTCAAAGTCAGACACGAGTGACAATACTTCAAAGCTTTATATAAAAATAAATTATATATATATATATATATATATATATATATATAAATGTGTGGGCGGAGCTGAAGCCGTACAACACCTGCAATCAAAAACGAAACAGCTTACTGTTATCATACGCGCCACTGTACTGGTTCTTCAATGGTTGTCGAACGAACGAAGTGTAGTAGTAGTAGTAGTCTTCTCGGCTTCAATATCGATATATTCCGAGTTCGAACTCGACAAATGCCTGCTCGGTGCCGGGAATGTAGTCTGTGGGAGTCATTCAACTCGCGGTGAATGGAAAGAGTGTTTGACTCAGCCGGGTGAGACGGTTATTTTCCTCTGGCTTGGCGGGCGGGTTGCCATGCAAATGTCGAGCATCGAGCGTTTAGTTCTTACAAAAACTCAATTACTGGACGGGAAACACCGGAGCCCTCGCGACCTGACGACACGCTGAAGGACGCTTCTTCTAAGGAAAGCAGCAGCAGCAGTTTGTGCGAGTAGTTTGTACAAAGGTGCCGTCTCCAGTTATATACGATGCTGTTTACAGACTTAGTCAGGACTAGTCAGGTCGAACTAGCTGCTAGAAGCTATAGATTTTCGTTAAAAGCCAATTGTTTGCATTGCTGGGCATTGGCTGTCTAGCAACGTTCAATATTCACTTGAAGCTATTGAATTGCTTACTATATATATATATATATATATTTTTTTTACTTGCGACAGCGCTAGAATTCATCAATAGACGTTTCGCCTCAATAGGCGCTACTGCGAGCCGAAGCTGCGCGCTGCAAAAGAGTTGTTCTTGCAACGAACACCTGGTTGATGAGCTTCGCGCCAGTTTTAAGAAAAATAACACCTTAGGAATTATACAACTGAGTACGTTATTTCGATGCAAATCGTTCCATAAACGTTTTGTGCGACACGTTTTGTGTGCAGTCGTTGACAGCGTATGAAGATTGCATGCGGACGTCCAGCTAGCTGTTACAGATAAAATATATGTTCATAATCCTAACTAATTATTGTTGCAGCTCTATTCAGTAAACTCAACACTCGTTATAAAATAAAGACGTTAACAAGTTAGAGTTAATTCCAAAAGGTTCGATTGTCATACGAATGCATGTGTTTCTTTTTGTTTTTCGGTTCGGTTATCTAGATACGAGTGACATAATACTTTAAAGTACACAAGGTTTACGAACCTCGTCCATTATTATATTATATAGTAATATAGTAATAGGAGAGAATTATGTGTCATTCTGCACGTTAACTCATGCGTTAGTGGTTCCGACACCAGTTACTAGCCACCAACCGAGTAAGAAGAACGAGAAGTTGTGCAGTTCACGTTGAAGCTGAGGAGTTGGACGCTGAGGTTGAGGAAACCTGTTGATGTTGAGAAGAGCTGACATGATTCGTACCAACAACGTGGCGATGACGACAAAAAAACTTTCTGAAGATCCGAACGACTCAACATCAACTTAAGTTCCTCAAAGCCTTTCCTAAACGGAGAGGCCACGTATGGTTTTTAGTTTTCATAGGATGGATGTTGCGCTGGCGACTCCCAAACCGAAACGGAGACTTAATTTAAATTTAATGTTTATTCACGAAACCGCAATTTCACATTGCTTAAGTTCTCGTATACAAAAATATTTTTTTACATTATTACACAAAATAAATAAATATAATAATGTATACAAAAATATTTAAAATGTGTACAAGCATCTACATTATCCATTTCATACTTCAACTCAATGTCTCACTTCATGCGGAACTATAACTGACACCGCTAAAACTTCTCTCGTTCACACACATGACACGCTTTCTTCAATCAATCGGCAGGTAACTAGTTTTGACTAGATTTTTTACTCGTTGCCTGTTTTCACCTCAGGTTTAAATAATTAGATATTCTTTAAAAAATAAAGAATGACTGAAATGGTTACGCAAAAATCCTTGGGAATTTCGGTCCAGATACTCGGCAGGATGTACGCGGGAGCACGACGGACGGACTCTTTTAGAGCTCTACTGGTCTCAAAAATTCCGTTGCACGTCGAGTGCGTTTAACAGCAGCTCTTATAGAAAAAGCAGCATCATCCCGAATAACTCCTCTATACCCCTTAAATGTAAGCAAAGCAATTTTTAGCCTGTAAATATCCCTTAGTGGCAAAAGTCTAAAGTCATCAAAACCCTTACGAACCGAATCGCTATCGATGGCGCATATTAAACACTGCCCTGAGGGCATCATTCTTCTTAATGACTTCGCCCTCTGAGCTATACACCTACATATTATGAATCCCCCTCAAATAGAGGTACCATAATAAAGAATTGGCACTAATAGCATCTTATACACCATAAGAAGTCTCTCAACAGGCGATATATATGTATATATATATATATATATATATATATATATATATATATATATATATATATATATATATATATATGTGTAACGCGTTTCGTTTAGCAACAAGCAAAATAGGCACAAATTCGCGAGAGCATCAAATCAAATCTATCTATAACGGGGATCGTGAAGTGATGGTAGAGTTGGTGCTACTAGCCGCTACTGGCAAATTCGCTTCTGAGCCGGCCGCCTATCTTCTAAGTCGTATGTCTACGGTCCCCTGAGTATGATGGTTGCCATGCTATACGTACACCAAAAATGAACGTGATCACTTGCTGTCATCCGCGAGTGCCAGGTACGAGATCAGTGGAGTCGTATATTAGGTAACTTGTTCATGTAGGCTGGTGCCACACAGCATCTTGTATCGTAATCACAATAGCGATATACGGGTGACAGAGACAGCTCACCAAATCGTCCCAGATGGCTGAAGTAGAGTTTAAAAATACTACCTACTATGCGTAAGTAAGAACAACTAATTAGGGGACGAGGTGTCTATAGTTCGAGGCCACTAGTAGTTCGTAGGTGAGTCTGGTGGAGACAGTCCTAAGAACAAAGAACGAGCTGGAAACGGAACGGGTGAGCCGACAACGTAGGCAAGACGCGCCGGGGTGGTCGGGCGGCCAAAGTTAGCAGTCGCGAAGACACGGAGAGCATAGAAGAACCTCAATTTGTTTTTATCGAAGTAAAGCGCAAGCGGTTCTTTTGAGAAATTGTCGTAACATAATTATCAATAAAAACAAAAAAAGGTAGTTCGTAGGTGTAGCACGAAAAATACTCAAACTTCCACTCGAACGGGCCTATATGCTGCCATAGAGGAACACGAGTGAAATTGCTTTTCCTGCAAGGTTAAGTAATTGGCACACTAAATAAGTCAAGTCAAAAGCACATTTATTCAAGGGCCACGCGTTGTTGTTGTTGCTATTCTGCGGGTTGTTCGGTAAAATGTGTACAGGCGAAAGCACTTCAATCTTGTTAATTTCCCACTTGAATTTGCAGTCTGCGTCCGTTACTTCTACGGGGCTACCTCGGCCACCATATCCGTGTATCCTGACGTGCAACGCATTTTCTTGTGCTTAGGCAAGTTACCTACTTTGTAGGAGACACTGATATGAATTTAGAGTCGGGGAGAGACGGCTAACAACCAACTCATTTGGCGAGTGGTCCCCGATACCGTCTGCCTCTATTGTGTGCGAGCGTAACAGAAATATTCGTTTACAGTTGCGTTTGAGTGACGGGTTGTGGTGTATCGGTGTAAAGCTGCGGCACCTACAGTAAGTCGTGTGGTGTTTTCTATCAGTCGCCCGTAACGTACGGCTGATAGCCAATTGCTCCGCGACAGGCAGAGAATAGCGCCTAAGCAATTTAGTGATGATTTTTCGGAAAACAGCGAAGAATACAGCTTATTCACGATGATTGCATGAACACTTCCAATGCAGCGACAACAACAACAGGAACAACCAGAAGGGCTAGAGCTAAGAGCGCGGTGCCGCAGTTTCGGCTGGTAATGGAAATCAATCGAAGAAACGGCAACGTGAATAAGTGCCGCCTTAAGTATGAGTGGCTTTCGTGTTCAACAGCTTTGACGCGAACAGCCAGCCGCCGATGGTAGGATGCATTTAGGGTACAGGCAGGTACAGGCTGTCAAAAGAGCTGTTTTCCAGACAGGCACGGTCCGTCCGTCCGTCCTTGAACTGGAGCATCCAATGGAGGTAGATTGCCTTGACTGCTGCTCGTGCTGCGACTTCTGCCGCAGACCTGAACAGCACTCGTGTAGGGCAACTTACGGAAAGAAGACAACGGTCTGTGATAAGCTGAGTTGCCTTTCCTCGTTTCTTCGTCGCTCAGGAACTCCACCACCTCTATTCCACCTGCCCCTCACATTCACCGCCACCATTTCACCTTCACCATCACCATCATCATCGCCATCACTAGTATCATCTTCGTACGTCGTCGTCGTTGTTGTTGTTGTTGTCTTCGGGCAGTTCGAATTCGGGAGGAAAGCGAACCCCCGAGTTGATGGAAAAGGGTACAAGCCCCTACAGACGCTCTGACGCCTGCATGAAAAAACGTCGTCGCCTTCTTGCCAGTCGGAGAAAACGCTACTACTTTCCTTCTTTCTGTCGAGTACCGAACCTCTGGACCGGTGTCGTCGTCGTTGTCGTCGTCGGGTGGCGGGCTTTCTTTCTTTCTATCTATCTATCGAGCCATCCATCTGTTCCTTGTCTGTTCCCCGAAGCCTAGGCAGGGCCCGGACCCCGTTCGCAATGTCTGCTGTCTGCGGTAGGCAGGCACGGAGGCAAAAACTCTGAGCGCTGCTCGACGACTGACGATGCCGACGACTGCACGGAGCAAAAGCAGGCCTTCTCGTGGCGTTTCTGTCAGATTCGAATTTGCCCGCCGTGGTCTGAAATCGTCGTTGGCGTTGTTCTCATGGCCGCCAACACCATCGCCATGCCATCCTTCTTTGTTTAGCGGAACAACAGCGGCAAATCGGGGGGTGGGTGGGGCGGTAGCAAGTGGTGTCGTGTTAGACGTGTTGTACGCACGAGGTCGTACGTTGAAGGGAAACCAGTGGCAGTGAAGCTCCGGCCTCTTGCTAGCCGCCAGAGGTAAAACTACGGCCAGAAACGTGTGTGGGTGTAAAATTCTAAAGGAATAGGATAGTGGGAAGAAAAAAGTGGAAGAAGATTGAAAACATTGAACACGCCTACCTACCTTCGTGTCGGAGTTAGTGTAGGTTATCAAGCGCAGGGCCGTATGTTTTTGTTGGTAATATTCGCAAACAAAACGACGGGCATACTATAATAACACGGCATACAGCGCGAGTCTGTTGACTTCGGTAACGGTCTTCAAGTCTCCTTATTGCGTTTTGGGTATCTGTCCGTCTCTCTCTCTCTCTTCGATTTCTTGGCCACATGAAAAACGCCCTTTGCCTTGATAAATGAGGTGGTGGGCGCATGTGTGGCGATTTGTTCTGGAAATACTTTGATAATAAACATACCAACCTTTGTAGTCCTCACCTTATCATTTCCGCGTCTGTGATCTTAGTGAATTAATAGCGCCAACAGAACCGTACCATAATTGCATAACGATTGTCATTGTTAGAACGCTGGCTGCAGTTCACATACAAGTATAATTACGTATGAACTCTTATATATACATATAACTTTGTTATGTTAACACCTTGTACTGAACAATTGTATGCGCGTGAACGGGTTCTCTATCCCAGGATTAGCCCAGTTCAATAATGTACCCCGAACGCGTTTTCTCACAAAAATTTCCATGCTCTCGGGTCTCCCGTCAAAAAGCTAAGTCTCCTGCCCACGTGCTGAAACAGCTTGGGTGTAAGAGGTCATGGTCCAGCCATTGTCTCAAAGGCCAATGGGCAGAATTGGTGCGGATAACCTACGCCAGAGCATATTTGCTAGCCTCTGCTAACCGGAAGCATGACCTGCTTGGTCCGTACCTGCACCGAAACAGTCTATACATAATATATATAACACTATATATTATATGTAGATATTATGTGCAAAGGCTAGTTTAATAAAAAATAATAAATATTTGGTCACACTGCGTAGATCCTAACACGATTTAAGTATCTTCGAGCTGTAGTCAATGAAGACTTCGTCGAAGGCAATTCGTATTTCGGGCTATCGTTTCTAAGCGAAAAACTCTTCTACAGGTCCAGTAGAAGATCAGTGTATGTGCAATGTCAATATAGCCTAGTAGTTAGCTATTCGAAGTGAAGATCTCTCAGTCGATCTCTGATCTTCGCAATCACTAGCGATATCGAGACCTTATCGGGTTGAGCAATCGGAGAGTCCAGGTCTAAGTTATGCCGAAGTGCGAGACCGTTGTCTGATAGGTTGTTATAAAACGTTGTTTAGACCCTGCACGCTGACTGTGTTACATTTGAGGTTGCTGCCGGTAGATTTAGCGTTGTAGACTAAAGGGTGAAAGGGCACTATTTACACCTCCGGACACCACCAATCAACCGCCGCATTGTGAGCAATCGTGAGTCGGCGGCGAAATGGACTTATTAACTACACTAGTTTGAATTTAGTTTAGTATTTGAATAAGCAACGACAGAACGCTACGACACGCCACTGCTACCGCTGCTAGCAAAAATCGGCCACTGTCGAGGATCTAAGGATGCCAGTTGCAAACAATAACAACATTAGCAACAACAGCCCTCAATAGACCGGCTCTGTTTTCCTATCGTGTCTGGATAGTTAGTTTTCAATTGGTGGAATAAACCCGTGCAACGAGCGACTGCACCACAAGTCGTACTGAAGCAGTGACAGACTAGCCATGACAAACATGCAAACCGCTCGTACTTGTATCACGCTGTTGTTGTTGTTATTGTTGTTGCTACTACAAGGCACGAGCGTGCCCTCCCGCTGGAGGGGTACTATGCCTAGGAGGTACTCCAGACGAAACACCTTTAAGCAGGGATCGCCCCTGACCACGCACCGTAGACCCTACTTCCCCTACTTCCTTGTAGACATCTGTAGCAACTTGTCCTAACTCAAGACAAGTTGACATGTTGGACAAAACGACATGTTCACGTAGACGAAAGGCTGAAATTAAAAGTCACGCCAGACCGTCCCACCCCCCGGGCCTCTAAATACGTACGGACGGTACGGCGCTAGTTCTCGTCGTCGAAAGCGGGCAAACTGCTAACGGGGGCTGCCTCGGGGGAGTCACAATTATCTAGGCTTCTTTGTTCAAGCCGCTGTGGACGCTCGTGACATCAGCTGGTCGCCGCTGTTTCCATCTGTCTGCTCGTACGTCTCGTCACGGCTGTCGTGTGCAGCAGCCGTCCGGCCACGCAGCAACAGCTCCAGGTGTTGTAGTTGCTGTGGGGTCATTACGTTGGCTGCCCCCTTCCCCCCCCCGGCATGTAACCGACATCGGGTCAATGAGTTGCTTCTGTTCCGGGCTCCTATTTTCTTGGGCATTGTTGTTGTTGTTGTTGTTGCGCAGAGCGAGGCCACTCGAGCAAATCGGTCAACGGCACCGGCCATAATGGCAGGCTACGGCAGGTAAGAACCGGGAAGGTCACGCGCGGGCGTCCGCTGCTGCTCTTCCGGGTGCATGACCAGCTTAAAGCGCATATATCTTATAATCGTACATTATAGTATTGTTTGTGTAATGAATAATAATAAATAATAATAAGCTAGAAGAAGACAATAGGTACACGTTCACACCTCACAATTGTAACGTTTAAACAATGATAATAAATAAAAACAATTAAAAAAATTAATTCATTATTATTATTATTATTATTATTATTTATTCAATTGTTCGGTGTTTCCCTACAATTGTGGGATCTAAACGTGTACCCGCCTAGGCTCACCCCCGCTCCTCAATCCATAGAGCCGATGACTTATTATTATTATTGATCACCACGCGGACAATCGACCAGATCATCGAGAAGTCAAACGGGGACAAACAATTCACAGCGTTCGTGAGGTAGCACACCGCCGTAAAAGTTCTGCGCGACAATGCAAGAGCAATTCTTAGCACGCTCGCGAGTGGGAGAGGGCTATGGAAACGGATGTATATATAAAAAGCTTAATTTTTAAGTAACCTTTTGTACATGCTGGTAATAATTTGGAGAAACAGAATAAATCGTGATAATGATGAAATTATTCTCATTATTAGTGAATACTCGTACGACACGGCGCCATCACACCATAATACACGACATCCCCATCTACCCCCTTACGCATTATAATACGTAACCTGAATTTCACCTATCAGAGTCACGTTCCTTGGGTTCGCCAAGAATGTGGAGCTGTTATATGTTTCCGAGCTTTTCTGATATGTCCCTCACCACCAAATATAGAAATATATATATACAAAAAAATATAAATATATACATTGTGCGTATGTACCCAACCTCAATGACGAGTCAGCCTCACGCAATACTCTCACGAACATCACGTTCCAGGCGGCGCAGCAGCGGCGACCGCATCTATTTACTCGCTGTGTTGGGCAGACTTTCAACTTAATGGCAATCGCCTTTTGCGAAATTTGCCGCCGAAAGAAGTGGCCACCACAGGCCACTGAGACGTCCGGTAGCGTCGCCGAGCCAACTTCTTCTACAGGACAGATACGTAGATTTCTTCCCTTCTGCCATAATGACACTGCTACCGCGGCCCTGGGTTAGTGCTGCTGCGAAGAGCCACGCTGTATGAAGGGCAATGCCTTATGACTCTCTGGGGGGGCATATACACTCGTATATAGACACACACGCCGGCACTCGAATGCCGCCGCCTAACGCAAGCCAGCCCGTTGTCGTGCCCGAAAGGCAGAGCAAGAACAACGATCAACGGGAGGAGAAGTGGACACATAAAAACAAAGGTTACAGGCGTTTGTGTAAGTAGTGTGTGTTTGTTGGTAAATGTGTGGATATATATATATATATATATATATATGTAAATGTGTGGATATATATATAGGTAGAGAGAAAGGTAAACACAGTAAAATTCTAACCGCGAGTGTGCTCAGAACTGCATCACCGTGGCACGTTTGAGCCACGCTGTGAGCTCGTCGCGTGAGAGAGATTTTGCCAGGGCGACAACTGTGGTGTGCGATGACCACAGCCAATAGCATCGATTGACCTTTCTCTTTTGCTACCGATATCATTGTTGTTGTGGCTGGTTTTATTGTGGTTGTTGTTGTTATTGTTGTTGTCGTGCTTGTTGTTGCTGAAGCACTGCTCTTGTTGTTGTTGTTGTTGTTGTTGCTACTGTACATGTCGCTGTCATGGTGAGCTTAATCATCTGCGCGAATCACCTGCGTCCATCCCTATACCGCCCACCTTCCCACCTTTCCATTAGAAGTGGGTACTACGGGTAGTGCAACGTAGTGCTAAACGTACAACTGGCACACTCACTCTATCGCTCTCTATCTCTCATACTCAAAAAGGGGTGTACGCATACTATGAGAACATTTTGGGGTACGCTCACAAATCTCGCTCCCAAGTAAGAAAGGCCTGTGAGAAGTGCTGCACCTATCGCACGCTGTATGGCGGCAGCGAGGGGTGTTGAGTCACATTCATTCACCCCATCAACATCATCACCATCACAGTTGTAAGAACTGCCGGCAGGCCTTCCGTCCTGTGTTCGTCGTGAATGGGAGCATCCATCACCCAAATAGGCCTTGCACTTCATTCATGCACACTATAAAAGTGTTCGTCCGTACAGTTGACCGTACGCCCCCTCAGTTCCCTCGGCCATCAACGACAACATTTCAACAACATCCGTGATGTCAACGAAGGTCTGAGGGCGGTGCGGAGACCTCCACCCCTAGTCGAACCCCCTTTACCCCGTTTCTATTCTCGTCCGCACCACTTCTGCCGCCGCCATTACTACTTCTGCTAGTTGTACAGCTGCTGTTTCTGCTGCTCCCACGAGGACTATGCTGCTACCCCAAACTATTGCGACAAACTTCTACAGCCATTTTTACCACTTCTACTACTACATCAACTACTTCTACTAACTACTACTACTGCTATTACTCCTATGATTACCATACTATAGCGGGCGCAGTAGCGTGCAATACCTACCTGCACGTCACTGCAGTACGATAATGTCATTGAACGTTCTTCATTCATACATGCCCAGATCTCTCCGAGCAGACTTCAGACTCAGCTCCCCCGCCTCCTCCTCCTCCTCATCGCCCTAAGCAAAGTAGGTCAGTGCCGCCTACATGTCACAGCCACACACGGGTCGTATACGCGTGTTCGGCGAACGCTCGGTACGATTTGGCCTGTGAATGAATGGGAACAACCTAGACTATGTTCCGCCCCCTGCCACGGGGGGTTGGAATCGCCGTGAGGCTTGTATCTTGAATGAGGCACCGAGGGCCGGACACGTTGACTGATATATCTAGGGTTTCGCCAACAGTCCTTTAAGCAACAGCGAGGAAAATAGTGCTAGTAGTAGTAGTAGTGGACGTTAAATCTTGGCTGAGGGTTAGCCCGAAAACTTTAGTGAACAGCGGCCGAATCGAGCATAGGAAGACGACGCTTCAGGTGCACAACAACAACAGTAGCATGCAGGGCCAAGTAAGGAATAATAATAATAATAAAATCAAGCATGCTATTCGAAATATTGTCTCGTTGCCATCGTAAAGGAAACCTGATCGTGGTAATGGTGTTACGAAGGGCAAATCGTAGTTATCACAATATGAATTTCAATTGATTACATTACAGCTGAGAAAATAACCACGTTTGTTTCAAGTTAATTTTATAAAATCAAATCAAACAAATATAATCGCCGTTCACATAACCAGTGAATGATGGATTTTGCAGTAACTGTTAGATGCATGTTTCTGCAACTCGTATAGATGGCGAGCTCACCCTTTATTGGCCGAGGTCCGCCATGGAGCACCTTACCATAGACCGCCGTAAGCAACTTGAAAGTACAGCAGCCCTTTTATCGAGCAACCGCGACAAATTGTGTACTTTGTTGCCACTGATTGTTCCATCGCTGAACGAAGCCTCAAACCTTCGAACTTCTGCTACAGAAAATGATTTAAGCACGCACTCTCGTACACGAAAGTAACGCCGACGACAACAACAACGGCAACAAAAACATCAACAACAACAACGACAACAACAAAAACAACAACAACAGTTACTGGGAGGCGGAACCACGGAGAAGGGTAAACCGAAACGATAAACTGGCCAGCCTCAACACAGTGCATGCCAATTTTCCCACTGCGAGCAAACGAACCCAATTAATGAACGTCCTAGTTAATTTTAGTCTTCAGTTGTTTAGCACAACTATATATCGATAACATAGGGCATCGCCAGTTTTCAAAACAATGGCATCCCGTATGAATCTGACGAGGAACGAGCGCGCTCCACGAACGGAGGGAGTGCCCTCTTCAGATGTCCTGTTACGTCTTGCCGCGGGGCATTCGCATCGATGCGGCAATCTACCAGATCTAGATTTGGTGGCTGTGTACGGAAGGTGAGTGTGTACCTGTGCGCCATTTTCGTACGGAGGTGAGGAGAGGAATATCTTTCATAGAATTGCAGCAAAGCGAGGGTGTGACGAGGTGACGAAGATAGACGTGCGGCCGGCCCGCTCGACTTCGGTTTGACGCGCGTTTAGTGCGTCAGTGTAAAACGAAATTGCGTCGACCTGCCTTAGTTACCGCACCGCTGCTCAATAAAAAGCGCAGGAGGTGTTCGGTTTTTGCCAAGCTGCTGCCGCTGCTACTGCTGCTGCTGCTGATGGTAACCGCCGGTGAGAGGGGGGCGATACAGCTAATAAACACGCTGACGCAACCCACAGACGTTAGAGACCGTTAGTGAGTGTGCTCTGCTGAGGTTCAGAGGTTTGACACCGCTCTGACGAAGCGGTAATCCTCCCACGCGTCTTGTCCACTTATTTCGTCCTCTCGCTGCGAGGGGCGCTGCCTTTAGCCAACTTTCGTCTTTTGCAACGCATGTTTTGCCAGTTTTTTTCCCGTGAATTGTTTGGTTTTTTTGCGTTCGAGTTTGTGTCCCGACGCGGAGTTCCAGTCTCCTCACATAAGGAGATGCATAGTCCACGCTGGATGGCTGTTAAACTCAACGAAGACGGCACCGAGAACAAGAGAACCGGGGTATATATTGTATTGAAATCACAGGTCGATCTGGCCAGCTGAGCGCTCACAGTTCATTGTGCCTACATCTACTTTTACGAATTTACTAGCTTTAACTGGTTGACATTTTTCTTCTATAGCTGTTTACGTTTCGGGCTCATGCAAGAAGTATATTCAAATGGTCCATGGTCGCGCCATCATTGGACTTAGTAAGTAACGTAGTAGCAAGCTTTTACCTTGCCCCCATATGCTGCATTTAGGGCTTGTTCAAATCAGAGCATATATAAAGACACTGCAAAAGAAAACGACTTCTAAGGAAACTCTGTATGGGCATGCTGGTGAGTTCTTCGTGCAAGTTACGATCGACATAGCCGGCTTTGTGAGAACAACATCCGTAAACTTGTGCAAACGTTTCACAGGGCGAACGTTATCGCAGCATCATCCTTAATTGTGTTTGGCCGAATTTGGACGGAATCGATGAGAGTAAATTCTGATTCCAATAACATGGTGCCGCAAGCCACACAGTCGGGGAGACAATCTCGCGTAACGTAATCTTTAAGGCCTTGCAATTTAACGCCATTTCCTGGGGGCATTTTGAGCAGTACGCTAATACTGCCACGATCACTAGGTAACCGAAGCTTTACAACATTAAAGTGTGCATTAATGCAACTGGGCCTGATTTGAGCCCGAAATGTGTGTTCCGTACACGGCTTGTATAAGCCAAAACAGCCACAACCTCATCAATATTGTATTTTGTTCGAAATGGCATTATATCTGTATTAAAATTATGTTATAAAATATCTTAAACATTTTTGTTTTTATTTTAAGGTAAATATATCGAAGACTATCTTTTGAACACGCTATACATCACAGAGTCTACCAAAAAAGTCTACCTACCTTGGAATAAGACATAAAGGTCTTAGTCGAGCGACTAAGGCCCTTAGTCAAGCGGCAAGAACATTACATCTGCCCACAATCTGTGACAATTTGCAACACCGACCGATATTTCTATTGGAGGATTTGGCTACACACAGCAAGAAGCCACACAACACGCATTGTCATGATTGGGCAACAAAGGCTCACCAAAGTGTAAGAAGAACCTAGACAATCCAGCTTCGCCTTTCAGATACCCTGGAAGACAGATTGCTTGCTTTGCTGGTACTACTAGTGCTACCCGTTGGTCCATTCTTTTTCTAATGTGGACGTTCCGCGAATGACGTCCAATTAAGTAATAGTCCGCTAATTAGCACTGAACAGTCGGGAGCAAACATTGTATCTGTGCATCAGTGAGGTGAGACGGGCTGAGCCAAGGTGCGCTTCGAAGCTCCTGTCACCACCGCTTCAGTCACTCACCTCTCAGTGTGTCGCTCATAGAAGAACAGCACGAACACCCGCAACTGCAGACCGACGCGCTTCGGTCTCTTTTTTTCTGGCGTATAAAACACCCATGTGTTTGCGTATTCTCTTGGGACACCAAACCCGTATAAAAGTTGCCCTGTACGTCTTCCTTTTTCTCATTCTTTTTTCTCTCTCCTTATTCCTAAGTTTCGATCTACTCTATATCTTTTCTCGTCCTCACCCACAGACATGGACGATTCACGCTCCCATCATTGTTTTTCTCTCGCACTTGTTTCTTCTACCTTTACGGTCGGCGGTCTTCCTGGCCAATGCTTGTGCTACCGTCGAGTCGAGCTGAACAGCTGCCATCGACTGAACAGCAACGTCAATAATAACAACAACCACAACAACAACATCGACAACAATGACAATAACGACGACAACAACAACGACAACTATGAAAACAACAATGACAACAACAGTACTTTTCAGATAGATAGATAGATAGGTTTTATTATTCTCATAAGTGGTTTACATTTGTACAGAGGTTCACAGCTCCTCAAAGCCACCAAAGGCTAGTATGGAGTGTTTATATTGCATGTCTTTTTATAATTTTATTTACTGTCATTATAATTATTATCATGTTCGGCTTATGTTAGTAAGGTACCTAAATAGTATTGCTTCGCACTTTGTTTGAATATTGTCAAAGAAGAGGTTGCGCGCACATCTGCGGGGAGCTTGTTCCAATATGTGGCACCGAGATTTGATATTGAGAAACGAGATTGGTTACATGAAGCTGTAGACAAGATCAGAAGTTGTGTGTGTGATCCCCTTGTGTTCATGGTTGATGTCGAATGGGAAAGATTGAGCAGGTTGGGATGAAGTCCCATTAAAATTCGTTTGATCTCTATTACGACAGACATCTCTATTTGCAGAGGGTAAGGCAGAATCGACATCTCTACGTATTTATAACGAAGGGACTCCCATGGTGGATATCCCCATATTACGCGCAAGGCTCTTTTTTGCAAGCGATGTATGGGGCATAAAAAACGCATATAAGTCATTCCAAATATTTCGACTGCGTAAGTCAGATAACTATGAACGTAGGCGTAGTACATGGCGAGCAGACAATCACGGGGCAGAATATTACGACTTTTGAACAGAGCAGCAATGCTCCCTACAATCTTTTTACGAGTGTGATCTGTATGAGCTTTAAACGATAACCGGGAATCCAGGACAACGCCTAGGAATTTTGTCTCATTCATCATCCTAAGAGTGTGGTTTCCGCATTGAAATGTCTCATTGTTCATACTTAGGACACCTCTCGGCGATAAGAACTGGATAACACCGGTTTTCGACCAATTCACGGACAAGCCATTGGCTCTAAACCAATCTGAAAGTCGCTTAAGGTCTTCTTTAATGATGTGCTCTACCTCTTGTCGGGAATCGCCGACAAAGAGTGCTGTGGTATCATCAGCAAATAGGGTCAGTCGGCCGTGTTTTGGTACTTCAAATATATCGTTGATAAATATATTGAACAGCAGTGGGCCGCCGATACTCCCTTGAGCTACTCCAACTGATATGTCCTCGATATCTGAAAACTTCTGCCCGATCTGCACCATTTGTTGTCTTTCTGACATAAAAGAACGTACCCACGATTGAACACGTTCGTCAGCTCCATAGGCTCCTAGTTTGGTAATCAGAATATTAATGTCGACGGTATCAAACGCCTTTCTCAGGTCAACAAATAGAGCAGCAACCGTTTTCTTCTTCTCAAGACTTTGACGGACGTCATTTACAAAGCTCATAACAGGGACGGTGGTGGACATTTTAGGGCGGAATCCAAACTGTCGGCGATTGAGTACATTGTGTTGATCAAGATGGTCTTTGAGTTGTTCGAATGCGCATTTCTCAAATACCTTAGAGATTGGGGCCGGTATGCTGACTGGACGGTAGTTTTCCTTTGCGAGTCTGTCACCAGATTTAAGAAGCGGAATGACGCGATATAATTTAAGCGCTTTGGGGTATTTACCGGCCGCAATTGAAAAATTGATCAGATGTGATACGGGGTCAGCAAGAACATCGGCTGCTCTTCGCAATACCTGGGATGGTATTTGCTCAGGTGCAACTGAGCAAATCTTTGTTTTGCGTAAAAGATGTGCAATTCTTAGGGTATGGACCGGTTGGAATGAGATCTCTGTTGCTCCACGAGGAAAATCCTCAGGTATAACATATCTTTCAGAGCATTCCGTGTCGGCAGTCACACACGTCGAGTAATACTGATTAAACAAGTTTGCCACTGTAGTCTCATCGGACACCATAGTATCTCCAACTCTAAGTTTCACACACTTTTTTTCCGGTACGCCACCTAGAACAGGTCTAATAGCGTTCCAGGGATTTCTTCTATCCTGAATGTTTTTCTGTACCAGTTTTCCATTAAAATCAAGCCTACACTTTCTAGAAACAGTGGTTACTTTGTTCCTTAACTTCCTAAATATATCTCGCCTCGCAGCATCATCTGGATTAGCTTTAAACTCCTTAAATGCCACATTTTTTTCATTTATCAATGTCAGCAATTCCTGAGTGACCCAGGATTTCCTGGGTACCCCAAGATTCCTTTTAATTCTAAGTTCCTGCTTGTTGCTGTTAACGGACGCCATTACTCGTGCATTAAAGCACTCAAATGCTTCATCGATGTCATCTACAACAACAACAACGACAACAACAAGAACAGTACTTTACAACAACAATAACAACCAGTTCATTCAACACACGGACACGAAAGCCGGCCAGCAAGCAACAACGGTATTAGAGGCTAGACTAATTGTAAATGTGCGCCCCGGCCGAGATGGTTGTGCCGCACGGTTCAACGACGCGTTATTTGCTTTCTGTCTGTCTAACCAAAATACTCTTCATACGCATGCAATACAAAACACAAACGTAGATGAACTTTCACTTATAACATTCGTATGGGTTGTTTGCTGCATGGCGTCTCCTTATTGCTGCTTCTTGGAGCTGACAACGATACCCACCGGGGAACCTCTTTTTAGAACACCCTGCATATATCAGCCGGGGAACCTCTTTTCAGAACACCCTGCATAAGAACAATTGAAACCTATGTTTCAACGTTGGAATATACAGGTAATTCAACAAGTTCTTAAAATGAGCTTTTCAGAATTCGAATTTTGGCACGCTTTCACCGCTATTGGGAACGGCAACTTTTCGAATGCTAGCAGTCAAAATATTATGGTGATTGGCCGTTGCGATTTCGTTTGATCGCTTTTCCCGTGCAACGTATCGGCGTGATTTTGAAAAATGGAGAACTCAGGACGCCCAAAAACGGCAACTGATGAGAAAAACGTGGAAAAAGTGCGGAAAATCGTTGCCGCAGATAAGCGAGTGAACATTAGGGAGATAGCGGAGGCCTTGGGGATCAGTTTGGGTAGAGTGCATTGAGTGCTTGAAGATGAAAAAGCTCAGAGCAAAATGGGTGCCGCATTTGCTCAACCAAGGCCAAAAAGACGCGCGTGTTTCCGCTTCACAGCAAAATTTGGCCAAGATGTCGAAAAATCCGTCGGATTTTTGGCGCAGATTCGTGACCATCGATGAAAGCTGGGTCCATCACTACACTCCCGAGACCCAAGAAGCATCTCGTCAATGGTGTGCACCTGGTGAAGGACCTCCGAAGAGGGTGCGGACAACGGCATCGGCCGGAAAGATGATGGCTACGGTTTTTTGGGACCAACGTGGAATAATTCTGGTCGACTACCTTGAGAGCGGTAAAACGATCACGGGAGAATATTATGCAAGACTGTTGGACTGCCTGAAGCAAGAACTCATCGTGAAACGGCCCGCTTTGCAGAAGAAGGTTGTCCTGTTTCACCAGGACAATACTCCCGCACACAAGTCGCGGCAAGCAACGGCAAAACTGGCCCAACTGAGGTTCGAACTTATTGAACAACCTCCCTATTCTCCAGACCTGGCCCCCTCTGATTATTTCCTCTTCGGACATTTGAAGAATAGTCTCGGTGGAAAGCGTTTTTCCAGCAATGAAGAGGTTAAGGCTGCTGTCAATGCCTATTTTCAGTCTAAAGACGCGGAATTCTACTCAAGAGGTATAAATGCTCTGAAATCTCGGTGGGAAAAGTGTATTAAGCTTCTCGGGCAGTATATCGAATAAGAAAAAATTAAAAACAAGATTTGGAAAATTCTTGGTTTTCATTCTAAAAACTTGTTGAACTACCTGTATGTTTTAAATTTTTGCCATATATTCCAACGACGGCGGGCGACGAATACCAGACAACGTTGGACAAGCAGCTTCTTCACTTGTCGTTTGTATTCGCTCTATCCTAGAGCTTCCAAGCCTCATTTTTGCTGCAACGTTGCGGAGAGTTATGTATATATACGTATATATATATATATATATATATATATATATATATATATATATATATACAGATGATATACAGATATGATATATATAAACAGATCAGAAAAGCATTTGATATGACTTGTGTGAAAGGCGGTCATGACGGAGCGCAATACGTGGTGTAAAATACCGAAGCAGAATACGACCATTTATATTTTATGAATACTCATTCGGTGCTAATTCTTTATGATAAATACAATTATGTTTTAAAGATTTACGGTAATTACCATTGGTTTAGTTTTCGAATCGAGCTGCATTTTGTTGGAAGCTAGCGTCGAACAGCGTTTCGTTGCCAATACAATTTCGTTAGGCTGCAGCGCGCCGCTAGTATGCTGAGGTGGTAAGAAGTGGTCTTTTCTGCTCAGTAATCTTTCGCTGTAGAGCCGCGTCGAAAACTTCAGTCCGTTGTCCAGCTGCAAATAACAGGGCATGTTATCGATAATTACGTCTGATAGAAATTGGCGAATAGAGCAAAACTACTACATGATCATATGTGAGTGTGTATGTACGTATGCGTGTATCTAATATCGCTGTTAATGTAAAATACATCACAACGTAATCATGATGTGGACAAGCTCGATGATAATGTCGCCAAAACATAGTAGGACCGAAGCTAGAAGTTTTTTTTGCGGTGACGATGTCGGCGTTGTCGACAGCAACAGGCCTGCGTTCTTTCGCTCTGTTCCGGGCATGCTCTTTTCACAGAAGGTTTTCTTACTAACACCAAAAGGTCCCTGCCACCACCACACAGTTACTGCTAGGATTGGCGACCTTTCCTTTCTTTATGTATATATATATATATATATTAGGAACCGTCCTGTATCAGGACAATAACTGTATGGCGGT
This sequence comes from Dermanyssus gallinae, assembly GCA_003439945.1. NCBI lineage: Eukaryota > Metazoa > Arthropoda > Arachnida > Mesostigmata > Dermanyssidae > Dermanyssus > Dermanyssus gallinae. The sequence goes on along the minus strand of QVRM01004395.1, from coordinate 10,548 downwards.
GACAGCGGCCTTACTTGCATATAAATAAAATCACTTGTGAATAGAGCATGATGCATGACGTTAAGATTACCTTATCTTAGTTCGCGAGCCGCGTAGGGTTGCGGGTTGCTGACAGAGTTATTATTCCTCCTGTCGCTGCCTGCGATTATCGTTATTGTTTGCGTAAAGATGCTTTGTTTCTTCGTCGCGCGCGGTTTCTTGCTGTGTCTCTCTCTTCCTTTATTTCGCTCTCTCGCTCTCTCCCTCCCTCTCCCTCTCTCTTTCCTTGGCCAAGCAGAGCAGCACAAATCCGCCATTTTGACTTAGTTAGTTAGTTAGTTAGACACAGAGTAGTCGCGCCTGTTTTTCCCTCGTTCTTTCTATTCCCATCGTCGTCCAGGGCGTTGATTGTCGCCTTCGGCTCTTGGGCTAAATTAACAACGCAACAGCGGAAGTAGTAGGCAAAGTAATAATAGGCAACAGGCTGCCGCTGTCGGGGCTGCTACTGCCTGTGACACACGTCTGCTCAAACAGCTTGCTGGCGACTTCCTGAGGCGACAAGGTCAGATTGGCGATACGCGAAAACTGGAGGCGAGCTACACAGAGAAAGGTCAAAGAAACGGTGGAGGTTGCTGTATATATATATATATATATATGTATATATATACATATATATATATATATATATATATATATATATATATATATATATATGTATATATATATATATATATATATATATATATATATATATATATATATATATATATATATATATATATATGACGATCAATAATAATAAATAAATACCACTGTGATTACCTTGTGTGCAATGTGCCTATACTCGTTGAATTTTGTCGACAATGATTTTCTGTTTCGTTGTTTAAAGCGTTGTGAAATGCAGTTTCGTGAATAAACCACGTTCAAACTTTAATTAAACATTTTTGTGTATGTGTGTATGAAAGACAGAGAGAGACGTACGTCATATTCATTTTGTAATATATTTTTTTGAACAAGTCATTTATTATATACACATTTACAACGGTATGTTATTTCATACATTTATAATTATTATTATTAGTACTGCAAAGAAAATATATGCAACATGAGCAGTAGCCGTAATAAGAACAGTGTTCTCGCTCGCTCGCTTGTGTTCTGTTGTTGTTGATGTTGTTGTTGTTGTTGTGGTGGATGTTGTTCTTTTTGTTGTTGTTGTTGTTGTTGTTGATTGTTGTTGTTGTTGTGTTGTTGACTGTTGTTGTCGTTCTTGTTGCCTATTTTGTTATTGCTGTTGTTGTGATTCCTGTTGGCAATCTGCTGGGGTAAATCATTAGAGCGGAAGCTGCTCGAGACGGCTCGATTCGTGCCGCCCGCCCTCACGACGGACAAGAGCTGACTCGGGAGAGGCCTTTTGTCGGCCTGTCAGCCGCTCGAGCCACCAAGACAAACGCGCTGATTATTATTATTATTATTGTTGTTGTTGTTGTTGTTGTCGTTGTGATTGTTGTTATCAACATGGTGAGGACGACAACGATGACAGCGGTAACCTGAGCAAAGTCAAAATGAATGAGACAAATGAGTCGACAAACAGCTGCCCAGCCAACCAGCTGCCTGGCTATATATTTATATAAATATATATATATATATATTTTTTTTTTTTATTTATTTATATATATCTATATCTTAACGACTGACCGCCGTCAGTGACGAGCTGTCCACAGGGTGAGGAGACGAACGGAAGTGATGTGAATGCCGAGACATTATCGATTTGGCGTCTGTCCGAAAATCAAACTAACCCCCGGCCTAACCGCCGGCCTATCGAGTTAGTTTGTTAGAAAGGAAACTGTGTGACACCAGTCGTCTCCCCGAATAAAAACAACAAACGCAACTACAGTCGCCAGAACAAGATCAACAAGAAGAAAAAACGAAGAAGAATAAGCAGACGCACAAACGAAAGGCCAGAGGTCGAAGAGAAAGTCGATGCCTTTTTGCCGCCCAGCTGTGCGGCTCGAAGGGCTGGAAGCCCATTTCGTGTTGTTTGCAAAGGACGTTTAGCACCTGTTGTTTGACGTGCCGCCTCGGCTCGGTTGATGTCAGCATTAGTATTTGTATGTAGGTGTCGCTATCGGGTTCACCACCGGGGCCGCCGCCACCAGGGACGCCACCACCAACCTCAGCCTCAACCTCATCACCAACTTCATGGAAGCAGTGCGGTCTCCCGCCCGCGAAGGAGGTCAACGCCAAAATAAAACGGGTTGCGGCTGTTTGACTATAAAAAAAATACATATATATATATATATATATATATTTTTTTAGTGTTTGGTATACGTAGGCGTGACCTACGTATATTAAACACTGTTTATTCTCGACAATAATTCATAAAAGTGATAAAAGCTACGATTATTTTACACTATACCCAGCATCGTCAAGAAGGCTGCCTCAGAAGAGTGTCTATTCCCTCTTCTGTGTACTAGATTTTTGTTTTGAACATAAACAAGTACCTGCCACCTAACGTAGAGCCACTGTATTACGAATGTTGTGGAGGCATCCTTGCGCGTTGTAAATACTGTTTTCCGTTGCTTCATCCGAACGGCCCTGGCGTGTGCATTCATCTTTACAATTATTTTCTTCTTCATCTCAAATTTACACATTGTTTTCCTGTCTGAGTGGCCGTGAGAGGCAAAATATAAAAAAAACATTGTGAGGAAAGTACAAGACACATTTTGTAGACGCCTTTGAATGAAGTGTTCTCAAAGCTGACAGTATTTTAGTATATACTCACGTTTGGAGCAATGTAACAGTTCCGCTCAACGTTAACTTACAAAATGTTGACTCAAGACACTTGTTGTATGTACAATGACCTAGGGCACTTGTTTTATGTACAATGCCTTAGAATACTTGTTTCTGTGCACCCCAATAAGCTAAGGAGCCAACGATCCATCACTCAAAATTCGAAAATCCGTGGCCAGTTGTGTATCCATAAACCCTCTGTTTGCTTGACGGTAATACTCGCTGGATCGTAGTGGCTTGACGCCTTCAATAAGCTGCTAAGCATTGCACACGCGCACAGACGTAAATCTGCCGCTAGGGGCTCTCTTTCTGATCCCTGCTGGAGTTTAATCGTACATCGTACAGTGATCAAGAAAGCACATACGGAGTCTACGGATCGGAGATTCGAGTCTATGTTGGTAATGAGCAGCTCCGGTTTCCGTTAAATATATATATATATATATATATATATATATATATATATATATATATATATATATATATATATATATATATATATATATATATACACATATATACACATACATACATTTGTATGGCCTACTGCAACACACGCCCAACTCCCGCCTAAGTCTTCGTAATCTTCGTGCGTGGTTCTAAGGAGCTTAGACGGGGTTTCGACGTCAACCAGAGCCACCGAGGCCTGAAAGATGTCGTGGCACCGGCGTTTCTTTACACAAAAATAAGGGAAATGGCGCCTTGATTGCGAAGATACCGACCGCGGCTGCTGCTAGAACGAAGGACTCTTTACACAGACGACGACGACGACAGCGCAGCAGAAACTAAGATGCTCTATAACTATCATTGAGCGATGTACATAAGGCTGATTGTACTCGCTGGGTACGCGCTGTTATAAGGCGGCTATGAAGGAAGCGTAGCTGCCACCGAGGGCAGAGCGAGATCCCCATGTCGACCCCGCCATGTCTCAAAACGAAGCTGGCCGGCAATGGGCCACTGTGGGCCAATACGTAGATAAATTCGGACTGGAAAAGTTGACAAAAACCGAGCAGTGAGAGAAAAGGAAGGAGAGAAAGGGATAGATAGCTGGAGAGAGAGAGAGAGAGAGAGAGAGAGAGAGAGAAGAGGGGAAAGCGACAAAGAGGAAGACACCTCAATAATAGGCATAGGCTTTGCGCGTCCGCGGCGTGCCTTGTGTCCGCTATCATGATTTTTACCCGCTTTGAAAAGTTGCCTCGTTGATATTCAAGGACATGAACGATTAGCGGTTTCATTTTCATTCATCTGTGTGTACTCGTATGAATGTACATATGTAGTATGTGTATATGCGCGCATAAGTGTGTGGTCACGTCAGGCCAGCCAGCCAGCCTGCTGAGGCCTGGACAACCGGACTTGTTACTCTCCGCTGTGTATTATAAAATATACATACATATTGTACATAGACATATATGCACGCGATGTATGCACAATATTTATGTACCAACACACACACACACACACAAAACATACACACGCATTCATAGATACAGGCACATCTGCTGCCGCTATTGCTGCTGCTGCTGTAGACAGACTGAGAGACCGACCGTATGGGCTAAACGCTGAACATGTTGGTATATGCCTATATAGCGCTGATGTAGTTGTGTCTACATTGCCTGCAGCCGACGACCTCATTGGTGAATGGTGATCAGGGATCCCAGTCGCGCGCCCTGCCCAACGCCATCCGTACAATCACGGCAGGACAACGGGACAGTCGTGGAAACGTGGCGGGGACAGATTGTAGTCCGTTCCCTGGTCCCAATGCATATGCATACATATACCGATCGATGTAAGGATAGATGTATGTGGGTGCATGTGTATATGGATGTATGTATATATATAAGTGCTTGCATGTCACTCGTTCATTTGTGCAGCAGCAGCAACAGCAGCAGAAGATATCACGACTCATTGCTTTGACGAGAGGCAAACATCGCAACAGTCAAATGCACATTGATAGATGCCCGTTAGGCGACAATACTGGCGACAACAAGATCAACAACAGCAGCAACAACAACAACAACAATAATACCAAAAACAGCAATAACAACAACAACAACGACAGCAACAACAACAACGATGACGACAAAATTAACGGCGATTAGCATAGACCATTAGACAAGCAGTGCAACGTGTTTCCGTTTAAGCGTACGACGACCCTAGGTGCGTATATAACCAATCGCTAGGTAGTGTGGTTGCCGCTTAGTCGGGCGATGTTGTTTCGACCATGGCTAAGCGAACGTGCTGTTTCGGGGCCAGGTGACGGGAACTCCCGCCAAGGAGCTGTGCCAGCCGTGGTTTGCTTTTAAAACTCTTTTCCGCCTTGTCACTGACTTCTAGGGGAGAAAACCCCGGAGTAACATTCATTGTTCACGCATGCAGCGCACTCCGTTAAACCTTGGCTTAGATGTTATCTAGCAGCACTTTTACATCGATGAAAAATGTCTTTGTAACCTAACTATCATCTCTATGATAAGTATTGTTAATACTACAACCATTGTTGTGATTATTATTATTAATTGGAAATTCTACCACCTTCTTCACGACCATATGAAAGAACTAATCAAACCTTGTGTTGTCCAAACGTTTATACTGTTCGCCCGTATAGCGTCTACATGAGTGCAAATACAGGGGTATAGTTAGTTAGTACCGAGCAAGATTGCTTAGTGGCAAAGGCTTTGCCTTGCATTCGGGAGGCCCGGGTTCGAGTTAAATTGATTTGCATGGTTTCCAATTCAGACAATGTAAATACCGAAGTGGATTAAAAATCAGCCATGACATGAAAGAAACCGTACACGGGCATTAGCCTTACAAAAAAACTAAACAAATATATAGTTGAAGATGTGCAAAGGAGATTCTGAATGAGACTCCGCAGAAGATGCAATCTCGAATCGAGTGGAATTGTTTTACCGCTCTTAAGGAACACGCTCAGGAGTAGTAGGAAACTGGTGGGTGTGAACCTTGGTCACTTTTGCAGAGTGCAGCCAAACAATTGCAGAAGCCAAATAGTGTAAGTGCCTAGATGCGTTACAAGACGGGATCATATCAAAATAATGTATGCACTTTCTGTGACTCAGGAGACGAAGACGACATCACACCGTCAAAATACGCAAGGCGTTTGCCGCGAAAAGCGACACTCGTATTGCCGAAACAACATAAAGGAAATGGCCGCGATCATCATTAAACGAGACGATTCATTACAGAGCTCGATGTACGCTCTGTCCATGCAACCCCAAAGAAGGATTTTGGAATTGAATTAGTATTTAGAAAAAATCCAGTTCCTAGCCTCATCCTGAGGCCATTAAGTGAGATATTTTTGTGGTATTATGCCAACAACAACATCGGCACCAAGTCCCTTGCTATCCGCGTCGGGATTGCGTAAACGCACTTTCCCTCTCACCAAAACAGATCAATAATATGTACGCCTGGAGCGTAGCCAGGCGTATATTCACAACTGGGCGACTGCGCGGCTCCCTTTCCTCACCCTTTCCATCATCCTCTGTTCCTCATCCTTCATTTCGTGAACAAAGGAGCTTCTAGTCTATTATATTATATTTTTAGCGATGGTGGTATTCGATCAGCTATTTTGGTCTACTTAGCCATTTGCTATATCTATGGCACATAGACTATCGTTACTGGCCAGAAATCTGTGCGTAACAACCCTAGGTAGGAAATTATTGTTAGCACGGTTATGTGTTCAGGTGAATGCAGCATTGACGACCCACGCTAGCCTTCTTTAACTGTGCATAGACCACTCCTTATATTCTTCTGGATTCGTGTCTATATTGGTAGACTCACATATTGGCACATCATTGATATAGTGCAAATTGTATACCGGCTTTCTCGTCCCACTTGATTAAAAAAGGAAGCGTCATTAAAATGTAATATTGATGAAATACATTTTGTTTCCTCAACGCTATAAAACGTAAGAGGGCTCTTTCTATGGTACCGAGTGAAGTACAGACGAATCATAGCATGGTTAAATTAATAACATCACAGCTATTGATTTAGATAGGTAAAAAATACGTTACAGGAATCCAACCACGGTCTACGTTTGACTGCCTACGGCCGTAGTGTTTCTGTGTCAATGTGATCCGTGTGCGCGAAATTGCATTAGATAGTATACGGCAGTAAGAATTAAAGTGCAATCACTATATTGTCTATGCGGTTGTAATATATCATTTATTCCTCTGTGGTGTTGAGGATAGCAATAATAAAACTGCATGAGCCATAGCAAATTATGGCTACTGTCGCCAAAGTCTTTGTTTTTGCCCGATCGACCTCGGCTCGCCAGTTTCGAGATCCGTCGGGAACTATTATAAACATTCAAGCGAGGTCGAGAACTTTCATATATTCCTATCTTACTCCTGCGTGCACCGGCAGCGTGGCAGCGACAAGCATGCGATCGTCCGTTATGTAGAAATTACCCCGCAAAGATGTCGGATTTTGGCCACGACGACACCGCCGACAGGGTTGGTCACAAAGAAGGCTCCCGGGGAAAGGCCATCCGACATTCCTTGGGGCTACTATGACAATCGGGCAACCCAGCTTTGCCTATTGCGATACGGAATCGGATTGGAGCAGAAGCTTCTATTATTAGAGGCTAGAATGTCTATGACGAAAGAGAGAGAGACAGAAACGTCAAATCGACACATCCTTGTGGAGAAATCCCCCCTCCCTCACTAGTTCGATAGGCTCTCTCTAAGACTGGATCTAGAAGCAGGCCATATACATCCCCCCCTCCCTTCATCAAGAAGAACGGATTTCGGCCCGCTGGCCTCGGCGCGGACTTTTATCGATCCCCGTTTTAAAATTCTTGGCTTCCTGTCTCGTTTTTCTCCGCGTGTGGCGTTCTTGTTCGACCGTATCTTCCATTCTTTCAGCGTTTAATCGTATTTTTGTGTGCCTCTTTCCTTCCGGACAACGAACATAGAGAGCGATATTGCGGTTTTTTCCACTGACTTATTACGATATATCCGCTCTCTCATGTCTCTCCTGGATATTATTATTTCTAGAAAAATGTATATACATATGTATATATATATATATATATATATATATATATATATATATATATATATATATATATCAATCATTAACTGTGGGAACATGACAATAGAGTCTATGCAAACGTGTGCACATTTATTTATTAATTTAATTTAACTGTGCTTTCAATTGTGTTTTATTTATCACTTTCACATAATGGCCCTGCAAATGCCGTAAAATCCGTTCAACTGCACGGCTCTTTGTGAGACTTGGCTCAACCTGTTCTAGAGTTTACAATCCGTGGTAGCAACTGTCCAAGAGAGTGCGTATTTGTAGAATAGGTTAAATAACTTAAAATTTTAAAAAAACGCCCAGGAAACGTACATCAAACTCCACGGTCGTGAAACAACTTCGGGCGTGTCCAGTCTAGCAGAGTTCCACGCACAGAGGCGGCGTTACCCTGCTGAATATCGAGCGATCGTCTCTGGTGCAGGTACTCGACAGCTCTAGCGTCCCCTGTCGAACGGTTGAGCACCTTGTCGACTCGTTGAATAAGTTTGTTTGTCGTCTTCGGGCCAGCTCCCCCAGTGTCTCAAATGCCAGCGTGGGGTAGGTAATACTGGCATACTGTCTGCAATGCAAAATCTTAGAAGGATCGTATTATTAGACGCCGCGTTACGAGATGCACACCATCATTGCGCATTAGGCATATACACGGAACCTCCATTAGTGCCCGGGCGTGGTAGTGTGGAACTCCCCGATGACATGGGTTTACCCACTAAAAAACCCTAATCCTTATATTTACCCCCCCCCCCTCCCAGGGTTCGGTACTGTTTGCCAGTTCTTCAAGGACCCTGGAGGGGGGGGGAGGGGGGTTGTTTGGTGCCTAGGGTATTTGCATTCTTGTAGTATTGTAGTATTTGTTTCGTTCCTTTAACGTTGGTGTTCGTTTGTTATTCGATTGTTACAGAACAACCTGCACCCCAACGGGCTGCCGGCAGTAACGGCAGGGCCCGGAGTCGTCGCCGGCGGCGGCAGCAGTAGCGGGGGGTTTGCCTGCGCCACTGCGTAGTAGTCGAGCGGGGGGAGGAACGGCCGGATTCGGCGGAGGCAGGACAAGGCGAGGTGCCGGCGAAAGCTGCCTCCTTGCCGGACTGCTGCTACTTCCTGCTACTACTTCTACTTGTACCGGAAGACCGGGAACGCGCGGGACTGAAGGAACCGGGGTGGGTCATGCTCGCGTAGTCCGGCCGGCCACCCGGGGCCCCAATCGTCGTCATCGTCGTCCTCGCTGTTGTTGTTTTCGTCTTCGCCATCGCACGCATCGTCCCTGTCGCACATGAACACGACGCCGACGACAACGCCAACAATCTCTAGCCGTTTGTCGCGAGCCTTCAACCCAGCCGCTACTGTCGGCCTGTTCATCTTCGCCTTCGTTGTTGACGCCAAGTACGGCGGGCCCAGGGACGTCGGGGGGTGCTGCTGCTAGGACCGCTGGGGGTGCGGCTGCTGCCGCTGCCGCTAGGAACGCTGGGGCTACTGCTGTTGCTGCTGCGTCAATCTCCACGACAACGACAACTCCAGGCTCGATCGGCCAGCCCACCACAACGTCATCGGCGCCGACAGCCTTGCTGCTGTCGTCACCGGCGGGTTCGTTCACCTGCCAGATCGCTGGCGTAGGTCGGTCTAGCCGAAGTTCGGCAACGCCCGCTAGCGGTGGGACTGGTGGGACTACCGCTGCTGCTGCTGTTGCTGCTGCTGCTAATAGCAGTAATAGTGGCATTGGGGATCCCGTGCCGTTGGGCTCGGGAGGTCTTGCTGGTTCTGCGGGGGTTTCTGTTAGTTCTGGCGGTCCTTTAGTTGGCGCTGGCGGGATTAGCATCAACGGCAGGGCCAGCAGCGGCAGCAGCAGCGGAGGCGGAGGAAAAAGCACCTCCAACACGAGCAAAAACAGCAGTGCCAGCAGTGGCCATTGCATCGGTGGCGGCGGCGGCAGTGCAAGCGACGCCGGTGGAGACGGGCTCACCGCCGCCGACGCCAAAGCTATCGTGGCCGCTGCTCTTGGAACGTCCGCCGCCACCGCGAACTGCTCGGCAGGCAGCCGCAGCGCAACGGCGATCTCGGGCGCCACGTCTCCGGCGCTCAGCAGCTATTCATCCGCGTCCAGTGCCACGCTTTTGGCTGGCGTCGCTCTACTGCTCAGTCCGGCCTTGAGCTCTGCGAAGACCGTGTCGGCGGGGGCGGCGGCGTGTGGCCAGCCGGCGACAACCACCGCGTCGACGACTCCAACGACAACAGACCCAGACACCACCACAGCGACGACGACCAAGGGCGTCTCTTGTGGCGGCGGCAGATCGCCGTCCTCACATTGCCAAACGCTCTCGACTTCGGTTTCGTCGGGCAGCGGAGTCGGCAGTGTCCACAGCAGCGCCAGCAGCAGCAGTGTACCCCACACACCTCAGGAGTTGGTCCGGGTGAGCCGATCGAAGGGAGTCGCTACTCATAGCCCTCATCAAAAGCATCACCAAAAGTCGGGTGGTCAGCAAGTCCATCAAGTGCATCCTCATCCGACTCATCATCATCCTTACCATCAACAGCATCAACAGCATCAACAACAACAACAACAGCTACATCACCAGACTCAGCAGAAGCAGAAACGGCAACACCGGCAAGAACAACAGCATCAGCAACTACAACAACAACAACAGCAGCAGCTACAACCGCAAGTGCTTGAACAACAACAACAAAAATCGAAGCTGGCCAATACTCAACAACAGAAACAGCAGCAACTGGCCCAGTATA
>QVRM01004394.1:0-47495 GCA_003439945.1 Dermanyssus gallinae | reverse complement strand
GCGTTTAAAATATATCGCATCATCCCGCTTCTTTAAATGATGTGGCAAACTCGCAAAAAAAAACTATCGCCCAGTCAGCATACCGGGCCCAACCTCAAAGATATTCGAGAAATGCGAACAACTCAGGGATCATCTTAAACAGCACAATGTACTCAATCGTCGACAGGTCAGGTTCCGCCCTAAAATGTCCACCGCTGTTCCTGAATATGAGCTTTGTAGATGACGTCCGTCAATGTCAATGAAGTACCAAAACATAGCCGACTGACCCTATTTGCTGATAACACTACGGCACTGTTTGTCGGCGATTCCCCACGAGAGGTAAAGACGATGATTAAGGAAGATCTTAAACGACTTTCAGATTGGTTAGAGTCAATGGCTTGTTCATGAATTGGTCGAAGACCGATGTTATCTAGTTTGTATCGCCTAGAGGTATCCTAAGTATTAGCCGTGAGGAATTTCAATGCGGAGACCGCACTCCTGGGCGTTGTTTCGAAGGCAATGTAATCGTTTAAAGCCCATACAGATAACATTTGCAAGAAAGTTGTGGGGAGCATCGCTGCCCTAGCCAAGAGCCGTAATATTCTGCCCCGAGACTGCCTGTTTGCCATGTACTACGCCTACGGTCATAGTTATCTGGCCTACGCAGTTGAAATATTTGGAAGGACTTATATGAGTCTTTTATGTCCGCACTACGTTTGCCGTAAACGCGTTTATTGTCTCGACTCGTTGCAATTTGCCAATTTCTCGCAGCGCTGAGTTGAAATTTGGCAACTGACATCGGAAACTATGGCTACCTATTGCGGTGTTGGGGTTTATGGGATTCTATGTATACTCCCTTGGCGGAGACCGTCCAACCTGGCAAGCGCAAAAGCGCCTGAATGTGTCTAAAATAAAGTAAAATGGGTGTTCTAGTGATACGAAGAGGAGCAATCAGATTAATCACACTTTATTGTAACGTGGTTAGAGATGGATAGCCTATAGTCAAGTGAATCTCTAATCGAGTGGCTTTGTTGACGCGGAACAAATGCCTTTGGTCTGTTTGGCTATGTAGTTGATTTTTACGGCGCATGCATAGGGCACATGAGAGTGCTAGCGACAGCGTTGGCAGGAACGTGAAGATTTGGTTTTATATGTCAGCTACTCGGTAAGTAAAGTAACTCTTTTGTGCTTTGAGATTTGCTTCTTTTTCGAAGGGATCCATCATAACTGAGACAGCGCTGGGCCAAATGTGAAGAGCTTAAAAGAAAGTTTCGTCGAAAATCACAAATTATATTGCTTTGTTACATTATTACAATTTGTGTTTCTTGCAGAATTACCCATGTAATGTTCATATCACAACTTTTTAGGAAAATTATCTACTTTGAAATTTACTCTCGTGCACATTTCTTGTCTGGCTCGTTTCCTTACGGCCGTACGTTTTAACTAAGAGTGGAATTTTTTTGTTACACTTTAATTTCGACCTCTGCTCTCCTCTAGGGTGACTGCGAGTTTCGTTTTCCCTATGCCATTTTTCGCATAGGCACCGATAAGTGCGTGCCTCCCAAAAATGAATACTTGCTCTACGGCGACTCTTTTATCTGTACTCTCTTGCCACTCACGTCCTGCAACAAAACTCGGTGACGGCATTACTAGGGGCATTTGCATTTGTACATAAGGTATTTGCATTTGTACAAAGGTTTACCGCCCCCAAAGCATCAGGTGCTAGTATGGAGTTTTTACACTACATGTATTCTTATTATTTTGTATATTGTATTGTGATTATTATCGTCTTCGGAATATATTAAAGTAAGGTGCCTAAATATTATTGTTTAGCATTTTATAAATATTATCAAAGAACAAGTTGGACGCACATCTGGAGAGAGCTTATTTCAATACGTGGAATCGAGGTTTGTGATCACAGTCTGCAATGTCACGTTAGACATTGTGATGAAAATTGTATTTTTCATCGACCTCCAAGAGCACCGATTTGACCTTAAGTGCTCTTAAATACAACGACGATCAACAGAGTCACCTTAGCGACTATGGGCAGCACTACACGACATAGACATACACATCACATTCAATCTAAGCTTCTGTCAGAATATTGCACAATTAGTCAAATTCTCAATTTTGCTGGCCAATGCATCAATGCCTGCAACCAAAGTAGAGTACGCGCCTAAAAATTGCGAAATATACGCCCCATGCATAATGCATCGCTGGCAACGTTTAACGATTCAATATTTCAACTCCACACATATCATGGCAAGCCTTATCTTTTGCCTTTGAAGTCGAGTGGATTATATGGGAACGCCATCGGACGCAAGAAGACGTCCTTAACCATTTCAAATCAGCGTCAGGGATTCGTCTGTCTAATAGCAAAATGACAGCTCTCGCCCGAACGGTTACGCGATGCTACCATGGTACATGGGAAAGACTCTGGGACAGCACAGTAACCGATGCCTGTTTAGGCTTGGAGTCCTGAAAGCTATCGCAAGCATTGAAGCGTCAAATTCGAAGAAACTTGGCAAAACTGGGCAACGCTTTATAGCAGACTTCTGCTCATTCTGCTCTAGAATTATCAATCTGATTCACACATAGGGTGACAAATCTCCGACGGACCTCTGCTTTTTGTCTCCAGCAGAGCATAAAAAGGATGCGGAATGATATAATTGTTCATTTTGGCGTAACATATAGGCAGCGTACGTGGAAGGAACCTTTGTCTTAAATGCCTGTAAGTCATTATAATAAATAAAAAAAAATACATACAAATATACAGGGACTCCGAATGAATACCCGTAAATAATGTAAAAAAACAGAACACGATTATGTTGCAATATCATAAGATCAGCTTACGGAGCATCATGAATAACTTCTTTGGAAATTAATTTGTAAAGGCAACAATTGACTGTGACTATGTTACCGTTTCAAACTAGACGGTGTGCTGTTTTAAGGATATGCGAAAGCCATATGGGTATTCGTCTTGAAAATTGTGAAAACGTTGCACCACACCTAACTCCAAATGCAGCTACATAAACAAAGAACAGCGGCATCGGTTGAAAGAAAAGCAAATTGTGTGCTTTCGTATTGCTAAAAAAAACTATGTTTGAAGCCAGGAAAGCAAAAGAGCAAAGAGGGCGCAACGACGAGCAACGTCATCACTCGAATCGCTTGAATCTGATTAAACTCAAAGACTGTAGATTGCGTCGACGACATGGCGAGATGGCTTTCATCGAGCTCGTCCTGCTAAGCTTGTCTGTCGTATTACGGCGCCGTGGCCACCGCGCTCGCCAATGGCAGGACCTCTTCCGGATAGAGGATTGGAGGCACGATTGGCTGGTACACATATTACTCTGGTTACATAAACGTGGTATCTTCACTCCATGATGCGTTCGAGCGAGTGCAGCGCAGCGCGCGCAATCACCTTCTCCTGCAACCTGCTGGCGGACAGTCGTCGTTCATGCGCTAGGAAATGTCGTGGCCTCGTAGTGCCAGCTGCCGTGGAAGAGGAGCAGCAACAGCAGCAGCAGCAGCAGGACAGCTGTGGGCTATTTATCGTTACCGACTAGTATCATTTGAGGCTGTAGAGTAGTAGTAGAGTAGGGCTGCCAACAGGGGTCAGTAGCGGCGTAACCGTGTAAACGTGTACATACAACGGTTCGCCATTTAATTTAACGGTGCACCTGGTGACGTGCCGGTGGATCTTTCCCTGTGACGTCCTGTAGCGGCGTATTGTTGCCTGGTCATAGAAATAAGAGCAGTATATCGCTAGGTTGGAAAATTTAGCTCCTGAGAAAGCAGCTGTCTCAGAACACAATAGGTTATGGGGAAACGGGCATCTTACCCTTTGTTTTCTATGTATATATATATATATATATATATATATATATATATACAGACATGCTACCGCTCCAAGCAACTGCTATGCATTTAGGTATGCCTATTAAGGGAATAATAAATTAATCAAATACATAGTTAAGCTAAGCTCGAATAAACATAAGCAGTTTCATGTAAAAAAATTAATTACATATACATATATATATATATATATATATATATATATATATATATAGACGAGCCGGTTCGACCCCCGTTGTTGATCGAATTTCCTCCGAATAATAAACAACACCGCCGAGAGCCAGCGACCCTAGATCTCTCAACACGCCCGCTTATGTTGCTGCTTTAAGCACTCTGACACAAAAAGGTGACATATGTATTTGGGTCATACACAAATCAAGCGAAGTGTGACACAAGTCAAGCGAATAATAAATCCAATATATATATATATATACATATTTTTTGGGAGAACTTCGAGAGTCGGGATTTGTCCATCAGTTATTGCAGACACGAAGTGCAGTGCAATTATTTCATTGCCGCGCAACGCTTCACTTTAGCATGTGCTTCGAGACTTCGGTTTTGTTCCTACACCGGTTATGTTGCATCGGTAGACCCACAGACTGGCCCACTGTCGCGATCGCAAAGCAGCTTAGCAATTGCCACGGTTCGGCGCACTCTTCTGAAGAATCGGCCAGACATAGTTCAGTCTTTAAACGTCACTTCCTCCTACCGGATTATCAGCTGATTTAAACACGGCATTGCTGTTTTGGCAAATGAAAACACGACTAATAAACGAAACCCAACCGTATAGAGGGTTTATTATTTACAAAAAATATTTACCACTTCTAACGTCGCCATCATATAACATTTCCTCTCTTGCCCGCACACTCTTTCGCTCGATGTCTTTCTCTCCCGGTCTTCCGCTTTATAGTTTTGCATTAAACGCATGTTATAAATTGAAAAACGCAGTCGTCAACCAGCATCACGATTACAGACACACAGATTATTACTATATATATATATATATATATATATATATATATATATATATTTACCGGTCGGAAGCTGCGCAAATTGAGTGGAATCTGAGATTGTGTTATTTGGCACTCAAAGCGCAGCAAACAATTGCGTTGTCGTCATCACATTATAACAAACGTAGATCAAGATACATTCACTTGACGAATAACAATAATAAAGTCAATACGTTGTAAAAATAGCCGCTCGACATTTTCCATGTGGCAGGATCTGAACGACGCGGTGAGTCGATGTTGCACATAAGCCCCTTAGTTATTACATACACGTCCATCTCGAACCCCCCACCCCCCGCCCCCCCGACAGTGTTGATGATTGAGACCCGCTCCTCCGGGACTAACGGGCGTCGAGCGGTGGGGTTCTGGATGGAAATCTGTCTCTATTATTATCTGCAATCCAAGTCCTTCCGTCCCATTCGCACACTTTCTTCTGCGGATTTTTTCTCCCTAGTTCCATATGATCACCAGTCATCATTGGCATCGCAGTTGTCACGTTTCCTATTGCTGCTTGTAGTAGACAAAACGACACCCAGCCAACACGACGTAGTGAGTAATCGTCGTCGTCGTCGTCATCGCCATTGCCGTTCGATGAAGTCGACCTCCGACGTATCTCTTTGTCGTTTACCAGCGCTTTTTATGCTCGTCCATCGAGACGCCGCCCGGCCCGAGCGACACGATCATCATGAGTCCGCCGATGACCGACATCGTCTGGAAGAAGTCGTACTTGAGGAAGTCTCGCATCGGCTTGTTGTGAGGGATCATCCAGAACGCGTTGAAGTACATGTTGATCGAGAACAGCCAGACGACGAGCACGAGCGCGCTCAGCTTCGTCTTGTAGCCGACCGTGACGAGAACCATCATGAGCGAGGCGACGATGTTCTGCAGAATCTGGAAGAACGAAAACTCCATACGGAGCATCGTGACGAACATGAACACGACGAGAATACGGCCCGTCAGCTGCATGTACGACTTGGGCTTGTTGTCGCCGAGCGTCGGCACGCCGGCGAACAGACTCTTCGCCTCGCTGTGGCCCTCGGCGAACAGCAGCAGAAGCGAGCCCGCCAACGAGAACGACCGCAGCAGGAAGGCCATGTCCCAGAGGATCGAGTAGGCGAACGTCTGCAGGACAACGATGAATCCGAGCAGCAGACACGCCGGCTTGACCTGGAACCGGGCCAGAATCATCAGCGAGCCGGCCAGCTGACCGAGCAGGTTGATGAGCACGAACAGCGACGCGAGGAACCAGCCACACCTCCACGTATGGTTCATGTAGTCCCGCTGATCGCCCCACTGGTACCACATACGCAGGCCGTCCTCGAGGAACGTCGACACCAGACAGAAGCGGGCCAGATGCGGCAGGACATGCTTGCTCTTCCGATAGACGGTGTCGGCCACGTCCTCAGCCTTTGCAATCAGCTCGTTTTGCTGCATCGCGACGGCCGGCTGTCTTAGCGTCGCAGTCGTCGTCGGTCAGTAGGAAGTAATACTGGCGGCACTGATATCAGCAGCTGCAGCAGCAGCAGCAGCAGCAGCAGAAGGTAGCAGCTGCAGAACCAGGCGTTAGCAACCGAGACAACAAGCCGAGACCCGACTGTGTTCCCCAAGTGTTCGTCCTATCGATTCGATCACCACCGTTGTTTCTTTCCTGCTGCTGCTGCAGTTTTTGTCGTCGTCGTCGTCGTCGTCGTCGCACTGACACAAGGGCCACTCACAGCCCACCAACTTCAGAAAGGTGCTCGGAAATCGTCGGCCGGAATCGTCACCCTATTGTCACCGGTTGGTTTCAACTCAGACGACTATGTGGCCTTCTCAACGTAGGCTTTTTGTCTTTTCGCTCGATCATCGAATTGGGGCTAGTTTCTGCAAAAGCAAGAGCAGCAGCAGCAGCAGCAGGTGTCTGTCACTCGCCTAGCTGAGACGATTACGGACGATCGGACGGATGGCCGGTGGCGGCGTATGTGTGAGTTGTATACACATTCAACATTTGTACAACGATATAAGCACACGTGTGTGATATGTATGTATGTATATATATATATATATACATACACACTTGTATGTAAAAACAAGCAACTAAGCGGCAAGCACTTCCACCGGTGCTGACGACAATGACGACGGTGGCTGCCACAACATTAACAGCAACAGCAGGCGTGGAGGCAACAACAGCAGCAGCAACAGCACCACCACTACCACCAGCTCAACTCATCATACTTTGGCGCCTGCTTTCTGCTGCTTGCTGGCAAAGCGAACACGTATACAAAAGTCAAACCAGCCAGCAGGTTGCTTCTTGCACGAAGGAGGGGGGGGCTGGCAACTACCCAGCCGCCGCAAGCAAACCCGACAAGGCAGATAGATAGAGCGGAGAGAGGAAGGAATGGGGAAAGCGAGAGAGAGAGAGAGCGAGAGCGAGCGAGAGCGCGCGAGAGAGATAGATTGAGTCGCTAGATAGATGAACCACAGAGCGTAACCACCATCGAGTGTGTTGATGTCAGCAGCATAAGCAGCGCAAGCACCGCCCGGAGGAGAATGGAAGCATCGCGACAACACCGCAGTTTTGTTCTTACCCACTATCTATCTAACTATCTTCTTATTATTTACCCTGTCACCGACTCACCCGTGTATTGGCAACAAAACCACCATACATCATGAAGTACGTATATTCGGATTTTGGGACACCAAATCATCCTTTCACCCTCTCTGCACTGGCGGGTGAGAGCGTTTATTTTTCTCAGAGAGAGTGCCACGGGCTGGTTGGCGGTCTCACGGCAACCCAGTAAACGGTGGCCACTAAAATGGCTGTAAACAAACGAGCGAAGTAAGCTTAGTAGCAGCTCTGCGGTGTGTTTCCGCTGGGCTTTCCCAGGGAGCGTTGTTGAGAACAATTTGTCTGTCATAAGCACTTGTCAAGTATGAGTCTTGGTCGCGGCACCCCTCCAAATAGCGAATGAGATGTGTGGTTTATGTCTAGCACAACAGAACCACTGGCGGTAAATTTGAAATTCATGTCGCTGCCATTTGGGACTTTGATGGTCTAGACTTAGGTCTGTGAATATGGCTGCATTGGGCAAATCGTAGTTGTCAAAGTTCTCTATACAGTTATTTCGATACTTGACTGATCACTTGCAGAAATAAGTGTTCAAGGGCGTCGCTGCAGAGAACGCTTAATCACTTTGCTCCGATGAAGGCTTTCCGTAGCGAATTTATACAAGGTTGTGCTAAATAATAGCTGTCAGCATATCAAGATATATACTAGATTTCATGGAAATGTTACGTTTGGGAAACCTAAGTGAAACATGGTCCGCTATTGGAGGCATTATTTTTATCTAAGCATAAGTGGCTCTCAGAAGATGTTTCCTCCCGCCGCAGTAATTTCTTATGTGGGAAACGTTTCCGTAAAATTGCGTGCAGTTGTGGAATAAATTTGCGTAATATTATATTAAAAATGCAGATTTACTGCCACGATCGAATATGTTCAACATTGTTTGCAAATTATTTTAGCAGTTCGGTTTTAGGATTCTCTTAAGCTTCTACGCTTGTTTTTTACATATATTATCGTAGTGCAGCAATCCACTTTGATGCAATAGCTCTGAAATAACGCTGTACCTAACCTTCTGTAGCTATTCCTGCTACGCGTTTTTGATATGCTATTTGGAGTTTAGGAGGCGTTGATTTAGCTTCTCTTTACGTAACGACGCATAGAGCTTCGGCAAACTGTCCATTGCTACTAAATTAGTAACATATCAGTTATTTTCTTAAAGGATCTAAAGCGATTAGTTTTTAGGTCCACAAAAACCAAAATCTCCAAAATGTCAATTATGTTTAAAATAATTGCTACATTTATTAGTTATAAATGAAGAATTGGACACTGTATATGATTTACAGTTTTTTTCCAAATAAATGCTTAAGCATCTGTTCGAAACAGTATGTGCAGATAAGATTTTTCGTGGTTTGAACTTGTATCATCGCGTTGGTGCAAAGCTAGCCAGACACAGATGCCACAGTCGATCTGAATACCTTCGATGCTCTCAGTCTTTATAAAAGAGGCGTCTT
Organism: Dermanyssus gallinae; assembly: GCA_003439945.1. NCBI lineage: Eukaryota > Metazoa > Arthropoda > Arachnida > Mesostigmata > Dermanyssidae > Dermanyssus > Dermanyssus gallinae. The sequence continues at coordinate 38,601 of QVRM01004394.1, read as the reverse complement.
GTTGATAAACACGCTCATCATGATTTTGTTAGGTATGGGCCAACTCGATTATTACCTTTATTTATTCGTACCACTTCTGCTCGTCAACTACTAAACAGCCTTAACAGTCGGTGACTGAACCTTTCCATGTGCCACACTATCAAGGTAACATTCTGCTTTTAGTTATTTGTATTACCGGTGTAGACTTTTTGCTTTATATTTGTATGGGAGGTGCCGAGAATGCCTGATGCAGGTGCATTGCTGAAAGCTGGCAGGCCTTAGCGTGGGAGCCCAGCCTCGAAAATGCATGGCACAACTTGCAAGGGCATTGCCGATGTAGTAGGCGTATAGTCCAGTTATAGTCATAGTTTATATATATATATATATATATATATATATATATATATATATATATATATATATATATATATATATACACAAACCATGACTATAACTGGACTATACGCCTACTACGGCTATTAATGGCAAGCCATCAAACAGTGCCCCTTGGGTAAGTGATAGGGACTGACACAGTGTGCTTGCTACATCCATTCATACACTACTGTGGCCTCTTCGAAAGAGCTGCGCGCGTTGCCTCCACCATCACTGAGCGCGCTCGTGCCCCGACGAGCAGACGATCTTCCGGAGGGCCGTATATATTTATCTAAATAAATAAATAAGCTCTAAAAGGTAATCAAACCAGCCCGACCAGCTGATTCGAAACTGCTGGAACAATGCGTGCGAGCATACATCAGCTGACTAGAGACTGGTGGTGGGTTGCTGCGCCCGCTGGCTGAAGGCGCATGCTGCTGAACACAAAGGTCGCGCTGCACTACTTCACTCAGCCGGCTCCAGTAGCCACACAGAATACTTAGTGCGTAAGTAAGGAAAAAGTCGAAAGGCAGTGCATTAGAACTACGTTTGCTCTAGACGACCAGTGGTCTTGCCTAAACGCTGAACGGCTTTGCTGCCGCAAACCTGAACGGCTCGAAGATGCCAGGTGATGATGAGTTTCTTCTACGGCCTGGTAACTTGAAATACTAGTTGCAGAAGTCAGTTAGTTTCAGACGTAAATCGGAAATGAAAATTCTATCGAATGTCTAGGTGCGGTTTTGCGTGTCGCGCATCAACAACGATCTGTTAGTGCGTAAGACTCCTGAAGTCATGGTGCATATTTGCCAAGTATTCGATGGACGTGCGTTTCTGCAAAACAAAATGATGTATGCGCAAAGTTGTACCACACTACATCGCTACATCATGTGATGTACAAGTCGACTCAGCTGTGTAAAATATTATATATTTTTATTTAATCTAACATTTGAAAGAACTACAATCAGATAAAAAAAACGGAGCACACTACATAGGACGCACGTCTTTGTTTGAGTTTAAGGGTGCGCGCTAATGTACGTTATTTGGAGCACCTTGTGTTTATAACACTAGTTCACTTATGTAAGACGATATAATATGTATGTCTTTTGGACGCAAGAGTCATATAGTATATTCCTTGCGCAATTTTTGATCAAATTTAGTTACTGACGACGCTTGCTATTTGTTTGCTGTACTTCTATACATTCATCAGTCGACCGTGCGTAGCCACTGAGGGAAATGCGGCTGCCTCTACGTCGACTCCTCAGTACCCTTGGTTCTGCAAGGCAAGGCCGTCCTAGGGCCGATCTTCAGCTGTTTGAAGCGTCTGACGATGAAACTCTTGCACAGGTATTATTAGCATGACTTTTTAACCTTCCTCGTGTTGCTTCTAACTTATAACAGTGGCTGTTAATTTCGCAGTCGGAACCAGGCGTGTGAATTAGGTATAGTTGGTATTACAACTGTTGTGCTTCGTATACGTGGACACACTCAGTTTTTGATTGTATTTATCCACATGTTTTTAGACATAGTTGTTGAAACTTGTGTTGATGCTGTACTAGTGGACTACTTCGTTTGTGTGTTATATTCGCAAGTTTGTTGCCTCAGGTGGTGTTCGGCGTTCTAACAAACGCACCAATTGCTGTTTAGAAGTTCTTGTGATAATCATTAACCACTGTAATACCATTGTGTGTAGAGTGCTTATACAAAGCACTCCTTGGATTTTGTCGAGAGTAATTATCTGGTTTGTTGTTTGATTCATCTTTTTTCAACCATTTTTATTTACTGAGAACTTAAGCGTTGTGAAATGCAGTTCCGCGAATAAACCACGTTTGAAATTGAAATTGAATTAGAAATAGTCCGTGTGAGCAGCAACTAACGTGACTCTAAAAAAATACATATATATATATACTATACACTATAAGCAAGTAGTAAGTGATGAGAGCTGAATATGTACAAACATTTGAATCATAAATTATAATTATTGAAAAGATGAGCTGACACGATGGAAATGTAGTGGATAAAAAGCTGGAGAAAACCTGATTTTATCTCCCTCTCACCATGTGTACTACAGGTAACAGCGTCATTTACGGTGGAGCAAAACTTCGTCACAGCTGAGGAAGAGAGCAGGCTTATTGACGAGATTGAACCGCATCTTAAGCGGCTGCGTTACGAGGATGCCCACTGGGATGGTGCCATTCTCGGCTACCGGGAGGTTGAACGGAAACACTGGTCGGCTGAAAACCGCCTGGTAAGTATGCAAGCGTCACACCATCCATAATAGAATAATTGGCAAAATCTGTGCTAGCGGTAGCCGCTCATGGCATTGATTTTGGCGAGTGCACGATTCGGAAGATGTTTCCGTTGTAGGAAAAACAAAATTTGCAATCTATGTGCATACCCTGAGTGCTGTCTCGAGTGAGGGAGTCTATGGCTGAACCGTGGATATATACTCTGTCAGTCGTACGTTTTTCAGCAAGACAGCACACTCGCTAATAAGAACCATTTAGTGATAGCGGAACATGTAAACATGCTCTACAATAAGCATTCGTGAACGCCGAGCAAGCCAGATTTAAATCAGTTGCATTACTACGTATGGGACGCGGTAGAGAAAAGGTCTAACTTATATCGACATAATAACATCGACTGTCTCAAAGATTTATACGGATATTTTACGCAGACGGGGTTCATTGAATTAGGACATCTGTTAATAGGATACTCCTATCGGCACGTGCACAAAAATCATTATAATTATAAATATGTATTCTCTTAAATTTTTTTATACAACAGCCTAAAACGTGTTATTTCGTGAGCGTAGGTAATGGATCGGATCCGTGCGTATTGTTTTGAACCGAAGGCTCTTCACCTGCCAATGGTGCACTGCTTGGACGTCGCCAAAGATGGAGAAATCAAGCCGCACGTTGACGCCGTTCGGTTCTGTGGAGATCCAATCGTTGGTTAGTGAGCCCATCTTCCCGTATTCTTTGTTATTATCCGTATTTTTGTTCTAGATAAGTTTTTGTCATTAAAAGCTTCGTTCCCGATTAAGCTGTTAGCAATAGAGGCTTGTATGAGGCTGGCCATAAAATCGAATCTTATTTGAGTTTCATGCGTGTTTTCTTTGCGCCTCGTGTGGCTAGAACTTCATTTTAGATATTTTCATGTGAGACAGCTCAGCGCTTAGTGTAATTTTATTAGCGTAACGCCTATATTATTGGGAGCATGGAAATGGGTGAAATACAAATTGGCACATTACTGAGATAATTATAAATCTATATATATATACATTTGTCATGACTACTAACTCTTCTTGTTGCAGGGTTATCATTGATGTCGACGGCGCTAATGCGATTGGCCCTCGAGCGTGATTCTTCCCGGTGGGTGAAGATTCTTCTGCCACAACGGAGCATCTACATCATGTCGGGAACGACGCGATACGACTTCACACACGCCATTCTAGCTGAGCACGAATCGACCTTTAAGGATAAGCGTGTGCACAGAGAGCGAAGAATCTCGGTCATGTTCCGAGTTGAACCAAGTAATCCGGATTGAGATACGTGTAGAGATAGATGTTAGGATTGTACCATTAAATGCCGCTAAAAGCTTCCAGATTTTGGAAAGTGAACAATATTAGTTTTGTACAATGTTGTATGCCGTTTCTGTCGGTGGACAATTGTTGGCAATAAAGGAATCAATTGTCGTTTGTCGAAGTCTGAATAGTGTATGTTAGAGGTGAGACGCTAGAGCTTAAATATACTAGTTTTCATGGTTACAAAACAGCGTTTTACTTAATTAGTTCTTAGCATAAGTGATTAGGGTACGTAAAATGTTTCATTATGGTTTGGTATCAAATTGTCGGCTGAAGAAAACGACATGCCTTAGTAGTTAACCCTATTGATTGTCTTGCTTTATTCAGTCACGTAACATGGTCATATCTCATAACGATATGTCCGCCTGACCTTTAGCAAAATGTGTAAATTCCAAGCTAAAACCCAAGTTTAAACACCCAGAACTGTGTCGAACTCTAAAACCATATTTATTCCTATATTGTTGAGGAAGATTTGTACAGTATACATAAAAAAAACATCGTTGCAGTTATCAACTGCTATGTATTATATGTTGTGTAGTTACCAAAGTATCCCTTGAATTTCGGCACACGGATATTTCGTCGTACCATAATAATTAAAAGATAGACGAGGTTATCTAAATGTATCCGTTTAGTCAAACGAGTTGTTTGAGCAAACAAATGTGTTACTTCAGATACACAATTGCAATAAACGTACCGCATTATTTTCTGCGGTAACAAGCGTTTTAGTCGGAGGGCTACAACCTTGTACAAAGCTGTAGGCTTTTTCGAACGTCTAATATTTTTAATATAGATTAATACAGATAGATAGATCAACGAGTTCAGGCTTTCATGCAATCAAGTAGATCTTCGAGGATAGCCATGTTAGAGGTGCTTACTGATGGCCACTGCTAGATAGTTAGTACTAGCCATTCGTACTAGCCAAATTTATGGACAGAAGACCCTGTTGGCTTTCGTAATATCATTCAAAAGGAGATACGTACGACGGAAAACCCAAGGAATATCCGTCGAAATGCCGGCAGGTCATATTGTTCATGTCAGCGAAAGAAGTGGTTAGCGCATCTAGGCTATCCTTTTCTAGATATCACACAATATATATATATATATATATATATATATATATATATATATATATATAGCGTTAAACATCTTGAATAGGCAAATTACTTAAAATTGATTTATCTTGTTTGCTCGAGTGATTCACACGTAGTTCTGCTTGGGCTGTCGAGGGCATTGCTCTACCGATGGTGTTCTGAGGATGACATGCTTTTCTCACCTACCAAATGCGTCGTACTGAAACATCGCATACCTAAGCGCGTCTATAAAATCACCAACATCATCTTACCGATCCCTATTATATAGATACACGTGTATGCATTACGCCTTAGCCTAATTTTAGCAGGCACTTTTTCAAAATTGTGGAGGGGCGCCTTGTATATGCTAATTTCCGTACTCCTGATGTGAGAGATACCAATCTTTTGCCCTTGCCAAACTCACACATTGCCTTTTCATTAGGGAGCCTCATCTGGCTAAACAAAGAAAATTAGTGCTATGAGGGCACGTTCTTAAAGCGCCTGCATATATATATATATATATATATATATATATATATATATATATATATATTATATATGAGTTTGTTGTCATCCCACAGGCTATGCAAGATAATTTGCATGTGTAACATAATATATAATTTCCATGTAGCGTGTGAATTTGTGCGTAAGTTAAATATATGTTGCTTAGCCATGTGTGGTCTCAGCGTCCAATAAACAACGCAATTTCACAAAAATCTTCTTTCTTATTGAGATCGCGATACGCATGAGTGTGAGTGTTCTCTTAATAAAAGCCCATTTGTAAAACCGTTGACTGCGTTTACTTCGACCAGAAAGCGAACTCACATCATTTTTATTACTTTGGGTAATTTTTAGGCGGACGAAACATGCTATGAGTGAGACTATACAATGCATTTTGTGAATATTATCCTATTTAGAGGGGTAGACGCTTCTCCCCACATTTATTTACAATCTTTGTTTTAAACAGCAATTGGTACTTGCCGCTATCCGTCGAGGCTGATGACTCGCATACCATACTGCAATCAATGTACCAAGTCGGGTAGGAATACAAAATAAAACCTTTCTATAATTTAAGGCCGCGAAAGCTGAATTACCCCATGACACCTTCGCCACAACCTATCCGTTTTACGGTGGGTGAGCAGAGCGCTCCCGTCGGCCGCAACCTGATATACACGCAGCAGATAATCACAAATTCAACTGTTTCAACTGTTTGTTTATTGACATTTCTTGTAGATAATTGCACACATTAATTTCAGGCTCCATTAAGCACATAGCTTGTTCGGAGCCCCTTTTATGAATAACAATGTATACTTTATATATGCTATTTTCACCTATTTACAATATATTGCAACATGATTGTATTTTTATACCACTTTTAACCAGATACCAAAGTTTCAAGATAATGCTCTTTGAGATCCCATTTGAATTGGAGCAGGGACCTTGTCTGCCTAACGGAGGCCGGTACTTTGTTCCAGTAGGAGGCCCCAATGTTTCTGATTGATAGCCTTAACTGGTTGGAGTTGGCGTGTGACAGAGTAAGCAGGTTTGATGCGTTACTCCTTGTAGATATGGGTGTTGCTGATGTTGCCAGACCATATAAGTTTGGATGCACTCCAAGGAGTATACGCTTAATTTCAACTACGATACAGTATTCTATACGTTTTGGGAACGGCAAAATGTTGATATTTTTGTAGTGCGGTTGCACTGAATCTCGCATCCAGAGGTCCAGAGTTGTTCTCAGTGCTCGTTTTTGGAGTCGGTGAAGCGACCTGATAAGACGCATCTGTGTTAAGCCATAAACTTCTACAGCGTAGGTCAGGTGACTATGGACGTAGGCAAAATACATCGCCATCAGGCAGTTTTGGGGAAGAATTCGTCGAGCTCTGTATAGAGCTGCATTGCTGCCAGATATTTTCTTACGTATATGTGTGACATGCGCTTCAAAGGTCAGCTTTTCGTCCAACGTAACGCCTAGGAACTTCGTTTCCTTTAGAAGCGAAAGGGCTATGTCGTCGCACTGGAAACGGAGGGGATTAATCGTAACGGAGCCCCGCGGGGAAAGGAATTGCACTACAGCTGTTTTCCTCCAATTCATATAGAGACCGTTACTCCTGAACCATGATGATAACCTCTGAAGGTCCTCGCGGACCATAGCCTCTACCTCAGTTGGGGAGTTCCCGACGAATAGGGCGGTGGTATCGTCCGCAAACAAGGTCAACTTTGCATGTTTTATTACGCTAAATAAGTCGTTAATAAAGATGTTGAAGAGAAGTGGACCATTTATACTGCCCTGAGCCACTCCCACAGATATATTTCTTACATCCGAGATTGCATTGCCCACTTAAACAACTTGCCTCCTATTCGACATAAACGACCGCAGCCAAGACAAAAAAATATCATCCGCTCCATATAGAGTTAACTTTTTAATCAGAATATTTACATCAACTGTATCAAATGCTATTCTAAGATCTATAAATACGCCGGTGACTCTCTTTTTTAACATTAGGTTTCTGCGAACCTCTTCAACAAAATCCATGATGGGTACAGTCCTCGACATTTTGGATGCGAAACTGAACTGACGCTGACTTAGGCCATTAAACATCTCAAAGTGTTCGTTCAACTGTTCATATATAGCTTTTTCGAAAATCTTGGACATTGGAGGGGGGATACTGAATTTTCCTTGCTTAGTCTGTCACCGCCTTTAAACAGTGGTACAAGCGCGGTACAATTTGAGGGCCGTAGGGTAGATCTCCTGGCGTGTCGACAGATTACTATGAATGCCACTAATGCCACTGCGTCAGCAATAACGTCAGCGCAGTGTCTCAAGACTTGAGAGGGTATGTGACCTTCTCCCACCGAGCAAATGGTGACCCTTTTCAGCAGGTAATGCACTCGATCCACAGGGACCGGCCTAGGCGAAAATGGCTCGTGCAGTTTCAGGTATCGACATCGGTACCTCGTAAGCGGCCGAACATTCAGTGTCAGCCGTTACGCAAGTTGCATAATAGTCATTAAGGATGTTAGAAAGTTGTACACAGTCTGTGACTATCTCATCATCAATCATTAGTTTGACATACTTTATTTCCTGGGCACTTCCCATGACTGGCTGGATGGCTTCCCATGAGCTCCGCCTCATCCTGTATTCTATCGCAAACAATCTTCCCATTAGCCTCCAGCCTGCACTTTCTTGAAAACGAGACAACTTTGTTTCTCAGTCTATTATACGTTTGACGCCTGCGGGCGTTGTGGTCACTGCGATACGATGTATAGGCTGCCTCCTTCTCCTTTATCATTTCAAGCAGCTCGGCAGTGACCCATGGCTTACGTGGCTGACCTTTGTTCAACTTTTCCTTAATTTCTCTTTTGCCTCTAGTCACTAGCCGCCATCACTCTCTCGTTAAAGCACGCAAACGCCTCGTCTACATCCGAGATATCGTATAAGTCATTCCAGTTAGTTATTGCAAGTTCTGCCAATATTTGGTCGTAATTGTATTCATAGGTCATAGAGGCAGGTCGGCCTATTCTCTTAGAGACTACAGAAATAAATGTTGTGTGGTGGTCCGAGAAGATAGTTGTGAGAGCTCCAGATGCGAGTAACGACAACGTCTGCACGTTAGTATAGATGTGATCGATGCAAGTGGAAGTGTTATATGCGGTTCCTCTACGTATTGTGGTTGCCACCCTGGTTGGAACATTGACAACTTCTTTATAGCAGAACTGTTCTAAAGTTTCAATTAATTCCTGTGCCTCGACAGACTCCGCCATTGTATTGAGATTTGCGTCACCGAGTATTATGGATTTCCTATTACCGATTCTTGACAAGAGAGTCTCCAACGAGGTAACAAAGTGCACTGGGTTTCCCTTCGGTTGCCTATAGAAGACACCTACAATAGTGGTGTCCCCTTCAGCGCCACCCTCTATTTCCAGAAACAGACTCTCACAGAGCAGATCGTCTGAGATTCTAAATTTGAGATCATTACGTTCTCGCGCAACATAATCACTTCTCACATATAGTGCCACTCCTCCCCCCCCGACCTCTCTACAACTAAAGTAGGAGTTGTATTCAGTTAACTTAAGTGACGGACATTCTACCGACTGTAGCCTTGTTTCGGATATTGCTAGGACCGATGGCAACCGTGGTAGACAAGATAGCATGGTTTCTACATCATGAGTATTCTTTTTCAAGTCATTAACGTTACAATGTATACAGAGTAGTGCATCCGAGATGCACTGGAACGTCGATATATCTACAGTCTGACTACACATGATACATTAGGGATATCTGTTTGCTGAACTGCCGAGCGTAGCGAGATCCATGTCTGCGGTAAATTCCTTCCACGGCGAGTTACTCGTTATCTTGGTCTGCAACCGACAGTCAGAAGTCCGAGCATCAAAGACTTTCCTCTGGCCCTTGAGCTTACGTAGCTGGTAATAGACGTTGGCATTTTCGGGCGTAAGATGGTCGTTAGCGTAGATAGAGTTGTTACTAGCAGAGAAAGCTGGGAGAAGGTTAGATCTTGGTTTTTTCTCCCGGCATCTCCGCTGTACCTCTACTTTTTTCCACCGGCAGACGAAGCGGACCAGCACTGAGGATCGATCGGTAACGTTCTTGCCATTTACTTTTACCATCCGCGGGCATCGGTGCGCGACATCAATGTCTCTCTCCTCGACCGGCGCCTCAATCTTTTCACACAGTTCAATGATGGTTGCCCGAAGATGCTCGTCTGTTTCACGTTCTCGCGCCGGTATTCCGCTGAAAAGAATATCAGAACGTCTTCCATATTGATCTAGAAAGCGCGCTTGCTTCTGTGCAGAATTTGCCACCTCTCCGGCTGATGTTATTGCCCCGCGAGCAGCTTCCGCCGTCACCACTGCCCTTTCAGCCGTTCGAGCCACCTCATCCACACTATTGGCATAATACTCCATTGAGGAATCCACTTGGTCAACTCGACTCTTGAGCGCATCAAACTCTTGTTTTAAGTGAGTAACGGCATGAGTGAGCTGCAGACACTCACTCACCTGCAACTGCAATGCTTTTATCTGCTCGGACAGTCCTGCCAAACTGAGCATGATGCTACGCATATCAATATCACCGACAAGACCACCATCCTTGACGGCCGCACCAGCCACCAGCCGTTGACCGCTGTCGCTCACACAATTGGCGCTCGCGCTGTCGCTGCTGCTCGAGTTCAAATTTTCGTTCGAGGCGGTCTCGGATGCCACTTCTCCACTGTCGCCAAAGATCGACGGCGATCCTACCAGCTCCGGACTCATTAGTCTTGTTGGGGGTAGTTGGCTTGAGGAAGGCGAGTTTTTTGCTGCAGAACAGTGGATACACTTCCAGACGAACGAAGCATCTTCCGCCTTCTTTTTAGCGATGAGTGTTGGAATTACATCAGCACAATATGGGTGAAACAGTCGCGGGCACACATCACATGTCTGTGAAGCTCGAGCGATCGATAAGTCACATTTACCACATACACGTTTCTTGGTTGTTGATTGCATGTTCTGACTCATCTTATCACACTGGTTGCTGCTGCGTTGAGGACGTTGACAGCTCCCCTGAAAACCTGACTCGACATCTCAGGAAGCTCTCAAATAAATACAGCGACACAACGGATGGCATTAACGTGTTGGTATATAAGCAATGCGACCGTATGTATAACTTTATCGCTAATATTACGACGTTCTCTTGAAGAAGAAGAACTGTATCTGGTCCGTTGCGCTGTGCCGTCGTGTGCCCAAGGGAGAGAAGACTGATGCACAGAGCAAACGGCCTGTATCGATTACTTCTGTTGTCAGTAAACTCTTTGAGAGAGTGATTGCTGAAGCCGTCTACAACAAAGCAAATCTTTAGGGACTCATCTCAAGAGAACAGTTCACCCATCGACCAGTGTTCCAGGGTTCTGCATCTTCTTGAAACTCAGAATGATTAGGCTGTGATGTTTATTGACAACAATCCATTCGATTAAATATATGGTGTCGGTAAAAAATTCAAGTGGATGGCTGCATTCTTACGTGGCAGAACTTTTTGCGTCCGTGCCAATGACAACCTATCATCCTGTGCTCAAGCCTCTTCTGGCTGTCCAAAGGACACTACACTTGGTCCGCTTATATAATGCTGATCCTAATTGTATACGGATTCACTTAAGTATATCGTCCCGAAACATATACAAATGGGAATATATGCAGACAATGTTACGATGTATACTATTGCTGATGATGCGGCTGCGGCCTCAAACAGTATTAGGCAACTTCGTTAAATGGTCTTGTAAACTTGATCTCAAATTGACCGTACATAAGTGCGCTATTCTACATTTTGGTAGCCTACACCCTTGGCGGTGAGCATCTGCAAGCTGCAACAATTATAAAGGAGTTGGGTGTATTGACTTGCACTAGTTTAAAATATAGCGCACGTATAACTGAAATTGTCGCCCATCCAGGAAAGTTAACTGGATCATGCGGACGTTTGTATTGTTTGATGCTAGGCTCAACGCAAGTCTCTACAAACAGTGTGTGTTGCCGGTGGTACTGTACGCATACCTTGTTTGGAACCCAGGCCTTGCGAGAGACAAGAAACTTCTCTCTATAATACACAACAGGTTTTTAAAACGTGTCGGATACAGGTGCAACATTGACCCTAAAGGAATTGAATGTGATGGAATTTTACAGCTTTTAGATGACAATGATACGGAGAACTCGTCACTGACGAAACTACGCTAGCTAACATCTTCAACCACTACTACGCGACATGTGTAATCCGTAACAGTGTTTATCGATAACCTTCCGACGCTTGCCGAACAATTCTCTCTGCAGCAGTCAACGTTCACAGAATTCACCACCTTCTACAAAATGTTAAGATATGCTCCACCGCCCCCGAACAGATTCCATCACAGCTTATCCTTAGGGCTGCGGATGCACTCGCATCGCCTCTTGAGTATATTATCAATCTTTCCATCAGAACAGGAGTATACCCCAATTTCCTAAAGCTATACCGTGTGGTTCCATTGTTCAAAGGCGGGGATCGCTTGTGTCGAGGCAAGTACAGACCTGTCAGCATTCCGGCGCCCATATCGAAAGTCTTCGAAAAATGCATTATTGAACAGTTTAGTTTTAGAAATACGGAACAGATTCAATTAAAGAAGACGGGAGCAGCGGTATTTATTGACCTTAGAAAGGCGTTTGATACAGTAGATCTAGACATTCTTTAAAAAACTCTTTTCATTAGGGCGAATGAAAATGTTATAAGGTGGGTGCGCTCATTCATATCTGAAAGACGTCACGTTGTCCAACTTGGACAATCCCTTTCCCGTATAGAAAATATATCAATTGGAGTGGCTCAAGGGAGCATCAGTGGTCCGCTATTATTTAATATTTTTGTTAACGATATTTTTAGTATTCCAATTCATGTTAAACTAACCTTGTTTGCTGACGACACAACGGCTCTATTCGTGGGCGATTCCCCAACACGTTGAGGCAATGATTTGTGAGATATTGAGAGGCTATCTCTATGGTTCAGAATTAACGGCCTCTACATTAATTGGTCAAAAACAGGAGTTGTTCAATTTAAAACTCCAAGGGGCCAAACGACAATCAATCCGGAAGCTTTGCATGCGACCGCACGCTTGATATGCTAGTTGAAACGAAGTTTCTGGGTATGGTTCTTGAGGAAATCTGATGTTCCAGACACATGCAAAACATGTCAGGAAAAAATGGTCAGTGGCGTAGCCGCCATATACCGCACTCGCAAAATCTTTCCTCGCCAATGCCTCACGGCAATGTACCACGCGTATGTACAGAGCCACTTAACATATAGTCTGGAAGTGTACGGTCCTTCTTATGCGTCTCATATAACCCCGCTTCATCTGCTTCAGAGAAGGGCACTTCGCCTCGTTTTAGGTCTCCCAATTCGTCTCAATACCAATAGAACAATATAAAGAACTCTCAGTGCTCCTGCTATCATACCTAATCAAATTTACCATAGTTGTCAAACTAAAGCGTATTTTTTTTGTCACCATCCCAACCTGGTTGGCCTTATCGAATCAAGGACCCAAAACTCCCGAGGTCCCTTCGGCCACAAATACACAATCATGGCTTGCATTCTGTAATTTAGGTGCACATTAATCAATTTAAAAACACTGAGAACGCACTATCTAACCTTACTTGCGTCTGATTAAATCATAACTATGTAATCATATACAAAATTCATAGATAAATAATTGCAATAACACGAGATACCACGGTGATAATGTATAAAATCTCACTGTGAATTGTACATATGCTTCGCACTAGCCTGTGGCTATTTAAAGTGGTAACACAAATGAGAAACTACAATTAAGTATAAATAAACGTCATATCATATCTTATTATATCATCAGGACGGTGTAATATTGCTCGAGCCGAACTTGCACTTCAAAAAGCGGAGGGCTACCCGCAGCAAGTTGAATTTCGTATATTTAAGCATTTTTAAGAAGAAAACCCACTTCCAGATTATCTTGTTTTAAGGTCGAATAACCCGCGGTGTGATGTGCCTGTCCATGCTCTCAAATAGGCAAATGTTGTTATTGTCAATAATGTATTTTCCTGGCGATTGGCCCGCCGGTTACGTGATATGTGCAATCTTCTAATACTCTTTTTTTTCAATAAGTGTATTTGTGCAATGTATTTTTGATGTCTATATTTACCAGCAACACCATAGCTGGTCAGTTTCAGATAAAGAGGAAAGTATGTTTTGCGCTGTACCCCCCTTAACCAATAAAAAAATTATCTTTGTCGCTTGTTTATAATCCACAAGGTGAAAGGATTTGTCATCGTCTTACGTAGGAACCCGGCGGCTTTTTAAACTTTTTTTAATAATTAAAAATATATATATATACAGGGTGTTCCTATTTGTGTGTCCAAAACGCTAGGGTATGGTCAAACTCGGTGAGAAAATCATTTTTGCCAATGGGTGGAAGCCGGGAAAACGTTTTGTTTAGGAGTGAGGATGAAATTTATAAAAGCAGTTATTCTGTCTTTTTTCTCCTACATAGTTGTGCAAAATCTACGTTTGTTACAAAGAAACCGATCATACCGGCGTGTTTGGCGGAAAATTCTGCACAATAAAGTATACATTACTAGCTTGCGTAGCAAAAAGCGAATAGCCAGATTAAGGAAAGTCATAAAAAGTCAAAATGTTACGTTAACGCTTTTTTGTGCAACATCGTAATTTTTTCCATTACGACCAAAAAGGCACGTCCAAAAGACTACTCTCAGGCAATAGCAGATTTAATTCCCACTACATTCGTAGCAAAGTGATGGTGCTGCGTTACGTAGTTGCCAAGTTACTAAGCTTTTTCGACAGTCATATCGAAAGCGAAGGCATGCATACTTGCATAGGGTGTATGAGAAAGTTAGGTACATATTTTGACGTTTGGTAGAACTTAGCAAGAGAATAATTTTTTCTAATGGAAAGAGGGGGCGGAAACGTCTTGGCAAAATGCTACGGTTCTGGACGTGAAAACTTCAACGTGAAACATAACAACTATGACTGTCGAAAAAGCTTAGTCACTTGGCAAATACGTAACGCAGCACCATCACTTTGGTACGAATGTAGTGGGCATTAAATCTGCTATTGCCTGAGAGTAGTCTCTTGGACGTGCATTTTTGGTCGTAATGGAAAAAAATTACGATGTTGCACAAAAAAGCGTTAACGTAATATTTTGACTTTTTATGACTTTCCTTAATCTGGCTATTCGCTTTTTGCTACGTGTTCCAGCATGGTGCCCAACTGCGGTGAAGGAAGTGCCCTTAGGAAGCCACTGCTGAAGGTCTCACGGGCGGCTACAAATGCCGCTCTCTCTGTCGCAGATTGGGTGTCATCTAAGATCTTGCGAGCGGTTGTTTGACACTTGTAGCCGTCAAGTATATGCTGCGTAGGATGTTGTTCCCAGGGGCCAGGGCCTATCGATTGTCTTGCTGCCAGCTCAGCTTCGTACCTCGTTGCGCGGAGAACAGAACAAACATGCGGTTCTAACAGCGTCTCTGCGAGCCCTGGGAACTCTATGAGAGAAGCAGCGTAGCACAGTGGAGCAAGGTCTGCTACAGACATTAGTCCCAACCCTCCTTCGCTGAGTGGAAGTGTGGCCCTTTTCCAGGATCTGTCAGTAAGGGCCACGTTTAGAACTTCGCTCAGTGTCTATTATTATTATTATTATTATGTTCAGCCGAACGAGCGTTCTATGGCCTTTTACGGCCTTACACATCATGTACTTTACCAACCCTGTGAAAGTTTTGCACAAGTTTTGCACACACAAATTTTATTATTACTATTATTATTATTATTATTATTATTAAAATTAATATTATTCTAATTCAACTAGATTTAAAAGAAAATAGAAAATAAATTCTAATAATAGAGACATTAAAAAATAAAATAATTATAAAATTAATTGGGTTACGAGTTGATAATATAAATATATTACTAAAAAGAAAATAATTAATTCAGAAGATAGTATAAAAATTATTTTAATTTTGGGGATTAGTGATGAGCATATCTCTTCTGATATTTTATATAATACTATTAAAATTTATTTTTATTTGAATTACAAAATCAATATTTTATATAAATTAAATAGTTTATATTTTAAATATTTTAAATAAATTAAATAAAATAATCTGAGGCAGCTGCTTTCATTGGCAGCTTGCAGAACAAATGCCGCGTCGATATTAGGTGAGATGTATATATAGATGTTAGGTGAAATATATATATATATTTTTTTTTATAGAGGTAACTGGTAAAATGCGTTATGCACACCGGGCGATGTTGTTATTATTATTATTATTATTATTATTATTATTATTATTATTATTATTATTATTATTATTATTATTATTATTATTATTATTATTATTATTATTATTATTATTATTATTATTATTATTATTATTATTATTATTATTATTATTATTATTATTATTATTATTATTATTATTATTATTATTATTATTATATTATTATTAGTATTATTTTTATTTATATAAGTTCGTTATGTTAGCACTTTGGAGTGGACAATTGTCTCCGTGCGAACGTGTGATTACGGGTTCTCTAACCCAGGGTTAGCTCAGTTCAGCAATGTGCCCCGAACAGACGCAGCATTTCCTCGTTGGATGTCAAGCGACAGCCTTTGACGCAAGAATTCGGATGCTCTCGAGTCTCCTGTTGAAAGATTAAGGCTTCTGCCTACGCGTTGAATCAGTTTGAGCGTAAGGGGGCCTGCAGTTCCCATAGTCTCGAACGCCAACGGACAAAATTCGTGCGGATAATCCACACTAGAATATTTCCTGCATTTGTTAGCCTCAGCTAACCTGGAAGCATGACCTGCTCGGTCCGCACCTGCACCGACCATCGAAGGGGCTAATGAGTCGGTTACAGTTGCGTCCCAAACAAGCATGCGGCCACGCTCACAGGGCGTCAAAGTCAGGCCGTTAGGTCTTTTTCCGTCATCCCTCGATAGACCCGGGGGCTCTAAAACACATGGGAAGCCGGCAGATCGAAGTGCGCGACTAAAGGTGTCATTTAGAGCGGAGTGACGTGCTCGTCGGCCTGCACTTAACGCGCATGATAGGCCATGATGGGCCAACGCGTCCACAAAATCACCAATTATTATTATTATTTATGCTTTTAGTCTAATGTTGTGAGATCGAGTGTATGACCCCGATTCCAGCAAATGCCATTTATCTACTCATTCCTTCATATATACAGGGTGCGTCAGTGAAATCCGGACTAAACGTCATCGCCAGTTTTGCAATTTATGTCTAAAGAAAAACAGATATTTTGGTAATTTTACGTGCCGTTAGGTACACTCCTGAGGAACATTTTTATTCAATGTAGCCACCACCAGCAGCAATTACACTTTCAATTCTGGCGCGAAAGCGCCCGCTAACTTCTTAAAAGTTAGCGGATTGAGGTTCTTGAACGACTCGACAATGGCTCTGCGTAGCGCTTCTGTATTTGCATGTCGAGACCTGTTAGTCTCTTGCTCAACAACGCCCCATACATAGAAGTCCAGAGGATTCAAGTCTGGACTGCTAGGGAGCCATATCGTTTTGTCCCAGAACGCCGTCATGTTGCCTCGTAGCCAATCCTGGACGAGATTACTGGTGTGGGCGGGAGCGCCGTCTTGTTGAAAGACATATTGTCTTCCATTGGACACTCAATCATCCATGGTTTTACCACGCTTCGCAGAACACGTAAATACACTTCCTTTGTTACGGTTTCGTGTCTGTCAAAAAAGTGTGGGGCATCACGTCTCCTTCATTTGACACAACACTTAGGACGTGCACACTGGCAGGATGTTTGGTTCTATGCACGATTGGTACATTCTCAGGGTTCCTTGCGAGCCACCGGTCATTTTTCGGGTTATGTTTTTGGTCAATGGTGAAGATTTTTTCGTCGGAGAAGAATCGAAGATGTCCCGCCATTTCGTGTCTCAAAAACGCGAGGATGAGATGGCAGCAAGTCATCCTCTTATTTTTCGCGGCCTGAGACAACATCTGTCTGACTTAAAAAGTGTAAGACTTGTAGAGCAGTTCTTCGTTGATAATCCGACGCAAAGAACAATCACTCATACTGCATTTGATCGCTAAACGGCGCATCGATAGACTTGAATCCTTAAAACGCAGTTTTGCACCATTTTGGTCACTTTTGGCGTCCTCACTTCTCGTCGGCGGTTGTGAATCTTCCTTCCAGGTGTTGCACTACCTAGCCCTGTCTCTTCTGCATCTCTGTAGCGTCGGGCAATGTCGTAGACCGTTGCTCGTTTAAATCCAGTGATGTTGACGATTTCGGCTGACCGATGTCCGGCACAAAGCAATTCGATAACGGTTGTTCTTCGGTCATATTCTGGACCCAGGTTGCGGCGGCCGTCCATTATGATAATGCGTTTTTGTTCTATTGTGAGTGGGCTGTCTGCTAACGCAAACCGATCTGAATTAACGCCTTCCGTCTATGCTGGGTAGCCCGCAAAAATTTGTCTGGATTTAGCTGACGCACCCTGTATATATACATATACAGGGTCATTCATATCGTTGTGCACGCATTTCGAGGTTTGATAGAACTCGGCAAGAAAATAAGTTTTCCCTATGGAGGGAAGACATGGAAACGTCTTGTTTAGGAGAGAGAGTGAAGTTTATAAAAGTAGTTTTTCTGCCTTTTTTTTCCTACATAGTTGTGCGAAATCTCTGTTTGCGGGAGAACCAGTCAACGCATGAAGGAACCGATTACACCGGCGTGTTTGGAGGAAAATCCTGCACAACGGAAGACACTTTACTAGCTTGCGTAGCAAAAAGCTAATACCCAGATTAAGGAAAGTCATGAAAAGTCGATATTTTACGTTAACGCCTTTTCATGAAAAATCGTAAAATTTTTCCATTGCGACCAAAAATGTACGAGTATATGGTGGTGTGGCATCACTACCAAATGGGCTCATGCCAAGCCAAGTCGCTATAGCATATTTGACAATTAGAAACTGTGCCGCTGCGCTTTAAGGTGCACCGGGGAACACACGTTCAAAACCCTTAGATGAGTGACATCACTACCTTTGGTAAAATGAACGTACTATTTTGTTATGTAATTGTTATTGTCGTTGCTGTCGGCGTAGCATAACAGTGGAAGAACAAAATGAAATCATGCATGCCAGTCTTAATCGTGCGAAAACGCATGGTTTCAAGCGGTACCACTACTATGCTTTACTACTATAATATGCTAAAATGTCGCGTAGCCGATGCCCGGATTGATTAGGCTCTAAAACTGCGGCGCTTTGCTATGAGGGCTTTTGTGATCAGAACAGGTGGCCCGCGAGGACACTGCCTTCTGCCCGTCATACCGTGCTTTTAGGTAACTTCCTGCCACATGTATGTAAGAGGGCTTAGCAAAATACCGGTTTGATCTTTAAAACAATAGCCGTTTAAGAGCCGATGGAGGCTAGCCTGGCCCAGACAGTTTATGATAAGTTAAGAGTAGGCATAAAAGGTTCACGTTTGCGATACTTTTTCAAGCCTAGTCATTTCCTTGACATCCAGTGTGGAAGCGCCTCACCTTATAAACTATAGATAGATATTTATGTATGCATGTATACGTATTTTTGTTTGCACAATAAATGTCCTCATAATGATGTTCAACTGGAAAAACACTTTACAGTTGCTTTTGGAATAACATATAATTATATATTTGTTTTCCTACATAGACCTTTCTTCACGCTCGCTGCGAGTAATAGATGGATTTCTGGAACACAGTCGAGCGATACATGCACACACCACGGCTGGTACACTAGGATTTGCAAGCGAGGAAGTTGACGACGGAGGGCTATTTACTAACACATTAATGCACTCTGCCTCTACACATCTCCGCTAGCATTGCTTTGTATAAGCGTTGGCTATTCTTCAAGCCACGCTCCATATTTTCTTCATCCCCCTCGGTGTATCGCACCACGCGTTTAGCTTTTAAAGTTTGGCCTTCTTCTAAACGTGTGATGCCACACCTATAGGCGTTCGTTTTCGCGTGCTGCCATCTCGCAGGCGTCTGTACATCCATCCACTCGCCAGTCAAGAAGTTTTTCCCTTGCCTGTCCCTCTTTATTCCGCTTGGTATCTTGGCTAAAGGTAAACGATCCTCTACGACAGAATTTTCGCAAATGTTGTTGTTGCTGCTGCTGCTCTTGTTAATGATATTCTTATTGTTGCTATAGTTGATGTTATTGCTATTGGCATAGTTGCTAGAGTTGATGTTGTTGTTGATGATGTGGGTGCGTGAATGCTCTCGTGGGTGCTCCTAGTTCTGCTTTTCGCCATTCCTGCCGCTCTGCAGGGGTCTCCAGGGCGAGAGTGGTATGGAGCCAGGGTCGGTAGCTACACCAATCAATGGGGCAGGGCGGCGTCGCGTCAGCCACTGCTATCAATCTCTCAGGCGGTGGCGTCGCTCAATCTTTTTCAGACGCAACAACAACCTCGCAACTAGGGAAAGCGAGATGCAAGGCCAGTTCGATTGGGCCCTCATTTTGAAACGCGCCTCGTTCCATTTTCCCGCGTTTCAGACGGGAAATGCTTCCTTGTCTTTAGGTGGTACCTCGTATGCAACATGCGCCCGTGTATGTGTGGGCGTATCCGTGCTTTAGAAGAGATGGCCGAGAGAGAAAGCGAGATAAAGCTGTATGTCAGCGTGAATTGGACTTTTCGGCCCGGCTGACTACAGCGGCGCCCTCATCAAGTCTACTAAAATCGCCTCGCGTTCTCTATTTCTTCTAGCCAATTTCGACTGTGCGTCTTTTAATTTCAAACCTATGGGCCCAGATAAACAATGTGGTTATCAAGAACAGCCCAGAGGCCATTGCGCGGCGCTAAAGCGGATGCTACTGTTCTCTGTCGTTATTGTCGTCGGAGTTGCCACCTTGAGAGTGAGTGATTGGTCTTGCTGATATCCATTTCCCTTCTGTTTTGGCTGTTGCAAAGCTAAACCAAAAGCGCCAGGCCAAAGTGCTGCCAAATCGTAGAGGAAAAATAAAGTGGGCCTAAGCGCCACACGAGTGGCATTTGTCTGAATAGCTGTAGACTCAGCTACAATCTGAGTTTGCAACCCGACTTTATCACACGATAACACAAGATTATATATTCAATAATTTTGTGCAAGCTAATGCAAGTTTTAGTGGATGATTTGGCATATGTGACAAGGGGTCTTTTTGTTTCTTGGCGTACCTCAAGCGTTCGACTGCTTCAACCACTCTACGTTTTCTAAGATGCTCCAACAGCTAGGCTGCGCACCAGGAGTAAAATATTGGTTTAATTCGTATTCTAGTGGATGAAGGCGATTTGTGGCAGTAGGAGGTCTGCAGCGGAAATTGTATCTACTGGCACCCCCTAGGAATCGGTTTTTGGACCTTTATCTTCATTTATTTTATTAATATCTTCTTTATTGCAAGGTGTGGTATTGTCGTTAACTCGACGAAGGCGACACTCCTTTTCTATCAACCTCACAACGAACATCGAGACAAAAGTTAAAAGACAGGCACTATCTCACTCCGAGTGAAGAAAGAAGACGGGAGACTGGCACTGAATGCTTCAAATTGTAAGATTACCGCTGTCGGGGGCTCGCTTCAGGAGAGAGAGGAAGCAATCCAGGAGATCACAGAAATACTTCCCGACATCACGCGTGTAGAGCTAAACAACATAGAAGTTTTGGGGGCCCCCGTAAAGCAAGATGGAACTTCGCATCCACCCTCTAGGAAGAAAGAAGCCCTTACTAAAATTCGTCCACGACTGACACGCTTGCTATTGACTTAGGTCCTGTCTGCTACGCTGCTTCACTGGTCCGATTTGGTCCGGTCGCAGCCTCGTTAGTGGAGCAGGCAGTTCGACCACAAATAAAAGCTGAAACCAGTAACGCACGGGACACTATTAGAACCATACTGGACCCGGGCCCTTTGAAAGAATATCCCAGCCAATATAATCTCGATGAGCTCAAAAAAAAAGAGCAGGGAGATCTTAGAGGGGCTCCCGGAGAGACCGTGCCGTGTTCTTAGCGGCACAGGATAACGTCTGTGGGGGTTGGCTTAAAGCCTTACCCTCGCCTCAGCTCGGCACCATGCTGGATTCCAACTCTTTCCGCATGATGTCAGCACTTAGAATCGGCGCTCCCGTCTGCGAGCCGTTTCAGTGCAAACTGTGTGGAAAGATGGTAGATTCCAGTGGCCTACACCCACTGAGGTGCCCGAAGAGCGCCGGTAGATCGTCCAGACATGCTGAACTATGGGTGACCATTGCATTATGGTCACATGGGAAGTCCCTAGCTTGGGATGCAACGGTTTCGTGCACCACCGCGGCTTCCTATTTACACCACAGCTCAGTTAAGCCGGGGTGGGTGGCAAAGCACGCGGACGCCAGAAAACGGGTTAAATACGCTGGACTGGAAGCAAGTTATACTTCTGTGCCTATTGCCACGGAGACGCTAGGACCAATCAGCAAGGGAACCGAAGCATTTCTTCAAGTAAGCGAATTCAGGAGGTCACAAGCGACCAAAGAGAGGGTCAATTCTTGGGGAAAGCGTTGTCCTTGTCCTTGTCTTTGTCAATATGCACATGTATCACAATTATCAATATATTAGTTAAATAATATCTACAATATTGCTTATATTATAGATAGATATTATATTGCTTGAGTGTCGGTGACAACTCAACATCATCTTGGCGTTGCCTCTCTGTAATTCTAATGACACTCTCTCACGGAGGAACGCGGTCGATTTTGGCTCCGCAGTGGCCTCAAAGAGCTTTTTCCCAAGCTCCTTTGTCAGTCTGAGTGCATCCTTGCCCCAAAAGCCAGATGACTCGAGGCCTAACGCCATTACTACGTGGTCCTCCAGGAGATGCGCGTATAGGCGCCGTTTGTGCATCTCCCGTTGGTGGATAATGTTGCCGACGCCCGCGTTGGCTAGTGCACGATAGCCGAGGGCGTACGTGTCGGAGACGGTGACGTCCCATGCCAGCGGCCGATTATGGTCCCAGTCTCGGCTGGTAAGGCCATCCGGTCGACGCTTGTCGTCGCTCTGTAGTCCACCAGGCTCCAGTGTGACGCGGTAGCCGGCTTGTCTGGAATTAGTTAGCTTACTGCCGACTAGCTCGGACGGAAACACGTCAAGCTCCGGCAGCGTCGAATGAAACCGCTTTCAGTCTAATGCCGTATATATCTAACTCACAGGCAGACAGAAGAGTTAAGTGGGCAGCCTGAGTGGCGATTTGGTCCCACCCCTTCTGCCTATTGACCTGTTCCTCAGAAGGATGACCAGACTGACGCGCGTCCCAGATCCGAATGGCGTCGTGTTGGTGGCTTATGAGTCCACCGGTAGTAGCGGTCACTGCGGAGGCGCAGCTATGCGACGAAGCAAGAAAAGCGGGCAAGGCAAGGTCCGTGGCCGAGCGAATGCTCATTCCACCCAGCCGGTCCGATAGGCTTGCCTGCAACCATGCCTTATCATCGAGCGTCAGGTCAAGGATGTTTTCCAAGGCTCTCCTCACTTGGTCGTCGAGGTCCAAAGTTTCTGACGGCAAAAGGAAGGTAGGTGAGGTCCTTAATACATACAGGACCTTTTGTACTCCCATTGCGTGCCGAAGCAGAAAGTAGGCTTGATGTCCACCGAGATGACCCAGCCTCTGGTAAAGTCGGGAGAGTTGTTCTCCCTTCTCGGCCAGTACCGGGCCGATCATTTGGGGAAAGACCGCCGTACCCAGCAAGTCCAGTTCACAACGGTCTTTTACAACCCAGCAGGTCCAGTACACAACGGTCTTTTACAACCCAGCAGGTCCAGTACACAACGGTCTTTTTTCCGATACCCGGGAGATTGCTGTTAAATTCTGCAATCACCTGCTGTCTCTCTTCGTTCTTGAAACTCTGTAGGAATAACTCGCATTTAGATGGGTTAAACTGTAGCCCGCTCTATTTCTCGAACGCTCTGAGATCCTTGATGTCTTTGAGTAATGCCGAAGGATCGTTGTCAAGAAGGGTCCCATCGTCGAGGTAAAACAGAGGGACATTGGATGTCACCTGTTTGACGTACTGATGCAACAGCAAGCTAAACACAAGAGGAGCCGCTACGTCTCCCTGCTGACAACCGGCTGATGACCAGATTTTAACTTCACCGAACATTAGAGGAGTCGGCCTGCTATATGCCTGGTACATCATTGGATAGAGGGCCGGGGCGTGCTTGGAAACCTCTGCCAAAAGTTGTACTCGTTTGTTCAAGTTAAACGCATTTTTTGAAATCTGATTTTAGGAGGCAGCATGTCTCATTGTTTTCGAGGAAGGTGCGAGCCGTGTGGGCAATTATTTCTGCATCATTATAAGTGGCGTACCCCATTTGCCGAGGCTGCAGGTAGTTTTTCACATTGACCTGGGGAAGCAGGGTCTTTGTGGCCAGTCTACACAGAGTGCAGCCGACGGCTATGGGTCGGTATTCTCCGGTTTTCTTCTTCAGGGCAATAAGCCACCCTCCATATATGACGTTTCTCACAGTGTTCGGAACTTGCCCGTTACGTATGATGTCGCATACCTTAGCGAGTGTTTCCAGCACATCTTTGTGGTCTCCGTTGGCAGGGAGAAGGCATTTTAAATGGTCAGGCGTGAGGCCGTCGAGGCCTCCCGCCGCACCGGATGGAAAGGTGTGAAGTGCCATGGCAACATCCTCGCTTGAGCATGACCCAGCCGCTGGCAAGCCGATAGGGGATGGTGGCACCACGTCCCCTGCGGGAGCAGGAGGGTGTTTTGTGATCATCTCATCAATCGACTCCTTTGTTACGGGCGCAATCGTGTCATCGGAAGACAAGATTGTAATGGTGCTCCGCACATTAAAATCCATGGAAAACTTGTGAGCAGCGATCTGGGCGCGAGCTTTGTCCATCAATACACGTTTGCCTCGCCCCTCGGCCTCCATGCAAGTGAGAGTTGCAGCTCCGAAAAGGGCCACTTTTTCTTTGACTACGCTGACCAAGCTATGACCTCCTTGGGTTTCCTTGTTGACGTGGAGGTCTTTTGGGGCGAGGGTAAGCAGCGCGGTCCAACTCGCTTCGTCATTCTTTTTCACGACGTCTTTAAGCAGACGGTGGAAAAGCCCGCGCAAGGGGATTCTCGCTCCCTTTGGGATCCTGCGCAGCACCTTGGCGTTGGCGAGTAACTTGTGAAGAAAAAGGGGAGAAGAAGGAGGCAGGTGATGATCAGGTGTCGGCCCTCCATTTACTGGCGGTTGGCTGGCGGGTTGAGGAAAGAATTCTGCTAGTGGAGCGTGCGAAGGAGGCAGCGGTTGTGAGATGCTGCTAGTAGTGGCAGCGGCCTGTTGGAGCACTGCTGGTCAACTAGACTCGGCAATCTTCTTCTTATGAGTCCTTCCTGCGTGGATCTGGACACCCCGCTTCGTAGGAAAACACATTGAACACCACTGGCATTGAAACTCATTAGCCATTGCTGCTACCTCAATAATAATAATAATAATAAGATGGAAGTTGGATGTAAAATCAGGTTAAAATTGGACCATGGCCCTTTGGAAGATCACCTATTTCAGCGCAAACTAAACGGATATATTAGCCGAAAGCTAGCGTGCAATATCCAAGACTTTTTGTGTGCGCGCCGTGAAAAGGCGGTTTTTAGAGCAGCCTGAGATGTTTTAGTGGAGGTTGGCTTAAAATTCTGCCTCACTTTCCTATGGGTACCGCTATCAGTATTTGAGAACCCTTTTCTCGCGCAGCATGCGGAAATCAGGTAAAACTGGAACCTCGGGGCCTCGGACGGGATAACGACTATGATGATGTGACCATACCGTTATGGTCTCATTTGTTTTATCTTAGTGTTTAGCCTAGGATCCTACAGTGTCCTGCACCGTAGCTCCCTCGTATTGCAGCCATAGATCTGTCAGCACAGGATGGGTAGCAGGTTTGGTCTTTCGCAGTGTGTAGAGGCAATGCCAGTTCTACAATCGGCGCCAGGAGATAAGCAGCTAATAATAATAATAATGATTCCCGCCGATATGTTGCACGGTCCTTCCTGGCCCTTGTAGGTTAGAAGCTACAATTTCGACAATATTGCGTTGCCCCGCCAGTAACGCGGTGTTCGCTAAAACATGCGCTAGTTAATTTACTTCCGTAGAGTGCTGGCTCGATATTCTTGTCAGCGAGGAGGTTTTCACATGATTCAGGCTCAAGGTTTTTACAGTTGAGTCCCAGGCTCGGTGGTAGTTAAAACTAATGTCTATCATCTATAATCATACCCCTTCAAGGATTGTTGGCGCTGGTGGTACGTTAATCGCAATTGTACTTTAATTAACACTCCGTATGCGCATAATGCTGCTTCCAGACAACGGCAGACAGATCACATTACGACTTTAATCAAAAGCTTGCGCCCATTGAGTAAGCGCTATGTACCATGTGCACATTGTACATAGCGCTTACTCAATACTCGCCAGACAGAAGACTCGGTTACTTTTAAACAAATTTGTATAGTAAAAAAGATGAATGCTTCATGACAGAAGTATAGATATATATATATATATATATATATATATATGACGAAGAAAGCTCTTGCAATATATATATATATATATATATATATATATATATATAGAATTTACAAGAGAAATAAAAATTTGATACATGCTTTGTGAGTGATAATGTCGTTTTGTAATTGCCGTACTGCATAGATGTTACTTACGTTATAACTCGTGCAGTGGGAAATTGGCGGAGGACCACTTTTTTGTATCCGTCTTCGCATACATATCCTACCGGAGTCGTTTGTCGCTATGGTTTGCACGTACCACCGCGAGATTTACCGGTTCCAGCGGAGTGACGGTGACTGGCGGACGCGAGGCAAGGCAAGCCTAGACCGAAACGACGAGAAACGGAACAACGGCCGTACGCCTCGCCCGGGATGGTTGGCGTTCTTAGCCCGACCGCTACCCATCTACCGACTGAATACTTATGTACCACCATCTATGGCTGGCTAGTTGTATGGCTGACAGATACGTACGTCCTCGCCTCTCATTTCTCACTTCCTTCTCATTTCGTCGTCGTCGTCCGTTTCGACACCTCTTCTCGCGCTTAAAAAACTCTGTTTTTCTCTCTTTATCTTATTGTCCGCGTTTCCCCCCTCCCCCCCCCCCTGCTGTCTCTCCCACTGCCTTGCTATCTCACTCCCTCTCGCGATGTCTCTCTATCACCTATGTCCACACATGCATCCACTTTCCCTGCATCTCACAGAGATTGCCCTTCTTGCTTCTCTTTGTCGGTCAAGACGAGGAAGGAGGTCTTCAGGAAGCCGGGATCGCCCCTGGCTGACTGATCTTCGTCCGCCGGCGCTCGCGTTCCTAGCTTTCCTGTCTGCCTGTCCGTGTGTTTGTCTGCGTACCTGCTTACTACTGCTTCTGCTGCTGCTGCTGCTGCTGGCGCCGCCGCGACTACCAAGGAGGCTACCTCAGCCGGTCGGTCTCCTGCGAAGCCAGTTGTGGGGGGTTCCCTTCAGTTTCCCTTAGTCGGTCATCCATCTTCATTTCCCATCCGCTTGCATACATTATTAATAGCGGTCGCCAGTGGCGGCGACGACGGCGCTCGCCGCTGCTGCCCTCAACCCACACAATCCGCGCTGTCCTCTCCGTCGTCGTCAGACACAAGCAGAGAGACTAGCCAGCGGGCTTCGCGAGGTGGCAGCATCGATGATGATACCACAGTCAGTGGCACTATCAACCCCATCATCATCATCATCATCATCACCACCATCACCTTCATCAGGACCACCATGACCAATATCAGGAGCAACAGCAACAGCAGCAGCGGCAGCAGCAGCAGCAGCAACAACAAAAGCAACAGACTCAACGGCATCACCTCGATGCCGCTGAGTCTACGGCCGCCCCTTCCATTGCTGGCCGTTGAGCGAGAGCAGTAGTCGGCTCTGTAGTTAGCTGTTCCTCTCACTTCGGCTCATGCTTCGAACGGGCCGCCGCTCATCGTTCGTATCCTTTAGCAGTCCGCCCTTCTCAGTTTCAGCGTCGCTGTCGTCAAGTGGAAACAAAGACACGCAACTTTATTTCCCTGCCCTCTCTCTCGACAAGCGTCAAGTCGACACAAGCATTGCCGTCATTATCTTCGACGCGTGCTTATGTCTTTCGATCGCCAAGTCACGTTTAAGACGCGAGCGTGTTTTTCAATCGCCGCCTTACATTGTTCGTGGAAGCTTAGTCAATTCCTAAACCACTTGCAGCCGGCAATGCGTGTTTTTAATTTTATATATATATATATATAGCACCAAGCTCTGTGCTAAGAATAAAATAATTTGCTCTAAGGTGGTGAAAACTGTTACGAATGATTGATGGTGATGAAGAAGTGTCTCAAAATGTTGTGTATACGTAGTACCATCAATGTCGCGATGGACGTGAAGAGAGCGAAGACGACCCCCTTTTGGGAAGGCCTTCGACGTCAAGAAAACTTTGAAGTGGTTTATAATATCGTACACAACAAACGCCGATTTACTATCAGAGGGACAGCCCATGAATTAAAGATGTATTATGAATCAGTTATAAGAGTCCGATATTTGCCAGAAGACTGGCAGCGAAGTTCGTTCCAAAATGTTGAATTTCCAACAAGTGGATGCCCGTCGGATGTTTGAATACCTGAATTTAACCTTCGATCAATAGCAGAAGATCCTGGATTGCTTCAGAGAGTAATAACGGGAGACGAGTCATGGGTATATGGTTACGACATTGGGACTAGAGTCGGATCCTCCAGTGCCTCCAAAGAGAAAGTCAATCGAAAAAAATCAGACAAAGATGACACTCACTTCGGTACGCCGGAATGGGTGGTCCTTTTATGCGAGTGCTTTCCAGCTTCTTTGCTGAGGACTGCCTTGGTGTGGGCATCCGGAGTGGTGCCACCCTAAAGCGAAGACAACACTTGGGGACCTTGCAGGGGAACCCACTCAGCTGTCTATCATTGGCACTGCAAATCCCTTATTTTCACAATTAGGCCCTGCTACGTTAACTGAGATTTCTCTGCTGCATTACGTGGGTCTAAAACCTAGGCAATAAGATTACTCTACTCAACTTTTAGTACAACATACAACGATGCACAGTCTGCATTAGATGACAATTCGGCAGATAATTCGTCAAGCGGCCTAATCTGCACAGACTGATGTATTGCTAATTGCGTGGAAAGCTCTACCTGAGGTATACGAAGGCGAACCGCGGCCTCTGGTTAAGTAATGCAAAAACCTCAGTTCACTAAGGCACTGTTTGCTGGTTGCTGGCAGCCACTCTGTAACTTTGTTGATGTCGTTATGGCGTTGACGAAGGCTACAAGAATGAGCATCCCTGTATATTTGCTGACGAGCAACGCACTCTAATTAAGGTTTGGCAGTACTTGTAAACACAGCATAAGGCGAGCCTTTAGGAAGGCCCACGGACGGCTATGTAAGCGATTATATACCGGCAACAGCGACCGACTTAGATCCTAGCCAACACGCTTACTCCAACGAGTACACATGCAGAGCACAGAATTACCATTTGTTCACAAACATATCAGGAGTACATTTACCAATTCAGAGTTGGCCTAATTTCAAAATACCTGTGTAAACATGAGGCAAAAGTAGATGTATATACACCAAAATTAAACTAAAATATACGACTAACCATAACTATATATATATATATATATATATATATTTATACACGCGCATGCACATAACGAACACACGATATATTGCCGTTAGCGTGTCATTCAGAGAAAGTATTTATTCGATCTCGTCATCATCGGCAGTTATTGCACACAAAATACATAATAATAATCATTATGGGAGTTAAACTATAACTGTAATAGTTCATTAGTGAAATAAAAATTACTTTCTCTCCCTCTCTCTCACATACATTCGCTTGAGTTACAAACCATTATCGTCACGAGCAGCTGTCCGGTGCACTGATCAAAACATACCTTCTCTCATCGCCTCAAATAGCTGGATAACGTCGGCTACACCATAAGTGAGAAAAAGCTAAAAGCTTGTACCCGCGTCTTCTACGAGCGTAGCGGTCCGATAACAAAAATGATAACATTTCATTATGCAACTGCCATTTTCTTCAAATCACCCTATGTATATCCATTCCTAAATATCTTGTCAACCTTTGCTGTTGTTGTGGTTGTTAACTCGGCTGCGTGCGTGACCCTTGCACGCGACGTCATTTTAAGTGTCATCCGATTACGCCACTGATAGAAGTACGAATAATACTAATAATAACTAATATCATTAATATTATTACTCTTATGATATATCGCATTAAGATCTAACTGGGAAACAATCTATGCGTGCTCGTCACATGCGAATGTAGTAATCGACTGCGATTGCACATTCGCGCTCTTCGACGCATATTCCATGCATGTACAGGTATGTGGCTGGCTGTTCATCGATCTCTTTGTTTGTATACTGATCTGAGCGTGTAACTGTGCACGTGTTGCACAGGATGAGTATGCCCGCGCACGTATCTGTTTATAGAGCTCTTCTATGTAACTGCGCTAAGAGGGAGAGAGATATGTGGAATCAACCCTACTGTGGGAAGAAGAAGAATAATGGGACGGCAGGGTGCAGCACCTAGCTGGCGTTCACCGTTCGCCTATGGGTGTCGCCAGGTCGATGTGCTTTGCTAGGCTGTTGCGCGGACACGAGTGGGTTGGTTGTCCATTTCGGCCACCCTGCAGTTCGTGGGGGTCGCCCATTGTCAGCCTCCGGTCGCTGTCAGCTCGCCCCGGAAAAGCCGACAAACTGGTGATCGAGGCGCCAGCGTCCGACAAATCTTCTCGCGATGAAGTTGTCGATGATACAGATCTCGTAACGGACGAGTTTGAGTTAGGTCAGTCTTGATATTATGTCTCGCAGTGATCGTGAGGCAGTAAGTCTTGCCGTACAGTCCCGAGTATACAACGAAGCTAGGAGGCTCTCCTTGCTAGAACTACAACTTGGCATGTTCACTCATAACTACCGTCGGCCAACCCGAGAGGCACGAAACCCAGTTAGAAGCCAAATGCTTCACGGAGGTGGTAAAAATCTAGACTTGGGACAGGGTACGCACGGTTATCCTGTAGGCGGCGTACATGTTGTGCAACGTGATCGTAGACCTCAGGTACCGCCGCGACGCAGGCTATCCTCATACACACAGAATTAGAACTAAGAAACAGAATGAGCACAAGAACTCGTCTCGTTTTCCCGCAAGCTAGGGAGGTTCCAATGAGCGTGCCGTTTCGTACGCCTTAGGTAGCTCTTTGAAACGTAATGATAATGTGTCAGTTTGCTATCATCTCAATCAGCATTTTCACATCTACTAGACCGAGTTTAGGCTACGCGTGGCATTGTTGCTGTTTGTATGTGTTTGCTTTGTGGT
The DNA here is from genome assembly GCA_003439945.1 of Dermanyssus gallinae. Classification (NCBI taxonomy): domain Eukaryota; kingdom Metazoa; phylum Arthropoda; class Arachnida; order Mesostigmata; family Dermanyssidae; genus Dermanyssus; species Dermanyssus gallinae. The sequence goes on along the minus strand of QVRM01004394.1, from coordinate 7,676 downwards.
CATATACACTGTACAAGATGCTTCCATTGTTTGCCATTTGCTTTCTAGTTAGTCTCCGACGAGGAAGAGAACGAGATGGAGCGAGGCGGGGAACAGTTCTGCCCCCAAGACCGGGGGAGGAGGGGGGGGGGGGGGGGCGAGAGGGAGGACTAAGAGCTGTACAATGCGATTCGACGTGTGCTGGCTTAGGAACATGGGACAACATCATTTTAATCTCTTTCTCTGAGCAGGACAGACGGTGCAATCGACTACTAGAACCTAACCTATTTACACCTCCCACCGCCTGAGGCGTCATCTCGACGTCGGGGCGTCACTCTGCCACCAGCATGGTCGTCGCCGCCACCATGCTTTTCATGCGCTCGGTTGTCATCTTCGTTTCAATCAACCCCATCAACATCAACACAGTCGTTCGTCAGTCGGTGAGCTGCTCCGTGTCAAGCGGAATGTCGTGTCGACCACGGTGGCACGGTGAGACGACCGCGTGCGAGTGTCGTCCCGACAGCTCCGACGGCGAGCGGAGAGATACATCGTGGAGCACTACGGTACGAGCTGCTGTCATGAGCTAGCCATAATACCTCTCATCTACGAACGAAGAGAACGAAAATGAGCTGGCTATGTACATATTGTGACTAGCGGCTAAGCGGCAAGGCTAGAACCAAAAACGTTGCAGTGAGGTTGATGAGGATCTTCTAGTTGTCTGTTGGTGTTGCTTGCCTGCTTGACCACGTCCGCCCGTCTGCCGGCCAGCATACCACCTGCAAGAGGTGCCTTCGGCGGACGGCAAAAACATGTGGACACACTGGCGCCTGGCGGTGCGCCGATACGAACGGCGTACCGCCGATATGATGATGTTGATGAAGACGGTGACGGCGACGACGACGACGACGACGGTCACGAAGACGCCATTGAATTATGAAGTTTGCGTTTAGGCCGGAGCAATGGGAGGTACTGGCGTCATGGGCGTGAACGCCGTGTAGTGACTGGGATGAGGAAGGCTTCTTAGTCCTGAAACAGAACAACGGACTGTTAAACATGGTGGTCTGGTGTCAATTGTGTTTCTCAACAACTCAACACAACAAGCTTTGCCAAGTTTGTTTTTCTCCGCAACAGGCTTCCACACAAACGAGTCTTGACATGGTTACTAAGGATAGATAATAGATGGATGCGCTGCTGTACATACAAGCAGAAACACACACACGCGCGTGCACAAGAGTATCTCCAACAGAAAGCCTAAACAGAACTCAGCAAGACGCTGTGCGCTGATGACTGTAACAGTGATTACGAGCAAAGGAGACAAAACCGCCTCTCTGCGGTGGCACTTTCGAGCAACGACGACAAATACTAACAAGAGAAAGTCAGTGTCAGAGTCTGGCAATAATCGCCGACCCGGTAGATTTCATTTGCTGTTTATGGCCGATTGTAGGGGAATTAGGAGGATTTGTCGATGGCGCCAGCTGAACCCCATCGATGTCCAATCGAGGGAAGATGGGGATTCCTTCCAATGAGACGACAACGGCTGGTGGCGGTGTCGTGATAGCGGCTACTGCAAGGCCGGCTATCTAGATGGCTGGCTTTTCTTATACTACACTGTCGGATATCTTGGATGGCTGAGAGACGGAGCCGATGACCAACCATGGTGGCGGCTATGGATTTAACAATTCGTCACGCGGCCGCCCAGCCTACTGCTTGTTCAGCCGGTAAGGGAGCGCGACGGCAGGAAAGCGAGAAGGCTCACCTTCTTTCCCCTCAGCAGTAGGCCACTTCCTTTTGGCCACTTTATAGCCACCATAAGAGCAGCAGCAGCAGAAGCAGCAGTAACGAAGAAGAGGAGGTGTAAGAGTTCAATTGCGTTTTGCGGAGCGCGGGCGGCGTGGGCGCGCAGTTGTCTCGAGTCGGTCGGCTATAGGCTCCCTCCTTTGTTCGCGTTGGCCTGGGTAACATACCGGCAGGCTAATATAAAAGAGAGTAGGGGGACGCTCGAGAGGGAGAGCGTAGCGGCAGCGGCGCTCCGATGTGTCGCGGTGTCTGCTTTTGTCTTGAGGCGCGACGCGGCAGGGCGCCGCGTAGAGCCGCGGTACACTACTGCAGCCGGCCGTGCTTCTATTGCTCGTGAAGATGCCCAGCTTCAGTCTCCAACGACAACGACGAGGCGTAGGTGGAAGCCAGTTGACGGGGGAAGGGAGGCGGTAAAGGGGCAAAACCTGCTGGTCGACGACCAGGCGAGTCGGCTAAGCGCAGGGCTAGGTAATCACGTCCGCTGTTTTTCCGCGCACCACTGCTGGTGATGGTGGTGGAAACCGACAACCTCGACATTCTCTGGACACCATACACTTTTCTCTGTCTCTCCCTTTCTCCCGTTCCCTCTCCCTCCCCACCCCGCTCTCTCTCTTTCCCTCTCGCATTGCTTTTTCTGAATCTGCCAAAATAGACCTCGTCGGCCTGTTTGTCTGCCTGTCTACCCATCGTGTCGGCCAGTGCTTTCCGAAGAGACAACCAACTTGGCTGGCTGCGGTCTATTCTCTCCGCGGAACGAATGACGTTCCGCTCAACAACAGAGGGAAGACGACACTTGCGGGGGGTAGAACGTTCAGGGGCAAAGGCGCAAAAAGGGCAGACGCGTTTTCCTTTTTTCTTTCGTTTATAAAATCGGTCGCACTGGCCGGCTGGTGGCCGACTGGTTAACAGCACACCGCGCGCACACACACAGAGGCGTAACGAAGCTTTCCACCTGTTTTTTTTTTGTTCACCGCATGATATGCCACAGAGAGGTGCTGGATGCCGGAGAAGTAGTCCCTTGTAGTGTAGCATGTTCTGAGTTGATGGCCACAGGCGTTACTACTTAAACAAGCACGCCGCAGGCAACGTCGGAAAGTGATCATTTAGTAGTAGATCAAAAGTGAAGAAGAATCACATCCCATTGTAACAGAAGTTCATCGAACGGCTGGTATTAAGCGAATAATAAATCAATTACTGCTAATGGAAGGCTATTGACGAGCAGACGAGCAGCGGAATTTTATGACATTTGAGAGCTCAATTTACACGAAGGAGAAGGTATGTAAGTGCAAAATTACCGTTGAATATCTGCTGAGACGAAGATCCGGTAGGCGTGACTGAGCCTCCAGATGGTGTGCCGGTCATTGCTGGAGTTGGGCTGCCATAGCTGCCGGGCGTAGGTGTGCCTGTTAGAACGCAGACACCTACGTTAATTATTGCCAAAATTAGTCTATTATCTGTAAGAAAACGCTTGACTTAACGAAAATCAACTGCCAGCAAAGTATACCTATATAGCTGGAATTTTCTTTCGTTTGCTAATTTGATAACTGCTACTGTCCCACATACAAAAGTTGAGGGCCTACTTGCAAAAGCCGCCACTGTAAGACATATGCGATTTTCGGTTTTCGACAGGTTAGACTGTCGCATTAAGGTCGGATAAATCTGCCTGAAAGGCAACTAAGCACATGAACGAACCCAGAGGAGAGCAAAAGCACCCACCGGTGGATTGTGGGTGCCCGAGGTTACTGTAGCCGGTGTTGGTCTGCGGCTGCGACCCGGTGCCAGCGGAGGAGCTGTTGGCGTTATTGTTGCTATTGTTGTTATTGTTGTTCGTGGAGGTACTGTGAGGGGTAGACGCGTTCGAACCGTAGCCGCCACCTCGCGGAGAGACACCTTCCGAAGGTGGCCTTCCGCCTACATTGACGTACAGGTCGGAGCCCGGGCGCACGAACCAATGAAAAAAGCATAGAAAAACGATGTAAGAAACACGGCCTTCACCCTAGATGCTCGCGTCTTCTCATTCTGAACAATTTGGTCTGTTGAAACTTTCGTAGTACAAGCCAAAATAAACAACGCGGTTAGGTCTAAAGAACTTGCCGCAAGTTAACGTGCTAGTAATATGTCCAAGCCTAAACACTACTTCTTTCAGAAGGTCGTATAACTCGTTAATTTTTTCCTTACGGAATGGAGTATCATTTTGGTACGAAATTGATGGTGGTTCAATTTGTGAGTGAGGGGCGGAATACGGGTTCAGTGGGTTTGTGAGTGCCTCAATCGTTGCTGACATCCGCCAGCGATGCACGTGCATTATGCATTTTCTAAACCTCCCATAAAACAAGATACAAACCGTATATCAGCTGCTCATCATATTATTCGAATGTTTAACTGACAGTAAATGCCGTTTGGAAAAGCCTGATTGGGTATGGCAATGACTCTGTGCAAAAATATACTCGCATAAGTATATGTGGTGTGTTTTTGTGTCTATCCATGAGATGAAGTCAATGTTGTGCTGTTGTTGCTCGTTGTTGAAAACGCTGTTGTTGTTGTTGTTGTTGTTGCTCTTGGTGCGATGGCAATGTGATTCGTGGAGATTCGTAGGTCTGCTGGACCGGCCAATCTGCTTACCGTACTCCTGTCCGTTTTGTTCGACGTTAACGGAGAGCTGTCCTGAGTAGGTGTTAAAGCTAGACTGCAACTGTCCGTTGGGCGAGCGCGGAGACGGTGAGGGCAACGCGGCCAGCTGGTTGTTTCGCGGCATCGAATAGAGCATTTCGGCGAGATCAGCCGCTCGCTTCAGGATGAGCTCCTTCGGTAGGCGCTCGGGGTCACCCGGATGCCGTGGGATTAACTTCGCCAATCGCTGGAACCCGTAGTCGATAGTCGGTTCGTTCAGGGCTGAGGTATTTTCGTAGCCGGCGCAGACATCGGCAGCGTTCGTGGCGAGTGGACGGAGCAGACAAACGCCCGACACGCGACACAACGAGGCAGAACGCAGACAGATAGACAATATTTTGTTAGTTAAACTTGAAATAGCCAGTGCTATCCGACATTGTTTCCCTCCCCACGCCTCACTTATTAGCACCTTCCCATATAACAAATTCTGACGTTTTGCATATACATATGCTGAAGGAACGCGTTTACTTTTAATCTGAACTGTAAGCGTCAAGACGCAACGAAACGACTATGAACCTTAGGTCGGGTTTTTAGAAGATCATATATTAATGTGCTGACATAATCATATTGGCTTATGTTTTCTATTAATTTCGGTCAACCATAGACAAAAGTATACTCCGCATTTATCCAATCTAAATTAAAACGCATATATATATATATATATATATATATACACACAAATGTATAGCTTAGTTAATGAACAAGAGTCAAACAAAGCGTTGCGGGGCACGTACAGACGTAGACAAAGCGGCCGGCGCGCTCTTGCAGAACTGCTTAGACTTGTAGGAGAGGGTAACGTCCACCGCTCCGGGCAGGTGACGCGGCGGCGTCTGAACCCGGATCGCGTGTGGCGTCAGCATTTCACTCCAGACTAGCATCGTGCTGAATACGACCTGAAGGCCCTCGAAGAAGTTGTCTCCGATAATGATTACCGACGAACCTCCGGCCGTCCAACCCTCCGAGGGACTAATCGCTTTGATGCACGGCGTCGAACTGAACGGAACTGAAATCCACACAAACGGACGTACTCGTTCTATTGTTGTCAAAAGCGTCACCAGCATGCATATATGCGCACACATACATATCGATGTGCATATATATATATATATATATATATATAAATGTACATGATTTCCGTAGACAAGTCAATAAACTTCCAAACTATTTGGCTGTTCGAGGTGTTGAGGGTCGTTTGGCTTTATTGGTCAACAATCGACCAGCAGTATCAATGAGCAGAATCCGTAATACGTTTGTTTGATTGCGCCTGTTTCCTATGAGAAGCATTCCCAGTGAAGACTGCTCACAGTGAAGACGACGGTGAATGGTGGGATGGGGAAGACAAACAGACATACATATGTCCTCGCTACTGGCGTGCTACTCCGGGCTCCGAGTGCTCATTTGTTCTCATTTGTACACCAGAATAGTGTTCCCCGAAATGAGTGCAACGATTACGTGTTCTGAGACGAATAGAAATCGCGAAGATCTTCCCCGCTTCTCGCTGTTCTTTGATCGCATTCCCGCCCTTTGTGTCCGATCTCTCTTCTCTCTATCTATCTATCTACCTATCCCTCTCTCTCGCTTTCGCTTGGTCCCATGTACGGGCCCACAACAAATGTATACTATAGATACATCGAGGTGAGTGTTTGCCTATCTCACTCGTATTATGGTTGTCCAGCTATTACTACTACTACGACGAGTTCCACTAACTTAGGTGAATGATTGAGAAGAGCGGAACATGCTGGCTGGCTAGCTGCCAGTTGACTTCTCCGACAGACGGTAAGGCCAAACGACTAAAAGAACCATCATCGGGCGTTCCCACTTCACCCCCGCTATAGATAAGGTGCGCCCACTTCTCACAATGCACTCGAAATACCACCAGGTATAGAGTTTATAGCCAACAAGATGAGTGGGAGTCGTCGCGACGCTTTGAAATGAAAGCAAGAAGGGGAAGGCAGCATGCGAGCGAAAAATAGAAGCCTCGATGACGAGTTCGACAGACAAAACCATGGCAGCAGCAGCAGCAGTTTCCCACTTAATAGCAAGTAGCAATAAGTAAGCAATAGAAGACCTCGTCGAAAACGACGAGGTCAAGAATCACGGACAAAGAAGCATTCGACACGGCCACGACCAACATTACACCCTTGCCTTCACCCCCCCCCCCCCGAGGCACTTTGTTCGGCCTTCCCTTATTCCTGGCTTTCCTCCTTCTTCACTCCAGCCGCTTAATGTGGCTAACTACATATCTTGCGCCGGCGGGCGGATGCAGTGCTGCCCAACTAGTAGGCAGTAATTCCTACAATCGTTGATCGGTTGAGGGGTGAGGGGGAGGCCACTACGATAATGACGTGATCTCGGCCAGTCTCAGATTCAGATTGCGGCGGGTTTGCTCAGGCGGGCTGCAGAAGACCAACCGAACTCAGTCACAGCGGACGGAAACTACACTGTGCTGGAGAGTGACGTGCATGCAATCTTCTATCTGCGTCGACTAGGCTGCAAAGGTCGGGACGGCGGCGGTCATTGGGGAGGGGGGGGCGTAAGCAGATTAGACAGATATTTCAATAGATAGACCAATAAATTGAGAGGAAATGTAGGTAAGTAATAATGGTACTTGTCATCATTGTCGGTCTCGGTGCGGTGGCGGCTGCAAGAACGCAACGTGGTTCGCTCTGTCTCTACTGGCTGTAGCGTCGTGGTGCTTCGGAAGGTCGAACTGTTGTGCTGTAGGTATGTCGTACCACAGCAAGCAGTAGCAGCAGCAACGACCTCACTCATCGAGGTGCGTGCTCTACCGGTGTGCAACCTTATCCCTCTGTGTTGCTCTCTTTCTGTTTTCTGCAACGCTGAACATTCGGTCAGGTAGGCACGTAGAAACAACAGCAAAAACAACAACAGCAGCTGTTGCTCGTGAAGACGAAAGAGAGACGAAAGATACTCGTGGAGATCGGAACATCGTCGTCGATTCCGCTGGCACTCGAGTGTCGGCGGCGGCTCAAAGACAGGCATTATGTCGGCGCTATGTTGGTGGTCGTCGTGGGTGTCGGTGTTGCTTGCAGTGCTAGCGATGATGATGCCGGCGATGCCGGTGATGATGATATTGCTGATGCCGATTGTGATTATACTGATAACGATAACATCTCATTTGATAATGACGAGTCACGTGACTTCACTTGGCCCTCACCATCTTTGTCGGGGGTTCTTTGTCGACGTCGTCGTCGTCCGTTGCAAGCAAG